>OU015746.1:3094041-3139034 GCA_907169655.1 Acomys percivali | reverse complement strand
TTATTCTTGAGATTGGGTTTTGCTTTTGCTTTATGGTTTAGTTTGGTATAGAACTCATTAAGTAACCCAGCTGCTTCCATCTCCAATCCCCCTGCCTCAGGTGCCACCTGATTGCTCTTTGCGTGTCTGTGAGCGAGTGTGTGTGGAGGCCAGAGGACAGCCTCGGCTACCCCCTCAGATGCTCTTCACCTCGTTTTTTTTTTGAGACGCTTCCCTCACCAGCCTGGAACTCACCAAGTAGACCAGGCTCGTGTGCGTCAGCGACTCCCCCCCACCTTCCCACCCTGAGATCACAAGCACGCTTCGCCATCCCTGGACCTTTTATTTCTTTATTTTTAAATCAGTTCTGGGAATGGAAGTCGTGCAAGGCAAGCACTTTAATGATGCACCCAGCCCTGCTCCTGGATGCTCTTGACAGGACAGCCCCAGGTTGTCTGCTCTCACTTCTCCCCACAGTGTCACACAGAGCAGGTGTCCGTCAGAGCCACTGATCACAGAGCTGAATAAAAGACACCTTGCTCCAGGCTGCTCTATCCCACCAGTGGTCACCGTGTCCTGGTCCTGTCTCCTGGGACCTGACTCTGTCCCATGTCTCCACCAGGTTCATTCAGGGCTCAGAGGTTCAGAACCCTTACTCCTTCTACCACTGGCAATACGTTGACGTCTTCGTGTACTTCAGCCATCACACGGTCACCATCCCCCCAGTGTGCTGGACCAACGCCGCACACAGGCATGGGGTCTGCGTGCTGGGTAAGAGCCACGTGGTCAGTGTACCCGTTGGGCAGTAGCAGTGTTGATGGGTTAGGATGGGCATCTGCACATCTTCCCCGAGAGGACCAGGTGGTACCAATTTTTAGTCTGTGTGGTCAGTGTGGTTCAGGCTCTGCTTTTCTGTCCTTTGTGGCTTGGCGTGTGTGTGTGTGTGTGTGTGTGTGTGCGTGCGTGTGTGTGTGTGTGTGTGTGTGTGTGCGCGTGTGCGTGCGTGTGCGTGTGTGCGTGTGCGTGTGCGTGTGTGTGTGTGTGTGCGTGTGTGTGTGTGTGTGTGCGCACGTGTACTTTGTTGAACAGCTTCTTTACTTGGAGGGAACAGGGGGATTTGAACCTTTGGGGAGTGGGTAGAGGCTTGGCCGAGGCTAAGGGGCTGGGAATGCTGTAGTTGCTTAAAGAGGAATTCCAGTTACTTGTTGGACATGACCTTATGAGGAGAGGGTACGTTTAACCTGGCTTCAACTAGTGACCTCTTCTGGTGTGGGCAAACTTGGGGGTGGGCAACATGACTGTGTGCCCCAGGACATACAGGCCTGGCCAGGGGAGGGAGTAGTCCCCACTCCTACCGCTCTTGGCTGGGGTTGAACACAACTCAACCCCACTCCTGCTCCGGCCCAGCTCCTCCTGGTTCTGTGGTATCTGGGCCCGACAGGTCAGCTGTAGACTGTGGGTAGGCAGATGGGCCACGCTGTGTTGCAGGAAAGCGCTACCTCCATGAGTGGTGGCAGGGTCTGGCCCAAGGCCGTAGCTTGCCAACCACTGGGTCAGACCAGTATCTCTTCTGTGTCTTGTTGTGTGTCTGCTGTGACCGCATCCCAGGGCACCACTGATAGGATGTCCACATTTTCCCTATAGTCCTGATGTCTAGGAAGCACACTTGGCCCAAACACTGGTTTCTATCTCTTGTCTCACAGGGACCTTTATCACAGAGTGGCAAGAGGGAGGCAGGCTCTGTGAAGCCTTCTTGGCCGGGGATGAGCGCTCCTACCAGGCGGTGGCTGATCGGCTGGTCCAGATTGCTCAGTTTTTTCGCTTCGATGGCTGGCTCATCAACATTGAGAACTCTTTGAGTGTGAGTGCCGCAGAGGTGTCCCGGTGCCTGCCCCACCCCTTGCTTTGCAGGCCCCCCCTCCCTTCCCGTTTGCTTGCTTCTTGGACCTGACTCCTCGCTTTACTCCCACCCCTTTGCTTAACCCTTCCTGTCCCGGATCCAGGCCCAGCCCCTAGCCCATAGCAGCAAGACCCACTTCTCAGGCGAGGACCAGCTGCACTCTCTGACGTCATGATCTCCTTCGGCTGCGCTCTCCCTGCCACACCTTTCTCACTATTCTCGCTTTGGGCTTGGGTGGCTTTTCTGTGGCCACTGACCCCTTCCATTGCTTTTATGTTTCCCTGAGTTCTGGGCTGTGATCTTTTCTGTCTGGCAAGGATGGCTAGGTCCTCCCAGGTGGCTGCGGGACACGGGGCACTTTTGGTAGGGTTGGGTTTTCGGCGCCCCTTCTCTTCCATACTGGGTCATTTTTCATGACTGACATGGCCAGCCGTGCAAAAGTCTGATCTCCCGTCCTCTCTCGCAGCCAGCTGCTGTGGGGAACACGCCTTTATTTCTCCAGTACCTGACCTCACAGCTCCACCAGCAGGTCCCAGGAGGTCTGGTGATCTGGTATGACAGCGTGGTGCAGAGCGGGCAGCTCAAGTGGCAGGACGAACTGAATGAACAGAACAGGTGAGCACCAGGGGCGGCCATGACGGGAGATGAAATGGCCACGTTACAGGACATCCTGTGTGGGCAGCTTCGGGGAGGAGGGGACAGGTGTGATGGGTACCCGCAGGGCTGGATGCGGCAGACACGGCAGCCCCAGTCCGTGGGTGACGTGTGGCCACGGGCATCAGGGAGGCTGACGGCAGATGGGTGCCCTCTCAGCTCAGCCTGGCCACGTGGCCTTTGCCACCTCTCAGGGTCTTCTTTGATTCCTGTGATGGCTTCTTTACCAACTATAACTGGCGGGAGGAGCACCTGCAGCGGATGGTGGCGCAGGCCGGGGGCCGCCTGATGGATGTGTACGTTGGTGTGGATGTGTTTGCTCGGAGCAATGTGGTCGGAGGCCGTTTCGATACTGACAAGGTAGGTGACAGCCTTTGCTTCAGGGCCTGCATATCATGGACCTCTGGGGATCCCTCTTGTGTCTCTTCCAGCCACTTCTCCTGCCAGTCACACGCTTTCATGTCTCACGAGCGTTAATTGGCTGAAGGGTCCTGTCTCCGTTCTTGCATCACCTCCCACAGGCACTGACTGACTCCCCTCCCGGGCCACATGCTTTGGACACGTTGAGTGGCCCTTCATGCCACTCAGTAGATGTGGGGAGCATGCAGGGGCCTGTAGTGGACAGAGGGGACGCATTTTTGTTTGGGGCCCCACTATGTAAGGACCAGTGAGGTGTCCTGGCACGTTCGTCTCAGCGGGGAGGCAAGGTGAGCAGCCGCGGGTCCTGTCCGTCAGTCCTGGCTCTCCTGTGTCTGCAGGGCACTCCGTCTCATGGATTCCAGTGGCCTGGTTTCGCTTGGGTTGTGATAAAATTCCCTGACAAAGTGCAACAGGAGACACAGGGCTTTGATCTCTGGTTACAGTCTGTCCGCCAAGGCAGCTATCATATCAAATTGTCACTATCAGAGGGAAATGAAATGAATGCTTGCTTATTCTCAGCTAGCTCTCTTCTCCTTCCCTCACCTCTCGTTGTTTTTGACACAGGGTCTCGCTGTGTAGCCCTGGCTGTCTTGGAACTTGCTGTGTAGACCAGGCTGGCCTTGATCTACCTGTTGCCTCCTGGGATTAAAGATCACCAGGCCTAGCTGGGCGTGGTGGCGCACGCCTATAATCCCAGCACTCGGGAGGCAGGGACAGGTGGATCGCTGTGAGTTCGAGGCCAGCCTGGTCTACCAAGTGGGTCCAGGACAGCCAAGGTTACACAGAGAAACCTTGTCTTGAAAAACCAAAAAAAAAAAAAAAAAAAAAAAAAAAAAGGTCACCAGGCCCAGCTATTTTTTTACTGTTCAGGACCTCCCTGCCTACAGGAAATGGTACCACCTACAATGGGCTAGGGGTTCCCAAATCCATCAACAGGATAGTACCAACCCCCAGACACACCCACAGGCTAGCCCGATGTAGACCGTGCCTCTCTGAGACTCTTCCTGGGTGATTCCGTGTGTGTCAAGATGACAGTTAAAAGCAAGCGGCACACAGTTACACAGCCCAGTGACTGCAGATTCTCTGCCGTCCGTGGTTCCAGTAGGATAATGAGAGGGAGAGAAGACAGAGAGAGTCGCAGCGACCTCAACACCTCCCTGCTCTGCCAAGACAACACCTTCCCGGTTGAGCCGCCTCTCCAACACCCTCCTCTAGCTGGCTTGTGGGCAGAGAGGGATGAAACCCAAGGCCCTCTGGCTAGAGGGAGAGCTTTCCCTAGCTGACCCTGAGAGCTGGGCCCAGCAGTCAGCATCTCCCTGGTCTGTTTCCCCAGTCGCTGGAGCTGATCCGTAAACACGGCTTCTCAGTGGCGCTGTTTGCTCCTGGCTGGGTGTATGAGTGTTTGGAGAAGAGCGACTTCTTTCAGAACCAGGACAAGTGAGTCCCCGAGGAGAGCGGGTGTCTCTGTTGCTGTGCCGTCTTACTGTACGGAACCCCAGTGGGGTGGTGACTGGAGGATGAGCGGGATTGAATGAGAACAAGGCGGCCACCTGGCGGCTCCCTGGGAGGGACTAGGGAGAGAACCGCAGATGGCATCTGGCCTGCCCCCAGCTGTGTGCCTCAGTGAGAGAGTCCCCCAGCTCCACCCAGGGCTGCAGGGATGTGGAGTGGCCCCCTTACCCTGACTCCCTCATGTCCCTGTTAGGTTCTGGAGACTCCTGGAGCGCTTCCTGCCCACACACAGTATCTGCTCTCTGCCTTTTGTCACCTCTTTCTGCCTGGGCCTGGGTACTCGAAGAGTCTGCTATGGCAAGGTATGCAGGTCACAGCACGGGGGGGTGGGGCAGAAGGTGGGCTTCCCTGTGTCTGGCTTCTGGCTGGGATGGGCAGGAGGGGGCCAGAGGGTGTGAGCAGAAGTGTCCTGTGTGGCCTTCCTGTCCCTGCCTCCTCCGTGCGTTCCTGTTGTTTGGTTTTGCAGAGGAGGCCCCTTCCCTGTTCCTTTTCCCACTTTTCCTCTTTCTTCAGGAGCAGGCAGTGGGGCCCTGGTACCACCCTAGTGCCCAGGAGACCCAACCCCTCTTTGGTGAACATAAACTGGCTGAAGACAGTCGGGGCTGGGTGAAGACACACTGCTGCCTGGATGACGCTTGGCACGGGGGCAGCTCTCTGCTGCTCCGGGGCCTGATCCCAGCTGAGGTTGACAGTGTAGCTGTGAGGTGGGTGAGTGATGGGCGAGCTGTGTGGGTCTCTGGCTTCTGCCCTTCATGTCTGCAACTAAATTAGGCAGAGGGTCTGCAGGAACCGAGTGAATAGAGAGGTTAGGTTTCAGGCGGCTTCGTTTACACTGTGGCCGAACGCACTGCATGACGCCTCTACAGCTGTCTAGAGTGTTGCACAGCTGTGTCAGCTGACTGCAGTGGCATGTAGGGGTCTGGAACAACCCACTGAGTTGTACTTCCTGACGTATGGCTACTGTGGATGGTGCATGGGAGGAAATTAGAACCAGGGCTTTCCAGTCTACAGCAGAGTCTGGCCATAGAGAAGGCCAGGTCCGAGCCACAGCAGGGCCAGGTGGGTGACCCAGGCAGGGAGGGGCTGGTGGAGGATCTGCAGTCCCTCTTCACCACTTAGGATGTTTCTCTCCTCCAGGTTGTTCTCCCTGCAGGTCCCAGTGCCACCCAAGGTTTTCCTGTCCATGGTGTACAAGTTTGAAGGCTCCACGGATGTCCAGGTGGCTTTGGAGCTCACAACAGGGGATGCCAGCAGCTGCCATGTGGGTGGCATGCTGGTATTGAATGGTGAGAGGCTGGGTGTCTTCATGGAAGGGAAGTGGAGAAGGCCCTGGCTCTGGGCGGGGCTGCTGTGGGTGTGGCTGCTGTGGGTGTGGCTACTGTAGGTGGGCTGCTGTGGGTGGCCTGTTGTGGGTGGGCTGCTGTGGGCGGGCCTGCTGCTGGCGGAGTTGCTGTGGGTGGGGCTGGGTAGCTCCCACCTTGGGTGGAAATCTGTGGCTTATAGTCATTGCTTGCACATAGAGACTTACTAAGCCCAAGCTCTCCTCTGTGATCCTGCTAAGCACGGTGGCCTTCTGGGCAGGTTGGATACAGGTTGCCTTCCAACTGGGACACTGAGGTGTGTACCTCGGTGGGTTGTGGAGAGGGCAAGCTGGTAGAAGCCAGGATGAGTGAATCTGGCCAGTCCCAGACATACATCCATCCCACTTGTCCTCGGAAGCCTTTCCTTGTGCCCAAGTGTTTGCCCTACCAGTGGGTCTTACCTAGACCCCTCCCCCACTGCTCTACCAGGTAGGGGGACTCTCCTTTCTGAAGCCCATGTCTTCCAGCAGAAACTGGCTCAAGGCACAGCCCCAGACCCCTCCGGGTACCCCCCACCAAGCTGGCCAGATGGGCGGGCAGTTGTGGCCAGCAGCTCAGCGGCGGCTGGATCCAGCGGTGAGTCCTTCTGTCAAGTTCTACAAGGCTATGGGCACACACTGGAGAACTTAAGGAGTCCGAGTTCCCACTGAGAAACCCCAGGACAAGAAGGAAGGAGAGGCCCCCGTCTGGCCCACTGGGGTTTGGGCAGCAGTGAGGGACCAGGGCACTGCTTGCTAGGATCCCGCGTGCCCTCTGAGATGCTTCCCGTTCATTCTGTGGCTCGGGCCCTCACCCAGCTGGTTTGTGAACAGCCCGTGTTGCTCTTTCAGCTGCTATGAGGTGAACCTGCGCGGGTGCCTACTTCAGGACCTCTTGGTGAGCTTCTCACGGCCGCCAGGCAGCCGAGAGGAGGAGGGCTTCACTTGTCGTCTGGGAGAGATCCAGGTGTGTCTGTGTGTGGGGAGTTGGGCCTGCGGGGACAAGGGCTGGATGGGGGAGCATCTGGGCCCACTGGGAGGAGGAAATGTGGGTGGAGCACTGAGGGGCAGATATAAGGGGTGCGAACCTCTCTCCTACCAGGTGGTTGATGTCAACAGCCTTCTGGCTCCTTTGCCCCGGGTGCAGAATGTCACCATTTCGCAGCTACGCTGGCTTCCCTTGATCCCTGGGTCAGAGGGCCTCCCTCCCCGGCTCCTTCTCAGCTGCACTCTACATTGGTCCTACCTCCTACTCCAAGCCCGGTGCTTCCGGATTCACTGCTGGGAAGGGACGGGAAGCAGCCCGGCCACGGAGGAGAAGCCCGTGTTCCTGGGCCTGGCTTTTGCCAACCAGTACCGTGTGGTGGACTTGGCAGTGGGAGCTGCTAGACTCGGGCAGGATGGTCGTGTGGAGTTCCTGGTGGAGCCCGTCCCCAGGGAGGGGTTCCTGGTGCCTCAGGCTGAATGGGGCAGGGCGGTCCTGCTCTACTCGGCCCCTCAGTGAGCCCACCCCAGAGCCTTAAAACTTGAGGTTTTTTTCCTGGCCAGCCACCAGGACTGACTGGACTCCTGAGTATAGCTGGGTCCCTGGGAGGCCAGGTCTCCAGATACTGGCTGAGCTCTCAGGAAGCTCTGCCCTGTAGGTGCTAGGCAAGTCACATCCTTCTGTAATGCTCTCCATGGTCCGAGAGGGTTTGGGGTTTCTTCCAGAAAAATCCCATAATGGCAATTTCTCATAGGTTAAAAAGATGCATCTGTTGAGAATTGCAGCCATTTCTCCCCACCTGGTATCAGGTGCCAGCCAGGCTGCTTCCTCTTATGCCCTCCGAGAGGCAGGTGAGCCTTGGCTCTCTCTGGGTCTGGCCATACTGAGGCTCTGTTGACGAGGGGCTGCGTGAAAACTTCCTGCTGTGTATCTGGGTCTTCAGCGTCACCAGCTCTCCCCCTTGCTTCTAGAGCTTGCCTCTTAAGCCACAGTAGGGCTCTCACGCACTTTCTGTGTTCAAATGTGACCCTCGACCTGTGGACCTCATGTAGTTTGGGGAGAGGCCGCCAGATGGCAGAGCAGCCTACTGCCACCTTGGGAGGTGATGGACAGGTGGGAGGCCAGGAGGGCAAGATTGCTGTGCGGTGCGTGCGGTGCGTGCGTGCGTGCGTGCGTGCGTGCGTGCTGCCTCTGCCCATCTAACCTGGTTCCCTCTTGAGTGAAGTATGAGGTTTGGGACCGGGAACCTCAGACTGGGAACCTTCTGCCCTGTTTCTCCGGTTGTCCTACCAGCTCTCACACAGACAGGGTACAGGGCGGGGCCTCTGGTAAGGCCCAGGTAACTCCTCGCCTTGCTATGGCTCTGCCACCCTTGCGCGGTGGGAAGGAGGCACCCGGCGCTGTGCTGAGCTTTCTCTGGTTTGTAGGCCAGAATCTGCCTGTCTTGACTCTCCCGCTCCCAGCCAGGGTACTGTGCCTGGAGTGGAGAGTCAGTGGAGGGCAGGGCAGGGCAGGGCAGGGCAGGGCAGGGCAGGGCAGGTGGCTGGCTTTGGGGTGGTGGGGCAGTCCCGAATGCCCTGCTTCCCCTGTGGCACCGAGTCTGCTCTTTAAAGGGCTGGCCCCTTCACATATTTTATGCAGAGAAGGAGGGAATTTATAGTGGCAATTATTTTCTCACAGTCTGGTGAGCAAGTAAATAGAAGGAAGGGGCTCAGCAGAGCATGGCGCGAGGCACAGCCCCACTTCCTAGGAGCGTGGTCCCCAGTCCCGGCAACACTGGCTCCTGTGCAGGAAAATTAATCTGCTGGCATTTAAGCCTAGGCCCCTCTGGTGGATATAATCGCTTGAAAATAAATTATCCAATGTGAAAAATGAGAAGGCAAGTCTTGGTGTGATCCAGCTCCTGGCCCCAGTCCTGGCCCCAGCTCCAAAGCCTTTGGTTTGGCTTCTGCCTCGTCCCTTGCAACCCCCCCCCCCCCCCCCCCCCCATTAGCCCTTGCCTCCTAGCTGCTCCCCTGCTGCTCCCCTGCCTCTTTCAGAAGCTGGGGCTCAGGGGCTGGAGTGGCATGCTTACCTTGAAATGAACGTAGGGCCACACCTCAAGTGTGCCCACACCACAATGGCCTCACTCCTGGACACCATGGCTGCGGAGTGCCCAGCGTGCCCCCGCTTCATTACCTGTGGCTTGTGCAGAAGCCACGGGGGCTGCTCTGCCCCACTAGCCTGTCTCGGGATGGGGTACAGCAGGACAGCCTGAAGGAGAGGGTTTGGGTTCCCTCAGCCATTCACGCAGAGGGTCTAATAGCCCCCCCCCCTTTACTGCCTTTCTCAGGGCCTGGCCCCAAACCCCATTCCTCTATGCCAGGAGCTGATAAATAAGAAAGAGCCTTCCTGGTTTGAAGAAAGAAATCTTTATTAATCTTAATAATAATACTGTTAATTTGAATGGTCACACCGTGGAAGCATACAGAATGGTAAGAAAGGAAGCCTGGGGCTCGGCTGCGGTCCTGGGAGGGGCTGGGACGAGGGGTCCGAGCTGCTGTGGGAAAAGGGTCCGAAACAGCAGAAGGCAAGGGGCTCGGTACAGAGGCCAGAGCCAGAGGCAGGCGCGGGGCTATGTACAACGGGAATAGAAAAGGAGGGCTCCGTTTCCATAGCTTCTGTGGCTGATGCTGGATAGAAAGTGAGGTGATTTACTTTGAGGTGTCATGAGACAGTGGTGCCGCGTCGGGAGCCAGGTTGCTGTTAATTTTTTTTTGCTGTTAATCCTACTCCACCTCTCCCTGCCTTGCCCAGGGCTTTCTTGCTATCCGTATCCTGTACCATCCACAGGGCCTGCGGCTTTCCTGTGACTCCCACTACTTCACCTGCCCAGGGAGCAAAGGGGGCTGCAGCCCAACTGGCCTTCCCCGCGGCGGGGCTAGCCCAGACCTTCCCTACCCTCTGTCTTCCCCATGGGTCCTGCTCTGACTGTGCCACCCCCCAGACCCATAGCACCTTGACTCCCAACCTCGAGGTGCAGCCCAGGGCTGCCCCATCTGTCACCCCCTGCTCCCCAGCAGAACTGAGCTTACAGAAGAGGGGTGGGAAGGAGGGCTGGGCCCTGGCAGACAGCTGAGGCTGGCCTTCAAGCCCACAGTGCCTTCTTCAGGAGGGTTGCCACTACAAACAATCCTGTGCTCCAGGGCCCACCTGCCCAGGTCCGCAGCATCAGGCCTGGGTCCCTGCTGGTTGGGTTTTCTTTGCTCTCTGTAGCTGGACTCTCTCTCGCATAGGGGAGTGGAGCATGGGATGCCCCAGAGTTCTGGAGCCATGTCAGCCCTTTGCATCGGGAGTTGGAACCCAGGGTGGCTGGCTGGACAGCTGACTGGCAGCACATTCATGGAGGCCAGGCTGGAGACCTGGGATGAGTGATAAGCTGCTGGCCCCTAACTGCCCCCCAGCCCCTTCAGGGCTCAGCAGGCAATAGCCCAAGTCAGCTGGCCGCTCCTTCTTAGGAGCCTGCTCCACCCTAGGGACCCCCTGTCTGGAGAGCAGGGTGGGAAAGGAAGACGGGATAGATACCGGAGCCCTCCCCACCCCACCCCACACCCACTGGCCACATTTCCCCTCCAGGTTTTCCCCAGTGCCTGGCCGCATCCCCACTGCACCGCCAGCCAGGCAAGGCCACTCTCCGGCGCCCCCTGGGGGACGAGCTCCCTCGGTGCGGGTGTACGCCAGACGTGGACTTGGTTGGATGCCTCTTGGTTTGGTTGGTATTTTTTGTTGTTGTTGCTGTTGCTTGGATCGTAACATCTTTTTTTGTTTTGTTTTTTGTTTTGTGATTTTTTTTGTTTTTTTGTTTTTGCCCTTCATGGTCCGAGAAGGAGACGGCGGAAGGTTTCACTACAACAGAAACAGAAAGGAGGGCTTGCGGTTTCCGAGGGGGGCTGCAGCACGTTGGGCCGCCATGCCTGTGGTCTTGGGTCCAACCGGAAGCCACAGTACCCCTAAGCATGCCCTCTCCCCCAACTTCTGGGACCCCTATCACAAGCTAGACCAAAAGTAGGCCATCTTGTAGAGATGGGCGGGGCTGTGGGTGGATGATGACTGGGCCAGACAGAGGGCAGGGTAGGGTGGAGGATGGCTGCAGACGTGGGAGGGAGGGCAGCAGGGCTCTACCAAAACAGGGCTTGGTGGGACTTACAGTTTTGATTGTCTTGTGGCCCTGAGCCCCCAGAGTGGAGGGACCATCACCTGCTAGTTCACCAGGGCTTTCAGCCCTGACCTCAGGTACCAACTCGCATCCTTTCTGGGACTCTGGGCAGGGGAACTAGGTGAGTCCCCACAGGCCACAGTGGTTTGGGAGGCTGGAGGAAGATCGCCTACCATGTCCCTGGCCTGACTACTGGAACCCTCCTCTTAACTGAAATGGACCTTGACAAACGTCTGTTGGGCCCTGGGGGTTGGGGGCGGGGTGGCTCTGCAGGTCAAGGGCAAAAACCCGGAGCCATCAGCTTTAGGTGCCTGAGGAGGTGGCCAGGGTCAGGGAGAGTCCACAGGCAATGAGGAGTGACCGTCGGGCAGGGACATTTCCATTTCTGTAAGGGATCCCAGAGCCAGGGTGACCGAGGCAGTGTGCACACAGAACAGCGTGCTTGTGGTAATTGGGACAGGAAGCTCAGCAGACTTTAAGATAGACAACAACTTCAGCTGAGTGGAGGTCCATGGAGGGGACACAGCTACCCCTGACATTCCTTGTGAGAGGCGGATGGAAGCCCCCTCTCCCACTGGGGAAACCCACTGACTAGACCTGGAGCCATGGTGATCCTCTCTGTCAGTCACCAAACACAGGGGTGGCCAGGCCTGCAGGGGCTGGTTGAGGTGCTCTGGGAAGAGGCTGGGGCCTGGCACTGCTGGAGCTCTGAGGGCCTGTGCTGCCCCGAGACACCGGCATGGCCCCTGCGGGGCACCTTGCCGTCCCCCCTGCCGGGCTCCCTCTGTATGCATACTGTACCTGGAGTAGCTTGTACAAGAACGTCAAGATAGGAAACCAAGGTTCAGACACACAGGAAAACCAGGGTCAGAGACACACACACCGGCATGGGTGGGGTGGGGAGACCAGCTGGCTGGAGGTAAAAATCTATGGACTTTAGAGTCGCAGAGGGTCAGCGGCGCTTGTCGCTGACTGGGAGGGGCGGACTGTCCTCCTGGTGGCTGTGCCTGGTGTTGGGACAGTAGGGTTTGGTTTGAAATAAGCAGTGGTGTGAATGCTGTGAGGGGGGGAGGGGGGTCTCTTGCTAGTAGGGGGTGAAGCGGCTGTACCCTCCTCGGCAGAGGCTAGCCTGCAACATCAAAGATGAAAAACAGCCAATCAGTACCATCTTTTGGCATCGGGAGGAAAAAAAAATCAAAAAGGAAAAAAATAAGGAAAAAAGAAAGAAAGAAATAGCCAAATCCCGTTTTCTTTCCCCCAACAGTATTTCTTTGGGAAGAATGGGCTTCAGGTTGTCATGGCAACCGGGGGGGCCTAGTTTTTCCTGTGGGGGTGGTCTTGGTTCCAGGAGGGAGGACCCTCCCTTGTAGACTTTTATACTGCCTCTGGGGCCACTTCTTGGGGCTTCAGCTGGGCCAACCATGCCCTCTGGTGGAGGGATGTCTAAATGTGAGCTATGCCCTCATGCCTGCTGGGCAAGTCCGGAAGCCAAATCCGGAAGGACAGACACTACTGACAGGGCTCCCAGGCTAGATCTCAAGCCTGGAGCCACTGGTGCCTGAGGGGCACACCTGCTCGTCACAGCTTCTGCCTGCATATGAGTCTCTCAGGCCTTCCTAGGCTCCGCTTAGTGTCCTGCCAGAGAAGTTTCTGTGGCATCCTTTACCCTAACCCCCAGGCTTTGCAGGAAAAGGGAGAACGTGGCAAATACAGGAGGAAAAAGTTATAGAATGCCTCCAAAGCCTCAAAAGTAAACCATAAGCAAGAGGCGCCCATGAGTCAAGCACAGCTGTGAGGCAGCAGCTGCCTGGAGGCTGAGCTATACAGGCATCTGGGCCTTCAGGGCTGCAGCCTTGGGTCTCTTCTGGTATTGTAGAGCTAGAGCTAGCTAGAGCCTCCACATGCTGCTGCTCGTGATGTCTGGGGCTTGTTAAAAATCAACAAAGACAAAAATTCCAAAGGAACAATCAAAACCGAAGGAGGTAGGAAAAAAAAAATCCACGTTGCCTCTCAGCCATCTCTCTCTTCACTGCCCCCCACCCAAATGTTTTCATCTTTGATGCTGGATGCCAAGCTAAAAACACACATCAACATCCCTGGGGGTGTAGGTGGCACTGGACACAGACTGGGGCACAGAGGGGCTGGGCCGTGTTGACATCTATGCACACACACACACACATGCACACAGACACGCCAGCCTGCCCATTCTCCCTCCCTGTTGGGGACCACATCCTTGGAGCCTCAGGGTGGTCTGGAAAGAGAGCTGTTGTACTTTAGCGCCCCCTGCCAAGTGAAGATGAGAGCGCAATGGGCTAGCCTCAGACACTTCATAGGAGGAATGAGTTACATCTGCCTCTGTAGCCACTGCAGGGAGGAAGGGGCCTTGGTGGGTTTCGTTTGCTTTCCTGACACTGATATTGGAGGAGTCTTGACAGGCCTGTGGTCCCTGGGCTCTGGAACACTATGGCTTCCCAGCGGTCCGGTCATTAAGGAGGGTTGGCAAGCCCCTCCCCATCAACAGTCAACTCTCAGGCTCGCCCCTGCCCAGCCCATGACTGTCCTCCTCACTGTCGCTGGCAGCCACTCTTACCATGGTTCCGATGCTGTAGGTTGCTGTGGGGCCGATGGTGTGATGGTACGGATCGGCGGCTGCATAGACTCTGCCGTAACTAAGGAAGCGCAGGGAAGGGCAGGGTACAAGAGAGGGGCAGCTGAAGCAGGCACCAGCTGACCAGCCTCCCCCCCCACCCGCCCACCTCCCCGACCCGCACCCTTCCCACGAGGCCCCTCCCAGCCGTTTGGAAAGAAGTTTCTGGAACTTAGCAGACTACCCTCTTCATTCTGCCTTAGTTCATTGGATTCCATCCCCAGCAAAGACTAAGGCTGAGATCAGGGGAAAGGGTTTGAAAGAAGAAAGAGATGGAGTGCGAACCAGGAACACCACAACCCCAAGACCTGGCACTCCGCTCCACGGTTGCCTAATTTGTGCCATGACAAATTCTTAGAGTACAGCCCTGGGTCATAGCTCCCTGCATGCCATGTACATTTGGCAAGGTGGGGCAATAGACTGTGTGGAAGGCATGGGTTGGAGGGGCCAGGCAGCGCCCAAGCCACAGGGGGGCATAGGGACAAGAGTGCTAGCTCCCTGTAGGCAGATCTAACTATCTGACCCAAACAGGGTAGGGTAGGGCCGGTGCTCCCGGATAGCACAAACTGGACCACAGTTTCCAGAGGCCAAGTAGAGGCTCCCACTTGCCCTCTTGTAGGTGAGAGCCCTTGGTTGAGAATCGGGTGTTATTTGCTATATGAGCTAAAAGGAAGTGACCAGTCGGGGACTTGCTGGTTCGTGGAGCTCAGTCTGGATTTGCTTTCCTTCCAGACCCTGCACTCACCAGGCACAGGTACCCACAAGTCCTGAGTGGTGGGTGAGACTTCCTGTCTGTTCAGATCCACCCCCTAAAGTGCCTACCCCGAGCCCATCCCCTTGCAGCCTGCGGTTTCCAGCCTCACCTGTCACTGTAGGCTGCTGCGGCTGCGGCTGCGGCTGCAGGCTGAGCATATCTGTAGGCTGCGTAGCCTCCCTGCAGGGGAGGTGGGGAGGAGAGATGGCAGATGGACTTAGTGAGGCTCACTCAGGATATGAGGCAGAGCCAGAGAAACTATGGTGGCCACAGACCCAGCAGGGCCAAGCCCTTAATAGAACCGCAGACCTTGCTCTGCCACCGTGGCCTGGGAATCTGGTCTGTAGTCAGTGAGGATATCTGAGGACTTGACTGCTCAAAATGAGGCAGGGTTGCCTTCTTGCTTGCTTCCTTCCTTCCATCTGTTCTTGGCAACCACTTGTAATTTCAGTGCATACTGATGTGTATCAAGTACATCTCTGGCTGCATGCTGTCCCTGGTGCACACTGAGTGCCCATACACCCAACCAACAGACCAGCTACTACTTGAACGCTGGACACTAGAGGTAACGAAGGGGCCTAGAAGGGATTGGTTCAGATAACGCCTTGGTGTCAGACAATTGGTAGGTAGTTATGGGCAGCTGCCCAGGGCCAAGGCACAGCCACGCTTGCTGTGTGGAATGTCCAATGGGGGTTCAGAGCCACAGAACGGGATGAGTAGTTTCAAAGGGAGAGGTGGGGTGCACAGGACCTCACCCAGAGAGACCGGGCACCTGGGGCCTGCCTCTGGTCTCTCAGGGCCTCCACGCTGGTCACAGATGTCCTTAGGTGCTGATCTTAGCATGATTAGGAACGGGAGAGGGCCATTCTTACAAGCCCCTGCCACATGGAGCCAGATACCTTCGGCTGAGAGGGCTCCTGGGACAGCCACTAGCAACGACCATGGTTAAGGACAGATTACCCAGGCTGAGATGGGCTGGCATCTCTAGAGGTGCCATGCTCTGTGTGCACTGGTGCTCGAGCACCGAGTCCATAGGGCAGGGGGAGCGAGGCCGAAAGGACAGACAGACTTCTCACGGACACATACAGAGTGCTGGACCTGCCCCCTTCCCTCCCAAGGGCTACACTTACATAAATCTCAGCACCATAAAAGCCATCCTGATACACGACCCTGGAAGCAAACGGACAAGAGAGTGGTGGGAACGCTGGAGAGGTGGGGTAGGCCGGCTCCGGTGTCTGCTGAGGAGGGAGGGGGCACGGTGCCAGCCCCGCCCACGGGACTGGCATTTTAACAAGCGTTTGCTCCAGTGCCCTGTTTGGTATAACAATAGAGTAACACCCTTGCTGGTCAGCTCTTTTCTCCCAGAACCCAGGGGCCCATCAGCCCACTCCTGCTATCCTCCCTCTCTCCCCCAGGCAGCTGGTCCCCTTCAGCAGTAGAGGGGAGGACCCCAGGGAAGGGACCAGAGAGGGCTCCCAGAAGGCCCTTGCTGGACCCAAGGGCTGACACACGCCCCATTTAGCATTCAGATGACATGCTGCTGGTGCTAAGCGAGCCCTGCAGGTGTCCCCTGAGGTGGTATTGATGGTGCAGGCGGTTGCAGTGCTTGTTTCAGAGGCCCCCCCCCCCCGCCCCGCCATTCTGCCCCGCCCCACAGTCCTCTACGGGCTGCCGCGCCCCCTTCGCTGCTCAGAGCTATCTCCCATGCCCCTTGGCTTTCCTTCAGCCTCCCCTCCCCAGGTACTCACGCTCCGTAAGTTGGAATGGGGGGCGGAGGTGGTGCAGCTCGAAACGTATTGTACACAGCACGGCCCCGGCCCCGCAGGTGTGCACCCCGGTAGGCGACGGCGGTGCCCGTGGTTGGGTACGGGAAACTGGTCACTGCAGAAAGGGGCATAAGAGAGTCAGGGTGGGGGAAGGTGAAGAGGGGGCCACAGTCCCACTTGCCCCGCCTCCTCCCTTCCCGCCTGCTCCTGGTTCCCCACTGTTACCTGCATAGAATTCAGGCCCATAGACTGCCCCTACCACAGGGTTTAGCTTCCAGCCTGGAACAGAAAGAAGATAACCGCTGGCTTCCCAAGCGTACTGCGGCCTCTGCGTATGCCTGGGACCCCCCCAAAGTAGCTAGGCCGACAGGGTGCTTTAAGGCGTACCTGCCGCAAAGGGCAGGACCCTGTCCAGGCATGGACAGAGGAGGTGAGACATTGACCTGGGCCCCTCTCCCCAAACCCCACAGCCACCTGCTACAGGAAGGATGGCAGGCATCCCCACTCTGGCCCATCACCTGGGTTCTTGGGTTCTCCCTGCGTTGGGACCTCCCCCAGCTTGCTCCTGGGGCATCAGAACTTTGGGGTACAATGGGAAGGGGAGACGCGACTTGAAAGTGTTTGCATCCACAACCGGGACAAAGGATTCACTGCTCGAGGTCTTTCTTCACCTCCTGTCTGGAAAGTCTTCCCGCCTCTGAGGTTCCTGGGTGCCCCTCCCTTAGTGGTGGGTCCAACCCTCTCTCATCTCAAGTCCTTCTGTAGGGCACGCACGCACGCACGCACGCAATGTTAAAAGAGGAATAATGAATTTTATAGGTTCTGGGTACTTGGAGCATGCCTTGATGACTGTTGTCAACTCCCAAGGGTCTCACCACACATCAGGCAGGTGTCACCTCCCCATTTTACACTCGGAGACAGGCTGGTAATATTGAGTGTGTGTGGCGGCCGAGTGGGATTCAAACCTGTACCCTCAAGCCAGGTGGGCTTCCTGGCTTCTCCCTGGGACCCCAGCTGGATTCTGCACCCCTGCCTTTCCCTTCTTGAAGGTTGGCAGTCCTTTCTCCCCACCGGGACTCAGGAACAACGCCCCGATTCCCAGAAGCCATCTGGATTCCAGTGGGCTACACGTCGGGGCAGGTGGAGAGGGCTTAGCCCACCCTCCTCAATGACTCGGCTCTCATCTGTGTGGCCCTCATCTGCGTGCGTGCTGGGTGGGGGACAGAGAGGACCCGAGCCGCTGGCCAGCTGGCGAGAGGGTAATCCCTAACCCCAATTCTAATAGCCCTGCGGGAGGGCAGGTGGCAGGTGACATCCGAGTGGAGCACCCAGACACCCCCCCTCTACTCACCTCTATGAGAATAAGCATTCTCTGCCCTCAGTCCACTAGTGTCCCACCTTGTGTCTAAACTGGCCAGGATTCTGGACTCTTCCATACAGCTAAGGTTAGCAGGGAAGAAATGTGGGGAAATGTATCCCAAGAGCTCATCTTCCAGGATGGATCATAGTACAGCAGGGCCTGGGGCTGCTCTGGGTCCCTCTCTCCCTAGGCTCCCTTCCAGATTCTTCTGGAACCATCTGGAAGAGGAGAGCGGGGCTGCATCGTGTCTCAGGGGCCCTGGGCACCTTGGTCTGTCAGTTTTGGCTGTCTGAGAGAATGTCTCCTTGCCTGCTGGCTCTGCTTCAGTTGAACCCACAAGCTGACAGAGACAGCCCGAGGAAGGACCCACTCTTTGGAAGACTGTTTGTGTCCACTGCGGGCAGGAGGCCTGGTATAAAACCTGACGGGCTTGTTTCCTGCAGTGGGGACCCCAACCTTCCTAACTTCTGAGCTTCAGAAGACTCAATGTTAAGGCTCCCGTGAGCCAAAGCCTCTCCCGCGCAGTGAACCCAGGGCTGTCCCTCTGAAGCCCTGGGATGCTTGCCTGGCAAGCAGAGCCACTGAAGCGCGACTCTCTTACAGCAGGATGCGCAGTGCCTTCTGCCTCCCTCGCTTCCTGACACCGCCAACATCATTACCCTGAGGAGCCGGCGAGGAACAGAGCTGGCTGGGGCTGGGCGCAGCACATGCTTTAGCTCTCCCGTTCCACCCAACAGTGGTGTGGCTCAAGGAAGGGGGCTGTGCTGTGCCACAGCTACTGGGACCACCCAAGTCCTGCAGATCCACAGAAGCCAGAGTGGTTCCTTCACCGCCAGAGCGCTCGTGCGGTGGCTACAGACAGCAGCTCCTCAGCATGGGTGGCTCACTGCGGAGACAGACCGTCTAGCGGATGTCATGGCCAGAGTCCAGGGAGTTGAGATGCCCGTGGGTGGCTCGTATGCAGCAGATGTGGACATTGGCTAGATCATTGTGGCCGTTTACCCCAAACTGCAGGATTAGGAGCCTGTGGCCGAGGTCCTGCATAGGACCAGGTTCAAGTTCTAGGGCTGCCAGAGCATCCAGATCTTAAAAGAAGACGACTTTATCGATTTAATGGGGGTGAAGATGTGACCGAGTGGGATGCTGTGTGGAGTCAGGTGTGTTTATCATAGTAACAGAAAACCTAACCAGCACACCATTATCACCCGATTGCTGTCTGTCCATGCCCCGGTTCTGCCCACTGTCCTGCCTCAGGCTTCCTGTAGGAGTATGTCACCCAACTCTGCATATAGCCCATCACTGGGGACAAGGGCAGCTGCGATGTGGACCATCCGACCTCCACACAGTGCTGGGTCACTGTGTTGTCTATGGATGCATACCCCTTTGACTACAGAAAATTGCTCCCCAGTAGGCCCCAAGAGCTATACATGGCACTGGTACACAGCCAACTCCCCTCAGGGCAGACCTCTTACTTGGCGGAGCAGCAATCACTAGCAGCCTCCCTGTGGAGCCAGCCACCAGCACTGGCAGACTTCGAGGGGGAGAGTCCATGCAGCCCAGCAGACAGTGTAGGCCAGCTGGGAGCCTGGGGGGTGCAGCTGACACTTTCAAAGTCCGACATGCTCCACTTCATTGTCAGCATCTCACTCACTCACAATGACACCTGTGACCCCAGCTCTGGTGGCCCCTATAGATGCCATTTGTCATTCCCCAGCCCTAGGCAGTGGATCTAGGGTCTCATGTAGTGCAAGCTGGCCTTAATCTTCTGACCATTCTGCCTCTACTTTGCAAGTGCTGGGAGTATAGGTGTGTGTCACCACCGCCAGTTTATACGGTGCTGGGGGATGGAGCCCAAGCCTCTGTCCGTGCCAGCCAAATGATATACCAACTGAGCCATACTTCCCCAAGCCCCAATGTTCCTGTTCTCAGGGGGGAAAGACTGGGGTTCAGAGAGGTCTAGATGTTTGACTGAGGCCCCTGGCCCTTCCTTGCCTGTCCTATGTCTGTGTACTGTGAATGAGGGCAGCACACTAGACCACAGAGCCCTATGGACTCGACTCTGCTCTTGCAGGAAAATCACCATTTGTCTGCACTTGGTGCCTGTCTATCCGGCCTCTGGGAGCAGTGGACATTTGGGAAAGCTCAGGGGGCTCTGACTGGAGATACCAGTTCTGTGGGTGGGGTTACCCCAGGTCTGTCTTAGCTCTCTTGACAGGACAGAAGTGGGAAAGCGGGGATACCAGGTAGGGACAATGGCTTAGCACCCAGGAAGGCTGGCCTCCTGCTGCCTCAGTTCCCCAGGCTTCTGCCCCAGCTCCTGAAGCATGCTGGGAGTCTTGGGTTCTCACCATTGGCATATGGGTTCCCAGGCTTCTTATTGGTCATGACCCGGGCCGTGGCATTATTGACCTGTCCAGAGACAGAGAGAGAGAGAGTGAGTGTGCCAGCTTCATTGTAGCCCCTCAGCCCCCCTGGTTTTACCCTTGGGGTGTGGCCTCTGGGAAGGAAGGCCAACCGAGGTTCCTAAGCTGCTGTCTAGCTGGGTCCAGGACCCTGGCCCACACCAGTGCTTTTCGTGAAGCAGTTCCAGTCAGCCGAGGCGCTCGGAGATAGCCCGAGGCTGGCCAGCAGGTCAGGCCCCAGGTAGTTGCTAAGGCCCTCCTAGGTCTGAGTGTGCCAGATCACTGTGCCCACCACCATGAACAAGCCTCCCTTTTCCCAGGGCAGGTCTCTGACCTCCCTCTGCAGCATGGAACTTTCTGATGGGGCCATAGGAGGGCAAGGTGTGTGACGGAGGCATTAGAACGACAGAACCCAGGGGCAGTGAGGCGTCGTCAGATTGCCTGGGGAGGGGACAATGACACAGAGGACAGAGGTGGCCCAATTGGAAGTAAGGGAGGCAGTGCCTGAGAAAGAGGGCTGGGCCATGAGCCTCCTATACACTGTGTGAGTGTGTGTGAGCCTAGAGGCCTGGGCAAGCGGCCTCAGAGCCACTGGGCACTGGGCTGGGTGAGGGATCTCAGAATCCATTGCTTCATCTCCTGCAGGTCTCGGGCCCCTTTTAGCCGTCATGCCTTGTAACTCAGGCCCTACCAGGGGAGCCCAGTTCTGGACCCCCAAAGCCACACTGAGGAATCAAGGAGGAAAGGGGGCAGAAGTGGGGTGTCTGGGGTGACCCTTGCAGCTCTGCCAGTTGTCATCAGCTCTGCTTTTACTCCACAAGGCAGCAGCTGAGGCTGCCTGATGAGAGGACCGTCTTTGTCAGGGTCGGGCAGGGCGGCCCATAGGCAAGGAGGCCACCCAGCTTCACATGTACGGGTGGGATGGGCCTCTTCCGGGAGAGCAGGATATAGGAAGGTCGGAGACAGAGACATCAGAGGGAGCCTCGAGCCTCCACTGGCCCGGGGTGACAGGTGCTAGGCTCAGCCAAAAGCTGATGGGTGGGAGATGGTCCTCAGGGCAGCCCCTCCTCCATTTGGAGGCCCCTGTTGGGCTCTTTGTAGGGTGGGCAGCAGCCACCGGGCTGGTGGAGTTGGGGGGGCCCACGGGTGTTGTTCAGGACCTCCCTGCCCTGCTGCCGCCGCACACTTATCTGAGCACCTCAATTTTCCGTCCCTCTACGATCGTCCCATTCAGCTTCTCCCGGGCTCGGTCAGCATCTGAGCTAGTTTCAAAAGTTACAAACCCAAAACCCTGTGAGTAGAGGAGGACAGACAGGAGGACAGGATGAGAAAAGGGAAGGAGAGGAAGAGGGGGGGAGGGAGGAGAGGAGGGGGAGGGGAGAAGGGGGAGAGAGAGGGGGGCAAGTCAGGTGAGTGAAGGAGAGCCCCCAGTGTCAGAAGTCTGTCTTGGTGCCAGCACTAGGAGATCGTACTGGGGGTGGGGGTGGGGGGTGGGGTTGGCCCCAGGCAAGGGCAGCTGGTAGCCAGCCTCAGACCAGCCTGAGCTCACCATGTTGGACACTTTCCAGGACGACAGGCCAAAGAGATGCTAACCTGGCCAGGGGCCACACACCTGCCACTGTAACCCCCACCTTGGGGAAAGGGGCTGAGGCTGGGCTCCATGAGGGAACAGCACCCCCCCAAGCCTTTGCTGTGGGAGCCCAGGGTTGTGTGTGTGTGTCTTCCTGGAGAGGGGAGCAGAACTTATCTTTGCTGGGTGCCCTCCCAGACTACTGACCCCACAGCCCCTCCCGCAAGCCTCCAGGCTCTAGGGGTGAGTGGCTGGGTGGGTTTGGGGACCCAGGCCCAGGGCCGGGGTGTGTGTTGGGGGGGGGTAGGGGTGAGGCTCTGGGGTGCAAGCAGGAGGTCCTGGCAGCTCGAAAGAGGAGAGGCAGCCTGGCAGCAACAACAGACAGCTGGGGGCGGGTGGGGGGCAGAAGAGCAGGGAGTACAAGCACCCGTGTGGCTCAGGGGTCCTCGGGCAGGCGGGCGAGCGGGCGCGAAGCTCTCCAGGAAGGAAACGCACATTTCACACGTTAGCCTGGCGGGACCTACAGCCGGAGCGCTGTAATGGTGGCAGCCTCTGTGCGGCACCCACCTTGGAGCCCCGCTCGTTAAAAATGATCTCCACGTCTAAAATTTTCCCGAATTGCTGCAGAGACAGAGAGAGGAGGGGTGGAAGACAGGAGAAAGGGGTTATGACAGCAGCGCAGCCTTACCCACTCACTCCCATGATGCCACTGGGCTAAGGGAAAGAGGACCCCAGGGACGCCCTCCCCTTCTTCCTCTGGAGGCCTATGTCTTTCTTAAGGGACAGGTACCATAGCACCGTTGGGGGCAGTTGCGGGGGGGGGGGGGGGGGGGGGGGGGGGGGGGCGGGATGGAATGCCCAAGGTATTAGTGCCATCCTCAATGTACCGACAGGCCTTTTCCAGAATTGGCATTTTGGAAAGGGGAGGGTTTGTTTGAGCTGGAGCCAGGAAATGGCAGTTGAGACCACAGAGCGACAGAGCAGGAGCCGGGGTTAGGATAAGGGACCTTCAGGCCCCTCCAAGATGGGGAGGAGAGTGAGAGCTGGCAAGCAGGAGATGCCAGGGACCAGGGACCAGGGAGATAGGACTGGGGGGGGGGTGCTGGGGTGGGGGGAGGGAGATAGATTCTTATAGGTCTGACTCCTGGGACGCAGAACTGTTTGCTGTAGAAATGGCTCGTGTGTCGGAACCCAGGCCTCCTGCTGGAACGGCATGCCCCTCCCAGCTCCATAGCTAGCCTGTGTAGTAGTCTGCACTGTCAGCAGTGTCTCAGCGGTCAGCGAGATCACAAACCTGGGCCAGCGATTGATGGGGGCGCCCTCACCTTGCATATCCCCAAGACAGGGCAAGAGGGCCTGGGGGGGCCAAGTAGGAGGACCCTGTGTGCAGGGTCTGAGAGGAGGGGAACCCAGAAATATGACACTTGGTTTCTGTTTGTCTGTTAGGATCCCTGTGAGTAAGTGCAGGGCGAGAGCCCAGGTCACCAATTACCCATAGTGCCAGCCATTTAACTTAAGGAGCCTGGGCTCAGAGAGGTTCAGAGTCCCCTGAGACCCAGGATCAAGTGGGCTTGGGAACCCCCTTGTCTGAAGTTTCTGAATCAGGCCTGTCCCACTGGTCCAGTGAGACCCACCCCCAAGATGGGGAGTTGCAATTCTGGGGTCACGATAGGGCCGTTGAGAGACACCCTGCGTAACCCAGTTGTGTGAGAAGGACTGAGCAGAGGGTTGAAGCTTTGTGGTAGAAAGGGGGGGCAGGTGTGGGACGGAGAGAGGGGAGTGGAGGCCAGGGTGGAGACGGAGGAGGAGCAGAGGTGGGCTACATAGTTCTTTGTAGCCAGAGCAGGCCCAGGAGCTCAGGAATCTGCACCATATGCCCCCAGCCCAGCCGCCTTCATCACAGCAGCCCCACCTCCCACGAACACCAGCACTTGACTTGGTGCTCGTGGCCAAGGCAAGCCTCCAGGGCAGCCTGGAATGGGGTTGCAAGGGTCTCTACCGCCCGGCCTGCAGCTCAGCAGTGCAAAATCTAGGGCCAAACCCAGAGGACCTCGGAATGGAACTGTTGCCTGCTTGGTTCCAATCAATTGTATTTGCGAGCTGCTCCTCCTCTGGGGAGCTAGGACATCAGCCTGGAAGAGGCAAACCTTGTCCCCAGACATACAAGAGAGGGGGCAGCCATAAGGCCGGGAGGCACCTTCTGCTGGGAAGCAGTAATCTGCCCCCAGGTAGGCTGCTGGGGTCCAGGGGACTCTATGGCCCCTGGAAACAAGTGGCATGGGAGTGCTGTGCAGATTTCTGGCAGATAGCCGGGTGATCACTTGACTCTAGAGAGGTGGCCTTCAGCAAAGTCCTACCCTTAGCTTGGGCACCCCCCTCCTGTGCTCTGCCAACAGGTTGAGAGAGGTGAACTGTCTGGACTCGGAGAAGAATCCAAGGACCCTACCTCCTCCTGGCACAGGCTCTCTGCAATGATGGGGTGAGGGCAGAGAAGCTGGGGTGCGCACACTCACCCCGAACATTTGCCGCAGGTCGGGGTCCCTGAACCGGAAGGGGATGTTGGAGACATGGAGTCGTTTGGGCTGCTGCTTCTCCGTGGGGTCGGAAGGATGGAGCTGCTGGCTGTCCGTCTGTGCTGCCTCGTCTGCCTGCTGCGGAGAGAAGACGAGTTATAAGGTCGTCCCCCGACCCAGAGACTGTGTGGGCCCACCCATCCCTTCCACCCCAGCCTTTTCCACCCCCGGGGTCCAGCGATCCCCAAAAGAACCTGGCTGCACAATTCCCAAGGTTTCAAATGGCAACCCGAGGCCACACCTTCATGCCTTGACTGTAATGACAAATCACAGCTCTCCTGCCAGACCAGGTTAAGTCGTCCTTGGCCAGGTCCACCCTGAGCTCCTTCAACACAAGCCTCCCTACTGAGTTCCACCCTCAGTGGCCTCCTAGCCCAAGACTACTATTGCTCTCAAAGAAGTTCTGGGAGTTGGGGCCCTTCTGGCGTCAGGATTGGATTGGTTTCGGGACCAGCTTCCTGGGTATAGGGTACAGGTGTCGGCAAGGCGCTGCTATGTCATACCATGTACTCCCACGGCTCCCTACTCTAGCCGTTCCGCCTCATTCAGAAACCCCAGGGCCACTCTACTTGCCAGGGTCAGTCTCGCATAGTCTGTCCTTATTTAGATGCCAACACTGGCTGGCAGACAGCTTGACAGGACTCGGTTCAAACCCAGCCCCCTGCAGCTCCTGTAGGCGCACGCTTGAGGCCCAGCCTGTGAAGAGATCCTCAGTGATGCTGGTGTTCAGTCTGGTGCTCTCTCAGCCACGTCTCCAGCAGCCAAGGCCGACTGGCGAGCACTTCCTCTGTACGGGCCAGTGAGAGGGCATCTGGACCGAGATGGCAGAGTCCTTCTCCTCAGCTGCCCACGACTGAGGTCTTCAGGTTTACAGCAGGTCACAGAGCACCAGCCAGTCTCTCCAACGCTCCACTCATCCCTAAGCCTCCATGCCCAGGACGGGGGCTCTGAGGTTGCGCACACAGCGGTGGGCGCCCCAGCTCCTGCCTTGGGGTTTCTTCTTCTCACTGTTCCAGTTGCTGACTGCTCTCCCAGTGGTGCTGAGCTCAGTGGGGTGGCAACACCAGGCCAAGAACACAACTTCTAGTGGCTTCTTTCTCCCAGTCCCAAAGCCCTCTGGCCCCTCAAGTCTTGAGGGATCGATCACCTTAAGTCTGTCCGCTGAACTCTGAGTCAACCTGGGGCAGAGGTGGAGGCGTGTGCTGGGTGGCACGGAGAGGAGTGTCCGTGGCTGCGTTTTCCACTGTGGCCCAGGGAGCAGACGCAGCTGCTGGGTGGTTGATGGGAGAGACAGAGAAGTCCTTTCCCACGGGCTTCCAGGAAGCTCTGGTGTTCTCAGGCTACTTCAGGGTATTCCAGGAATGCTCACAGGTATAGGTCTGCTGGAGGCAGGGCGGTTAGGAAGGCTACCATACCTGGGTATTGCTATAGCTCTCGCTGTAGCTGAAAAGGATGGTGCCACAAGTGGACAACCTCCCCCAGACTGTACTGTGGCTAAGTAGCAATGGGTGACCCTCCGGGCTTCAGCTTGAGCGGCTCTCTGACTGTCCCTGTCCCTTTATGTCCCTTACATCCTTATGTTCAGCCAAGGGCCCTGGGCGACCAGAGCGGACGGCCCCGTGATGGCTCCCAGAGACCGGGTGGCAGGTGGGGTGGGGTTGGAAGTCCTCCAGGATGCAGAGTCAATCCACATGTCCTCTAGATGCGACTCTGCCTTGCTACACCGGGAAGTTAACCCATGGCACAGCTGTGGACATGAGAGCCTCCCTCCCCTCTCCCCTGCTCCTGTGGGCAGCCCCATGGTCTGCCTCAGAAAGCCAGCCACCTGTGTCTGAACACTTTTGGGCAGATGTGTGTCTTCTGAGCCCCATGTGTGGAGCTGTAGGTATGACCTGGCCTCGCTAGTGCTCCTGAGGGGGACACTGGGTGGCTAGAAGCCTCAGGCTTGGCAAGCCGGAATCCAGTAACACTACCCAGAAGCTCCCTGAGAAGAGCTGGGCTTGGGCAGGAAGACGCAGGTAGCGGGATCAGCCACCGTGGGCTGGAAGGGGCACTTCTGGTCTGGTATGCAGCAGGCTGTCTCTACAGGAGCTGACTGGCTTTCCAGGGGCATGCTGGGCTCCTGGAGGGATTCCAGCCCTCAGCGCCACTGCCGTCCTCTTTGCTGTCAGTGTTGTTGCAAAAAGAAGTGAACGCTGGCTAGTCTCCGAAGGGATGACTGTACCCCACCCCCACCCCCACCCCCGGACAGGGCAAAACAGCCCAGGCAGCCTGTGATAATGGAGACCAACGGCAGGTGTAGTTCCCTCCTTCCCGGCGGAATCCAAATAGCAGGCAGCTGAAGGTGGCTCTTTCTCTCCTAATTAAGTCATCTTCCTCTTGGATTGGAGGAATCCAGCCTGCGTATGGGGCCTGCAATGTTGACTTCTGACCAGCGGAGGGAAGCAATGAGCACGGCCAGGCGGCCCCTCTAGCTAGGGAAATCCTGCCTAAGCAAGCTGGCCAGAGAAGGGGCCACAAGACGGTACTATGGAAGCTGGGGTGTCGGAGGAGCGTCTTTGTTTCCCCCACCCTATTCAGCAGTGTACAGAGACAAGTAAATGGGCCCAGTGCTTGCTTATAAGGCTGTAAGATGCGCAGAGAAATCCCTTAGTGTAACTGCATACCACTCTGGCCCCGAGAGGGGCAAGGTTTTCCTGCCATTGGCCACAGTGGTGCAGGTGCCTGGCTGACCCTTCCTTCTGAGATGAGGATCTGCTTTCCCTCCCTCCTTCCTCCTGCTGTCCTCCCAGTCTTTGCTTGCCCATCCTCGGATGCAGAGAGGAAACAGCTACCATGGTCCCTCTCCCAGGACGCTCATGGCTTTGCTCCAGTGTCTCTCCAGCGCTGTATCACGGGCCAGTTGTCATCACAGACCCTTCCGCTTTCCCACCTTTCCCCACTCAAGGCTGGGTGCCAGCTCCTGGGGGCTGAGGCAGAGTTGAGAAGTCACCAGGGCAGGATGGGCGGAGGGGTTCTTAGAGGGCCTCAGGCAGCAGAGGGACCTGGCTACCCCATTGCTGGTCCAGAGCCAAGCTAAGCTGGCCCTTGGCGTCTCTCTGCTAATTACTCTGCAGCCTCTCACTCTTCCTCCTGCTCCCCGAGGGGTACTTGAGTGATGACCAGCCACTCAGGTGGACAGCCAGTGGCTTGGGGGAGGGGCTTTCTGCATGTGGCCCCTACGGGTCTTTTCTTCTTTTGAGCGTCTTTCAGAACCCCAGGCTTTGTGTTTCTGTTGGATGCTGAATGCCACCCCACGGCTCTGCTGGCTGGCCACACATCTGCAGTGTTCGCTCTCAGCTGATGAACGGCATTGACTTGTCGTGCCCCCTCCCCCGCCCCCCCTTACGTTGGCAAGCCATCCCACTGAAGAGCGGCCGTGGCCTGGTTTAAGGGCTGATATCTTCAAACTTCTTTCCTTCTCTTGCTACCGACGGTGACATTTAACACTTTGTAGAGCCTTTGGGCAGGTGGCCCTGGATGGTAAGAGACTCTCAATCCATGTGTGGAACTCGGGGCTCTCCAGGTTTCCTGCTGGGATCACAGGTGCGGGGTGGGGGGAGGAGGGCCTCTCTCAGAAGGAATCTCCAGACACAGGAGAGAGGTCTCCTGCGCAACAGTGAGGAGCAGTCCCAGGGACGACCAGGGATGAAAGTCATTGGGGTGGTTAAGGACAAAACTGTTGACGTCGGCATGAGGACATCTGAGGGTCCTGGTGGGTGAAGGCTATTGGGAATAACAGATGGTTGGGTCCCTCAGGCTCAGCCACCTGCCTATTGCTGAGTCTTTGGGCATCTTGTCTGGACAGGAAGAGTCCTGAGCTGTCAGGAACAGGGACCTCCCAATTCTGAGCTGGGAATGCTTCTAAGTGGGGGAAGCCTGCTGGATACAGCAGGTTCGGGCCACATAGAGACCCTGTCCCAAAACATAGGCAGCCTTCTTAGCTAAGGCCTAGGACGCATGTCTCTGAGGGGATGAGGAACAAGAGAATGCAAGGCAGACCAGCTGCTGGGTCACCTGCTTTCTCCTGTACATCAGCCTCAGGCCAAGGATAAAACAGACTTCCTGTACCGCCGTGGGCTTGGGGCAGGATCAGTCTTCCAGAGCTGACTTAGCGGTTGCTGCCAGTGAGGTGTGAATGTGGACCAGCGCTGCTCACCAGCAGGAGGAAATCTCTCAGGGGAGAGGGGCCCCCTCTGGTGTCTGTGTCCATGCGGTACACAGGATAATGGGGAACACACACGAGAAGTAGGGGGGCCACCAAGGCACTTGGTGGCCATACTAAGGGAGGTCCCGAGCCAGGTGGAAGAAGCTAGGTAAAGACTAAAGCTCTGAGCTCAACCTCCCTGCCATCCTGGTGCCCCTCCATCCTAGTCTCAGACTGCTTATGGAAAGGCCCAGAGGAGGTCAGAGGGAGTGGAGAGAGTCCTCCGAATGTCCACAGCGATAGGCTGGTGACACCTGTCCGGGCCAGCAAGTGCTGGGTCTGTTGCCCGTTAGGCATCTTCTTTGAGGGAGGCAGCTCCTCCAGGGGCTAAGCAGCTCCTGGCATCTTAGAACAGACACCCCTGTTCTCCACGGATCTCCCTCCAAGGTGGGTAAGCTTTGCTTGGACAAGTGCTCCAGTATCAGAGATCAAGGCACCTGGGCAGTCTTGGGGGGCGGGGGACAGCCCTCAATTGTCTTCTTGTGAATCTAGCATCTTCTACCTCCCCAGTCCAGAGTAGCAGATCTGCCCTCATGATCCTGACACCCTTAAAGGACCCGAATGCTCCAGCCAGAGGGGAGGATGTCCAGGCTGTGAGCTCCTCGGGGCTCTGGGTGCTCTCTGGCATAGCCACGACCCTCAGGAGGCATTTGGGTACCAAGCCGCAGAGCTCAGCTTGCTTCAGGATGCTCCCAGGAAACCGGTCCTCTCCCCAGCCCCCAGCTTCCTGACATCTCTGCCTTTGACTAGTGAAACCCAAAGGACAGGGCTCGTCACACCCTCTCTGCGCCGCAGAATGGCCTCAGTGCTTGGCACTCAGCCTGTGTCATGCAGGGCACAGCAGTGGACTCAGACCCTGTTAGCTGTGTCTGTCTGGTAGCCCTAGGTGCCCAGGGGCCTCAGTGCTGGTTTCTGTTGCCGTATTATAAAGCTACTTTATGTCCCCTCCTTTATGTCATCTGTGACACTGACTTGCTGTCCACCAGATGAAGTGCCATGGTTCACGGGAGACCCTCCCTCCATCCCAACTCCCCACTGCCATTTGTTCATAAGAGGTTTGGTCAAGGGTAGGGGGGGAGGAGGGTTGTCTGCTAACATCTATCAGAGAAGGCCTGGGCCACATGGCTGTGACTTATTTCTGGTGAACATCTCTAATTCTGGGGTCACCTCAGCCCATCCTGAGCATGTGGAGGCTGTGGACTTCGTGACTTGGAGCCAGACCTCCAGGGGTTTAGCCTTTTTAGTCTGTGGCCCACAGCTGGAAGAGGAGGTGGCTGCATGAGGGGGCTCAGAAGTCCTGCACTGGAATGGGGGTTCTGCTGGGTTTACAGAACCTCAGGCAGGTAGTACCGGTATAGGGAGGAAGAGCATTGGCCGGGCATGGGATAAGGTCAGATGCAGGCCAGGAACGAGCGAGTGGGCAGACTCTCCGGAGAGGGTTTGGGAGAGGGTGGAGGATGACCCTGCCCATGCAGAGGACAGTATTTGGGTCTATACAGCATCAGTGGAGCCAGGCTGGATGTGGGGGGTAAGGCTAAGGGAGCACAGCTGGAGGGCCCCTGGGGAGACGCCAGGGTGGTGCCACTCTGCCTGGGGAGAGAAGAGCGAGCTGGCCTCCTGCCCAGGCCCTGCCAGCCGGCAGCCGGCCGCTGAGATGGAGCCAGCAGGGATGGGTGGATGAACCCAAAGCCAGAGCAAGGGAGGGGAAGGCCCCACAGGGAATGCGATGGGAGGAGGCAGAGGAAAGGCCCGAGCAGCTGGAGCAGCAGCCAGGGGCTGGACGGGGGGCTGCAGGACAGAGCCCACCCAGGCGGCTCTGTTTTCCCACTCCTTTCTCCATGAGGGAATCTGAGAAGTGCAGCGCTCAGCACTTTCGCCCCCGGAGCTGCATTACAACCGCGTAATTGAAGCTATCTGATTGGAGCGCAGCCAAGCAGGTAGATTTACAAGTGATTAGAAATGATAGTAGGGCCTGCAACCCGAGACAGCTCCGCAGCAGCCCACCACCCACCGCCCACTCCGGCTTTCTCCTGAGACCTGAGGCAGCCGGGGCCTCTGGCTCTTATGTCCTATTCCCTCAACAGGACATCAGCAGCCACTGTCACACTTCCCACCTCCCAGGTGGCGTGAGGGAGGTCACTACCCTACTCTGTGGTCTCTTTGTGGCACATGCTAACTGCAGGGAACCTTCGTGTCAGATGAGGAGCACCTGAAGTCTGGGGCTGGAAGCAGGCTCACTGAGGGTGAGGATCTCTGGGGGCAAATGCCCAGCAATGAAGCCTGGCCCTTCTAATGTACCTGGAGGTCATTTCTAGAAAGTTCTACCCAGCCAGCATGTACTGGGGACACCCTGCCCCACAGTCCTGGTCTGGCCAGTGTGGGCAGGGCCACTTACCGGCACTGTCTGGGTTCCAGCGATGGGCTGTGTGCTGGCCTCAGTGCCCGGCTGCTCAGGGTGCGTCTGTGCTGGTGTGTAGAGGGTCATGCCGTGCTCTGGGGGGACAGGGGTCTGGCCGGAGTAGTCCTGTGTGGGGTGTGGCGGAGGCGGGGCATATTCGGCTGGGATTCCATTCTGAGGCGGAGGGGGGTACTGGGCAGGGGGGTAGGGCTGGGCCATCGCTTCAGGCGGAGCCGTGGCGTCCTGATTGCCCTGTAGGTGGAGAGAGCAAAGCCCTGGTTAGAACTCCTGTCTCAACTCAGGCTCTGTGGTTTATACACACTGCTTCCTGTGGCATTTCCCAGGATTCTCAGGATGGGGCGCCCTGTGTAGAGGGCCCAGGCTGGAGCTGCAGGAGGTGCCAGGGTAGAGGTCAGGCTGGAGCTGCAGGAGGTGCCAGGGTAGAGGTGCTGGAAATCCCGGGTCTGAAGTGGTCACTTGTCAGACATGAGCACGCAACTGCAAAGTTCCATTTTCTCACCTAGACTGATAAAGCCAATCATCTTCTATCAAGACCGTTGCAGGCTCAAGTGTAGCTGTAGGAACCAATGTGGCTTCCTCTTTCTGCCCCAGTGTCCCCTAACAACAACACCCCCTTGAAAACCAGCATTCCCTGGCTATGGATCACCATCTATTTATTCATGGAGCACCCTGTTCTGTTGCCAGCCGGGCCTCTTCCCCATGGCCAGCCCACCTGCACTCCTTCCAAGGTGCTCTAAACTTTGGTTTCCCTCTAGAAGGTTCACCTCGAACGAACAGGACCAGAACCGTGCCCCCTCCCCTCAGTGACAGCCAGAAGGTCTCTGAGATCCCCTTAAGACTCCTTCCTGCCCGTCCCCGACTCCCACCCCCGCTCCGATATGAGCAGTGGCGAGCACCCCTCATTGCTGACCCCTACCCCCCGTGGGGCCTTTGCAGTGACTCTCAGAGCTGGTGCCTGGGTCTCTCAGTGCCAGCACCAGCAGGGAGCCTGGAAGCTGAGGATGCAGGTCTGGGCTCCACCCCGTGCCTCTTGGGTACTTGTGAGGAAAACTCATTACAGGCAGACTCGAGACACTGATCAGTGAGGAGCCCTTCCTTGAACCCGGAGGCTTCTGTCCTGCAGAGCCAGCTGCAGGCAAGAAGAGACAGGTGCACTTTCTCTGTCCCCCGACACAGACACTTCTGAGGCATAGTCCCCTCTGGGTAGGTACTCTTTTAGTTTTGTCTGGCCACAGAGGCCCATCACCTGGGAGGACAGGTAGTGTCTTCCACTGTAGCCAACCCCCAAAGGGACATCAGCAAGAATTCACGTCCTTGTTGAGTGACTCTGATAAGATGAGGAGGGTGGAAGGACAGGGGCGGCCACCTTCCACATGCGTCTCTTCAACACGGACTCCCTGTGGCGTGCGGTACTAGATACCTCATTAGTGAGAACCCTACTTAAGTTCAGGCACGAGGTGGCGGGAGGTGGTGTGTGTGTGTGTGTGTGTGTGTACTTGCACAACTCTGTTTCCTGTTTCTAACCCTTTGCCAATTGCACTACAGACCTCTCAGCCTTGCTGTGTCCACCTCAACCTTGAAAGTGTCAGACAGTGGGGTCCTCCCAAGCAATCCTCTCTTCCACAGAGCTGAGCCTCAGTGTCCCACCCTCCCTGGCAGGAGCGCTTCTCTGTCAGAGTACACACTGGCCTTGTTCTTGCACACATCCGTCACTAGATTTCATTTACTCCCCGGTAGCTGCTTTTTCAGCATCTGAGGCGTGTCCAGCCCATGCTGAGGCTGGGTTACCTTGGGGAGCAAGAACAGGCTTGCTTCCCAAGGCTTGAGGAAGGCCACAGCTGTCCAGATGCTGGGTCTGAAGGAAGGCGTATGCATGCCTCACATTGCTACCCCCTCCCCGTTGCCCCTTCTTAGTCTCAGACTTGGACACAGCAAATCCCCCCTGCTGGGGATGCCCATGTCCTTGCTGCACAGCAGCAAAGTCTAGAAGCCGTGGGACCCACTGATACCAGACACGCTGGTGTTCGGAACGGGCAAGTGGCTCATGGACGGATGTGTTGGAGGGCTGGGGAGAGGTGGGTGTGCCATGCAAGGGTCGGGAGCATACAGCACCCAGGGTGGCCAAGGGAGAAAAGCAGAAAAAACAAAACAAAACAGGGGGCCCAAGGGTGTAGAAGGAGAGGGGGAGTGAATGAAGGGGGGAGGGAGGGGCCTGTCAGCGGCCGGGCAGACGCCAGAGAGATCAGTTCCCCCGTAAATATTTGATGAGAACTTTCACTGACTGACACAGCTTCACAGCTCTTCTCTCCACTCCCCCTGGCTGCCTTTGCCTGGGAGTCACCTCAGCTGCCTGGGCTGGGGCCCTGACTTGGGCATCTTTTTAAAGCCCTTGAGTGATAAGACTATGTGGCTGCATCTGAGGGCCACTTGGGACCGCAGCCTTCCCCCGCATGAGGAGGTGGACGCATGCAGCAGGGAGGGCTCACCCAGGACCCACCCATTTACTCTACGGCCTCTGGTCCAGGGTACCACCACACTGGCCATCTGCAGATGCTAAGACCTTATGCTCAGAGGTGACCAGAGCCCACCTGGTGGCTTAGAGGTTCAGGTAGTCATCACTGCATGTCCCAGGATCTCAACTCTACTACTGGCATCTTCTCAAGGGTCTTTCCTCCTGGGACAAACCATCCTCCATGGAGGGCAGTGACCTGTCGTCTCTACCTCAGTCCGCTCAGCTGTGAAGTTGGAAACAGCTGTCTCCCGTGTGTGTGGATCCAATGAGGCCTTGTGCATAAGTCCACATCCGCCTCACATGGCTGTATATAGTTTGGTTTCCTAGTCACGCCCCACAGGGTCGGCTGCTCTGGAGGCCTTCCTGTTCCGGGACACACATCCTTCTCCCTTTCCCTGAGAATCAGGCACTCAGCCTGAACCCAAGGGTTCAGGTCACAGAGACTATTCTAGTTCACAGGCCATAGTCCCCCAGCAAACTTAACTCTAGAATCCAACCACTTAGGCCATGGCAGTGTTCGCGTTCTGCCTTCTCCCCCTGACTTCCTGCTTCTGTCCCCTATGGAATAAAACCCCATATCCTCACAGCATCCCGATTCCTGCCCGTGGCCTTTGCCTCCTGTGTCTCTGGCTTGCTTTGCTCCAATGTCCCTGCTGCTCCCTGTCCATCTAGTTCCTAGCCCATCGTTTGCTGTGTTTCCTCTGCAGGATACTCTTTCCTCACACCCCAGGGCGCTCTCTTGTTCTCAATACTGGATCCTCGGCGAGGCCTTTGCAAGTCAGGGTCCCTGCCTCGCCACTCACCACTCTTTGACCCACATTCTCCTCAGTCTTCGAGCCTGCACCCAGGTGTCTGCCCTGCTGCGCTGACCCTCCAGTGTCATGTGCCACGCAAGGAGACTGTGACAAGGAGGGGCCAAAGAGGAAAGAACAGATGTGTAAGTGGATGAAAAGGGATGTTCGTAGCCGGGCGGTGGTGGCGCACGCCTTTAATCCCAGCACTCGGGAGGCAGAGGCAGGCGGATCGCTGTGAGTTCGAGGCCAGCCTGGTCTACAAAGTGAGTCCAGGAAAGCCAAGGCTATACAGAGGAACCCTGTGTAAAAAAAAGAAAGGGGGTGTTTGTGTAGACACAGTAATTCACTGGCTTAGTCCTGTGAAGCTCTTTACAGGTCAGGGAGCTCTAGCTTAGGAGCTTTTCCAAGCACCTTTGGGACTCATGTTTTGGGGGGCTTCATTGGAAGCTCCCACTCCCGCTTTGTGGCATCAGCCAGCCCACTACCTGTCTGTCTCCCCCACAGCAGGTACCACAGCCACCAATTTCACAGAGGGATAAAAGTGCACAAGGAGAGAGGACAGGTGAGGCACAGAGTAGGAACTATGTCAGAGACCTGTCACCCATATGGCTTCTGAAGACTGGATAGGAGGCTGGGAGCAGTCTGTAGCTGGAGTGGGGCAGCCTGCTGTGGTGGACCCAACTCGGTCCAGCCAGCTGGGAGAATCTCGAATGGCTCCAGGTGAGCAAGCTCACCTTGCTGGCTGAAAGCTGGCCACATCACAGGACTCTCAAGGGAGTCCCAGGAGAGAGGGGGTCCCAGGTCAGGCTTTCATCAGCACCTTGGGATTGGCTCCCTCAGCTCACCTCACAGGCACCTCACAGAGCATAGTGATACCAACTATGGCGATTACAACACCTGGACTCGATGGTGTATTTTTAAATTATTGATAAAAAATTATTATGCATGTGTGTGTGCATTAAGTACATGTGTGTGAGGGCAGTCTGTTCTCTCTCTTCGCTTTGATGTGGATACAGGCATGGAACTCAGGTGGCCAGGCAATCACACCAAGGGCTTTTCTCTCTGAGCCCTCTTGTCCACCTTCAATGTTTTGAAATGGTTTGGCCCCAGCAGCGTTTGTGGGGGTCCTCCGTAAAGCCAGGGGCTGAGGTGACTACATGCCATCGAGGGGGGGGGGTCTCTGGTCCAGGGGTATACTGTGCCAGACACTATGATGACGGATGGATGGGAGGGTCTCCAGGGAGCCTACTCCATCCCTGGCAGGAAGGACTCACAGGGTGATGTGCAGAAGGCTGGGACTGGCTTCAGTGTGGGAAAGAAGCAGAGGGTTGCGCTGTAGCTACGAGATGCAGCTCCCTGGGGCTGCCTAGGCCGACTCTGACGTTCTTTTCTGCCTAGTGCTTGGAAAGGCTGGCAGGTACAGGTGGACCCACTTGTCCTCTGGTTTCCAGGCGGCTGGGGTGGTAGGGCAGCACATCTGGGCGGGACACTCTCTCCCTGGCTTCCTCTGGGAAGCTGTCTTGGGCTGGCTCTGTGACTGATGAAGGACTTGGCTGGCCTCCTCTCATGAGGAGTCACCAGCTCTAATCATTGTTTCTTCCTCCTGCTACTAACCCTAGGCCCCTGCACTGTCCCTGGAGGTTCCTCTACTTGCCCCCTAGACTCACCAGGGAGTGGGTGGGCCACTGCATCTCTTGGGTCCTAGTGACACAATGGAATAAGAAGCCCCCCACTTGCTTTGAGGTGGCCAGGCCCTGTGGCTAACTGCTAACCCTGGAAGCCTGGCCTGGGCATTTGCATGTGGATGGCTGTGCCTTTGAATCTGGACTCCAAGCACTGGCCCATCACATCCATGGCTGAGTGAGCCTGGGTATGGCCTTAACCTTTTGTTGGTCCCCAGCTGTGGAATGACCTATCCTCCATAAAGCCAGAGTGGCAAGGCCCTTTCATCTGCAGGGTCTGTAGCTCGGGAGGCCTGTGGGTCTCCGTTTGCATTGCTGGCCTAGCTTCCTCAGCGTGTGTCCTGCAGTCTGCATGTGGGGTGCCAGGAGAGGGAAGGTGCTTGGGTGTAGGCTGATGGAGCAGACAGAAAGTTGGAGGTCTGACAGTGGCTGGAGCCGCTCCCCGAACAGCCTGGCCACTTGCCCTCTGCAGTCCACTCCTGGCTCTCTCTGCTCCCAGGCCCTCCAGGACAATTAAGATAATTGCTCACGGACTCCTCACCCCTGGAGAGAGGGTGCAGCCTGCCCAAGGTCCACTGGCCATGCTGTTTGGGGGTGGGGAGTGGGCACTGGGCCATTTCTCCCCACTCCTGGGCAAAGCCTCCTCTAGGCAGTAGTGAGGAAGGCAGCACTGGGGAGCCACAGCCTCATCACCAAACTGCTATACTACAGGCCATTGTCCTGTGTTACCCATGGCCCCTGAGGTGGGTCCCCACAGCCATGTCTGTGCCTGCGTCAGTATGGACCCCCACATCCAGCACTGCTCATCTGATCCTCGGGGTGCCTTGAAGGAGTGAACACTGGGGCAGGAGGCTATGTGATCGGGAAGCAAAGGGGCTCCCCATCCCAGACCCTCCCTGCCACGCTGGCCGTGGAAATGGGGTCAGGCATATCTGACAGTCTGAGGAGAGGAGGGGCTGGGTCCTGGGACCTGGGTCCCATGAGAGGAACCAACAAGATGTCAACTTTGCAAACCCCAAGAAAGAGGCCAGGGCAGAGCAGCCTCCCCCAGGGCAGGTACTGCTGGACGCATGGCGGGAATCATCGAAGATGGAGGTGCCTGCTCCGAACTTCCCTGACCTGCCCAAACCTTTGCAGATTTCAGGCTCTGCGAGGCAGGCTGGCTGGCCTCTGGAGGCTAACCCCCATCAGGCGGGTGTCTGGGTTCTACGCACCAGTCTGTGCAATTCAGTCAGGTGACCCTTCGGCTTGGCTGGCCTAGGCGACACACCTCTGGTCCCCTCTGTGAGGGCGTTTCCAGGGATACTGACTGAGCACGGGAGACCCACCCTGAATGCGGGTGACACCAACTCTTAGGCTGGGGTCTTGAAGTCAAACAAAAGGAAGAAGAGGGCTGAGCCCTAGCGTCCATCCCGCTCTGCTTTCCAGCTGTGGATGCAATGTGACCAACGGCCTCATGCTCCCGCCTCCATGCCCCACCCCCACGAACTATGCCCTCAATCTGTGAATCAAATAAACCCTTCTATCCGTAGGTTGATTTTTTTGTTGCTGTTGTTGGACAAGTATTTTGTCACAGTAACAGGAAAAAATTACTGCCAGTGACTTCCACTTCCTGCTCTCCTGCCTGACCCAGCCTCACCCAAAGGGTGCACTCATGTGGCGCTGGACCCCTCTCTCTGGACACCAGGCATTTCTGCACCATTGTCTCTGGCTGCAATTGAGCAAACTAAACATTCCTTAAATTACTAAACCTTTAGATAGAAGGTGACATCAAGAGACCTAGCCTAGCCTGTGAGCCAGTGAGGAGGCTCTTTTTTGTCACACCACGCAAACAGCTAAAATCTTTTTCCAAATTTGTGCCAGACATCGTGTCTATGCATAGGCCACCGGTTTGTCCTCTGCAGGCCAACCTTCTGATGAGCAGAAGAGTCTAGCACAGCATTAACAAGCGTAGTTGGTTCCTTGCACAGACCCAGAAGTTGAACATCGCCCCCTAGCGCCCAGGTGGAGAATTGTAGGTAAATGGAACCCGTCAGACCGGCATCTAGCCCAGATTCCGAATCCACACTGTCTCTGGGTGGAGAGCCTTTTCTGTTCTTGATTCCCACCCATAGGAAAGGAGGCTCACAGGTGTACTCATGTGTACTCAGCAATCCTGGTTAAGCACCTTTGGGGGCTGCTGGAGGTCACGTGACAGGGAACAAGAGGGAAACAGATGCCTTGAGAGGCCAGGGGGCGAAGGAAGCGCTCCGACAAAGCAGGACCCAGAGAGCCTTGGGGGTGACGTTCTTTCCGTTCCTTCTCCTAATGTGCACGTTACAGGACAGTGTAATTATAGGGACAAAGAGAAGGTTGTCTAAGAGGAGTGAATTTGCTGATGTCCAGGGAAGATGCCTGGCAGCCGCTGGCCATCATCCCCAGTGAGTGAGATCTGCCTGTGTTCCTGCTGCCACACGGCTGGGTTGGCCACGGCTCTGGAGAAGCCACGCGGTCACAGGGCTCCAGGCAGGATCAGCAAGATGGGTTGGAACACACACATGGAGGGTGGTGTAAGCCCTCACTCAAGCCAGGGGACTTGAGTCCTCCGGTTCCAGGGTCTTTGAGCAGAAAAGGGTCTAAGCTCACTGTTGCTGAGTGTGACAGGGGCGGCATCCTTTGAGGATGTACCAACCAGACAGTGAGTGAGTGGTGGCATGAAACTGCTCACCAAATTCGTTCCACATTCCCAGTTGGTGCCAGGTGTCAGGTGCCTGGAAGACAGCAGTAAGCTGAGGTTTGTCCTCAGGCAGCAGTGACTTGGCCGTAAGTAGAGCTGCACCTCTCAGCTGTGGGGCTGACCAGTAACCTCTGTTCTGGGGCAGAGGGTGGAGGAGGTGGTGGCTGGGCACACTGCCCATTTCTTTGGCACCAGCAATGATGCTGCCCCGGGGGCCGACCACTCCCAAGACCAGACCAGGGAGGAAAGAACCTGGGAATTCTGTGCCCAGGCTCCATTATGCCCAGTGCAATGCGAGCAGCACAAACTGGTCTTTGTCTGGTTCCCCCAAGCCTGGATACTCCCCCCCCCCCCACTTTACAGGAACTGCCAGGGGATGCTCTGCAAGAGGGACTGCTGCCCTCTGCCTGGTGGCTCCTGGGTCAGCAACACGATTCTCTCAGCCATGCGTCAATCTTGCTATTGCCTATTCCAGCCCAGGCTGTTGACACCACACTCACCACCCGGCAGAACCAAGCTCCTCTGTGTGGTCCTGAGTGCTTTAGTTTTGTTGTTGTTGTTTTGAGAAAAGGTTTTCACTCTGTAACCCACTCACTATGCAGGCCTGCTTCCCTGAGCATGCTGAGCACTCTGCCTCAGCCCATGGGTTGGGTAGCCCCTCTAGCCCTGGCCTCCCTGCTGAGGTGGGGCCTGTTGAGAGCTTTTGTGGCCTGTCTAGTGTCCTTGTCTGCACTGTGTGACACAGACACCTGTGAGGCAGCATGTTCTATGTGTGCCACCCGTTTCATGGTCCTATGTGCATGGCATGCTTCGTGCACAGTGTGTTCCATGTGCATGTTCCATTGGCCTCAGTGCACTGCATGTTGTGTGGGCTCTGTGTGTTCTATAAGTTCCATGGGCAGGTGTGTGCACTGCATGCTCTGTGGAGTGTGTGTATCCCATGCTCTGTGGGCTGTGTGTGTACCCCACGCTCTATGGGCTGTGTGTGTGCACCTCATGCTCTGTGGGCTATGTGTGTGTACCCCACGCTCTGTGGGGTGGTGTGGGCACCACATGCTCTGTGGGCTATGTGTGTGCACCCCACACTCTGTGGGGTGGTGTGGGCACCACATGCTCTGTGGAGTGTGTGTGCACCGCATGCTCTGTGGGCTGTGTGTGTGCACCCCATGCTCTGTGGGCTGTGTGTGTGCACCACATGCTCTGTGGGCTTTTTGTGTATACCCCATGCTCTGTGGTCTGTGTGTGTGTATACTGCATGCTCTGTGGGCTATGTGTGTGTGTACCCCATGCTCTGTGGCTGTGTGTGATGATCTGTGGGCTATGTGTGTATACACTGCATGCTCTGTGGGCTGTGTGTGTACCACACTCTATGAGCTTTGTGTGTGCACCCCATGCTCTGTGGACTGTGTGTGTGTATACTGCATGTTCTGTGGGCTGTGTGTGCGCACCACACGCTCTGTGGGCTGTGTGTGTGTGTCCCATGCTCTGTGGGCTGTGTGTATGCACCACATACTCTGTGGGCTGTGTGCACCCCATGCTCTGTGGACTGTGAGTGTGCACCCTGTGCTCTGTTGGCTGTGTGTGTGTACCCCATGCTCTGTGGGCTTGTGTGTGTACCCCATGCTCTGTGGGCTCTGAGTGTGCACCCCATGCTGTGTGGGCTGTGTGTGTGCACCACACACTCTGTGGGCTGTGTGTGGGCTTGGTGTGTTCTACACTATGTTTCCTGTATACTCCACATTCTCTAGGCTGAGTGTGCACTGCATGTGTCAAGACTCTGTGTGCCCTGTGTGCTCCCTGGGGTAAGTGTGGACTATCTCTCTTCTGGCCTGCATGAGCTCTGTATGTTCTGTGGGCATGTGTACTCCAGGACACAGAGCTCAGGTCTGCACTGTTTGGGAAATGCCCTGTTTCCATTGTCACTGGCTGTATCTTGCCCATGAGCGTGACCACAAGCACTGATGGTGAGAGTGACCTGAGACCTCAGGGCCTTCCCATCATGCCCTAGTCGCCGCAGCTCCTACCATCTTCACATTCACTGAGCTGTAAGCCCAGAGTGCGTCCCCCCCCCCCCCCCCGACACCATCCTGGCATCTCCTAAATTGGACCAGAAGCCACAGTCCTGCCTCAGTGTCCAACAGACCTTCTTTCTCTCTTCTAACTGTATTTCAATCTAATTGTTTCTCTTCATAATCTCATGACTTTTATTCTGTGATTCAAGGCCATTTCTAGAAAGGGCTGGCATGCTTCATCAGGTGCCAAGGGGGTTCCAGGCACAAGATGGAGCCCCTTGCCCAGCTACTGACAGATGCCCAGGACGAAGGCTACCTCCAGAAGAAGCCTACCCCAATACAGACAGCATCTCAGCCCAGCCCCTTTCTGTTCAGGGCTGGCACAGATCTCAGCTTTAAAGCCCCAGGCCGAGGGAAGGATTTTCGCACGATTAGGCGGTAATTCCTTCCAAGCTCACGGCATACCAATCACACAGAACGCAGCACCATAAATCCCCTCTCCGCCAGCCTCACTGTCTTGCCTGGGGAAATGAGCCAGGAGCCAGCAGCCATCCCGCTATGGTTCTGGGAAAGCAGTAGCTGGGGCATGTGGAGACAGCGTTTACCCTTGACTGCCAACCAAACCAACGGGGATAACTGTGCCCCTCCTATGGGGCCCTGTAGAGTGTGAGGCTGATGGGCTGGGTTGAGTACTGAGGCTGGGATCTCAGTAGGCAGACAGTGGGTGAGCAAGTGCTGTGCTTAGAGTCGGCGAGGGAACCCAGCGAACCGGGCCAGTCCCTAGCCTGAGACGCAGACACCCATATTCCTTTCCTGCATGTCTCCCAATGGTACTGCAGTCTGACCTACAGCTCTCTGTGTGGACGCCTACAGGTACTGCCGAAGGACCGGGTGCCAGACACGGGGACAGACAAGAAATGGCATCCGTGGCTGGTCTGACAGGCAAAGCTGCCGGGGATGCTGGAGCTAGAGGACACAGAATTGGGGGTGGAGGGAGGACTGGGGCCTCCCTTCCTGTCCCCCAAGAGAGCATTAGGAGGTGGCCGCCCACTCACCTCCAGGAGGTACCAGACATAATCACCACCCAAGGAGGAGAAGGAATAGGAGGGGGTAGGTGACAGGGAAGGTCCCAGGCTGGTTACAGGGTGCTCCTGACTCTAGGCCGTAAGAGAGGACCTGGGGGAGGGGTGGGGGAGCAGATTCCGTTTCCCAAGCTCGGTGCCCTGTTCACCATGGTGGGTCAGAGTGCTGGTCCCACAGGAGCTCCATGCCACTAACTTCCCCCAGCATTGCTCAAGATGGGGCTTTGCTCCACATCCATGACAGGTTCAGTGATGCTCCACTCTGGCCTGAGTCACGTGGCCACGTGGTGAAGTAGCCAAGGCTAGTGCCTGGGACCCAAAGGGTGTGCTGTACCCCACAGGGCTCCTTTCGATGGCCTAGGGCATGATAGCAGCCAAGGGAAGCCAAGCCCTGTCCCTGCCCAGAGTGGAGGAGGGCCAAGGTTCGGAGACACCTGTGGCCTGCCAAGGTCTGGGGCTGGTGAAGGGAGCCAGAGGAATATGCTGGCATACGGGAGGAGAAGGATGAGGAACCAGAAGTTCCCTGTGCCCATCACTGCGGCTCCCACAGCCCATCCTGCCCCCAGCTGCACCTCAGCTCCCTCAGCCAAGGTTGGCTTTCTGAAGCCCACCCTGTCACAGTGAAGAGTGACATGCAGTGCTGTGTCCTAGCTAGGCAAGACTGTCGGGGATTCTCTGCCGAGGTCCCAGGGGCCCTCCGGTCCTCCCCTACATTCTGGAGGCCACCCAGCACCTCCTCCAGGAAGCCCTCCAGGCTTTCCCTCCACACTGCCATCTCCATTTTGCCTATTTTCTTCCTTGCTCCAGGCTTGGCAGGAAGGTGCCAACAAGTGAGAACACTGGTAGACCGGCCAGTGGGGGTGGGGGTGGGGGTGAGGGGTGCCAAGCCAAACGCAGGTTGAGGGGTGACAAAAATATCATTGAGCCAAAGCTCCTCCCTGGAGGGGCAGATTAGAGGACAAAGCCAAGGGTCAGCTGTTGAGAGGGTGCACTCCAGGTGAAAGGGACAGAGATGCACCCGCCCCTGGGTCACGCCCTCCCATGGTCCCCCGGCAGCATCCCAGGACGCAAGCCCTCTTCCAGGCACAGAGGCACCTCATAGCTGTGTTCCTGCACACCCATTAGAGAATATTAGCATTATTAATCACCCATGGTCTTCATCTAGCAAATGGAGCAAACATTAAGCCTGGAGCCCAGGATGTGACGTTGGTCGGCTGCGGGGTGGCGGCAGTATGGGGTAGTGGCAGGAAGCTGAGCAAGCAAGGCTTTCCTAGGAAGCAGGCCCCAGGTCCCTCCCACGATGCCCTCGGGCTCCCAGCAACCCCCCTCCCTCCTAGCTACTGTGAGCTCTGGAAGGACACTGAAACAACAATTTGCAAAAATGTAATTAGGAAGGGAAATTTCCTAGTGACGAAAATTATGTAATGCATCCCACAGCCAAACACCCACCTGCTGTATTTTGGTTTGAGAAGTTAGGGGCTGTGTGTCCTTCGGCATAACTCTCCCGTGGGCTCTTCTTTCCTGGGTGAGCAGGAGTCGGGGGTTGGGGCAGGGTCTCAAGGAGGAGTGTGGGGGAGGGGAGCACTTCTGTACTAGGAAATGTTTATGCATTTTAGCCACACACTGTAGGGACACTGTTGGGACAGAGGCAGTTTTGCCTTATGTGACGAGTTCACATTCTGCTCCCCAAAATGTGACCTGAAGATCAGTTGCACCCCTTGATAGGAACCCCAAGAAATGCACATGTGTTAGACCTCAGGGAGACCCATGACCACAGCCCTGCTGCCCTGCTCACAAGCCACACCCGCCCGAGGTAAGGCCTGGACCTAGGACCCCTGGCCTAGCTGAGGCCACTCTGGTGCTGAGCTGACAGCTGTGTGGCAGGGAGGAACTTCCATGTGGTCCTGAAGTGAAGCAGGAGGACATGCCCCTGCCTCAGCCTGAGGTAATGTTTGTCTCGGAATACCAGGTGATAGTGACCATGGAGTGGATGCCAGCATTCTCGGAGCAGAGTGTAGTAGCCTCCACAAAGGCTCAGAGAAAAGCAGGGCCTGCTTTTGAGTCCATTGGGCAGCCCCAGGTCTTTCCCCTGGCCCTCGCCCATCCCCCCACTCTGAGGCAGCACTGTGGGTTGTGACAGGAAGTTGATCCCCACTGATCCTGTGGACAGTGAGGATCTGGGTGGGGAGATGACTCATGAATGAGTGGCCTCCCGGTCTAGCACTCAGATCCCCGGAGCAGAACCGATTCCTCCTCCGCGCGTCCTTGCTCTGAACACATCTGTTCAGCTCACGCATGCTGGGGACACTGAGGCAGTATGTGGTCACCAGAATCATTCAGCTTGGGACAAGGAGGGGACCTGTAGGGAGGAGCCAGGGCCATCTTAGGTGCTCCCTGGCCATAGCTGCCTGCTGATGGTGGGACACCCTGCTTTTAGTCTCATGGCTCGGGGTTTACTTATAGAGGCAGAGAGTTATCAGTCTGCAGATTACCAGTGGGCCTGAGCCCCTCCCACAAACAAAGCGGGGCTTCCTGTAGGAGTCTGGGCAGAAGGCTTTTTCTAGGAACTCTTCAAGGCAGCAGGAACCTGGGGGACATGCCAGGGTCACTGCCCCTTCTCAGCCCCACGCCGGTGCTTAGTAGGGCTGTCCCTGCCACTTTCCTTAGTTGTGGGGACACCTACCTCTGCCCTTCCACTCTCACAGCCAATGCTCTTCTCCCCACGACCAAGGCAGAGATGCTGGGGAGGGGGTGTGCAGGCTCAGAGTCCACTCCCCCCAGAGGGATGGTATCACAACCCGCTCAGAGCTGGCATCTTCAGGACAGGGTTAGGCTTCTGTGCCTGGTGTTAAACCAGTCCCTCTGTGGTCTGGGCCCCTGTGTCCCTGCTTTGAATAGCTACCAGCGGAGTTGGAGACTGTCTGTCTTTTCTGCCTTCCGCAAACCCAGATGCGTTACAATAAGCAGCCTGTTCCCTGGGATCTGCCTGCTGCGGGTTTCTGCTGCCCCAGAGCTGACTGAGTCTTTGCCTGTCTTGATCTCCTCAGTGTGGGCCTGGCAGTCCCTGCAGCATATGGGCAGTTGGCACTGCCACCCTCCATGGGCTCCGCGCGGATGTTTGCAGCTGAGAGCCGTCTAGGCAACAGTAGGAGTGTCACAGGAGTCAGTCCAACCCAGGCTGGACTGCGAGATGGGGCTAGAAGCCAGTCATGATGACTTGGGCGGGGTGGGCCGTGACTGGTACATGAGAGGACAGAGGAGAGGGTCCGCTGAAGGCAGAAGTAGGCCCCAGGCTGAGAAGACATGAACCTCACTAGGCAAGGGAGGGGCCACGTCTGCTGATGACATAGAGGTGTTTTATGACTTGAACTTCCCAGGCACTCAAGACCTGACCCATCCTACCTAAGCTCTGTTCAAAAGGGGTTTGGTGTGTGTGTGTGTGTGTGTGTGTGTGTGTGTGTGTGTGTGTGTGTG
>OU015746.1:3063906-3094031 GCA_907169655.1 Acomys percivali | reverse complement strand
TGTGTGTGTGTGTGTGTGTGTGTGTGTGTGTGTGTGTGTGTGTGTGTCAGGCGTGGGGGCAGCCTGGCTGGGTGAAAGGGGACGAGAAGGTACCAGAAAAGCACTGGGACCCTGCCCCACCTCCCATGGGACAGTGCTCTACACCAGGGACCCCACGTGTGCTGCAAGGATAGCCAACCCCATGTCTGTAACCTCCGACAGTCCCCAAGCAGGCAGGTAGAGCAGAGACCCTGGGGAGCTGGGAGCTGGCTACGTCAGCTCTCATCCAGAGCAGCTCTGTCCCTGTGAATTGGGCCAGTGATTCCCAGGAGACAGGAGGCAAGAGACAGCTGCCATAGGGGAGGCCTGTGTCTTCACAGCCTGGAGTCCGGTGGATGCTCCTCCGTGAGGGCCCACTCTGAGTCTACAATGCCCCTCCCTCGCCCACGAGCTGAGGGCTTATGGTGTTAAGGTGGCGGAAGACGGGGCCTGTGAGAGGAAGGCATAGGGGTAATCGAGGTGGGGGGGTGGGGGGCCGGGGGTCGGGTAGGGGGTTTATTTCCTCTCTCTTTGGTATCTGGAAGCCATGAGGTGAGCAGCTCTGCCTTGACACCCACTCCCCACCGTGATTTTCTGTCTCATTATAGGCTCCCAAAACAACCCCTGAAGCCACAAGCCAAAATAAACATTTTCCCCTTCAAAGTTATTTGTCTCAGGTTTTTTGTCATAGTGACAGAAAACTGACTAACATACACACACACACATACACACACGCACACACACACACACACACACACACACGTTACTAAACAAGACCCCTTTCCTGAAGACTCAGGGGTGTCTCACTCGGCCATGTGCCTCCAAGCTTTGCAATGCCAGATGTCCCTGGTGTAACAGGGACCTGGAGCCTCATTCTGCCCCTCCCCCAGGTGTCTGTGCCCTGAACCCCAGGGAGAGCCCACAAGGCTCCATGTTAGACAACTACCTGGGCTCACACTGCACACTCCCTGAGTCCCCGGGGAGGTGTGAGGGTGGGACAACGCCCCCCCAAAACTGCATGCACGCACACACATGTGCAGGCGGAGACACATGCAAGCCTCCTTGTCTGAACACAACTTTAGTGCACCTGCACACAGGCCGTGTGTCACACGCCACCTTCCTGTTGGGCACACCTGCCCTTCTAGGTCACAGCAGGCTAGACACCACCTTTCTTCATAGCCGAGCCGCAGGCGTCTGGGGCCCCCAGCACAAGAGGCGTGGAGGGAAGCAAAGATTCCTTTCCCGTAGGCGCCTGGCGCTTGGAAGAGGCGAGCGCGGGTCTAATCTTGAGCTGATTAAATGTCCCTCATTAATGAGTTTCTTTAATTAATGAAGTTTTGGAGCTTGCACTACTTGCTTTATCCCAGCCACACTGCCTCCTCAGCACAAAGCGGGGCCATTTCCTCCTGGGTAATTGAGGGAGCCGCGGCCGTTCCTGCCGACGCTGCACTTTGCTGACTGTGCCTGTCAACCAGGGGCTGACAACTCCATTTTTAAACATTTTCTCTCCAGAAGCCATGCACACATGTGTGGTGGCATACACTGATGGGAGCACACCCTAGACACCCTCCTACACGCCCCACCTCAGTCACACGCCACACACATGTGTGCTCATGCTCAAGGGCAGGTCTGTTTTGCTGCAGCATGCGAGGCCCATACCAAGAGCCTGTCTTTTCATGGTGAGCAGGACCCAGCTCACCTGACACAGGCACAGGCCTCTCTGCTGTACCAACAAGTGTTAGCAAGAGGCTTACACACCTGTGTCACACTCACAAGGTACACGCATCTACACACATGTAGTCTCTATGTACACTGACTCCTGAGCACAGGTGCATGCACCATGGCACAAACCCATATATGTACTGGTCAGCCTCTTTCTTGAACTCATTAACATTCTCACTATGTCACCCCAACTTGGGCATCCCACTGCGGCCATACATGTATGCTCACCCGAGGCCTCACAGACATGCATATACCAGCTCACGCCCATTCCCACACTACAACACACATTAACAGTCTCAGGTGGGTACATTCAGTCATAGTCCATATTCAATTTCCCAGGGCAGTTCAGGGCACCACACCCTGTGATGTCCCGACCCGGATACACTACATTGCCTCAAGCCAGTAACCACAAGTTACTGACACTAGCAAGCAGCAGCGTCCTTGTAGGAACACAGCTTCCTGTGACCCCAACATTCAGGTGATTGGGACCCCAAATGACCCTGCTTGATGGTTCCTCATCTTGAGTGGGTGCCATCCTGCTGTGACTGGGCATCCACTCTGAGCTCCAGGGCCTGGAAGGATGTGTAGTCCCATTGGTCGGTCACAAGGAGCTCTCAGTTGAAAGCCTGTGTCACAGCTGGAAGGCCAGGCAGGAGGACAAGCTGCTGCCCAGCTCTCCTGCAGGTGGGCACACTGCAGCTCTGCGCTGGGAATCAGATGGGCTAATTCTTTAGGACAGGAATGGGCTTGTCAGAACAGGAAATAGAGTGTCCCCAGACAGGGGTGAATCAAGACCCAACACCAGGAGTTCACCATGAGCAGATGCAGCCTTCCGAGAGCATCTTTGTATGCGACGCGAGACTGGCAGCCAGCTTGTGGCTGTGCGGACCACTCACTGACTTTAACCAGCAAGGTGGGTCCCAGTGTCCCCACAGTCCACTGGGGAAACTGAGACCAAGAGCAGACATGCAGGTCTGAAAGTCCCACCCCCAACCAGGTGGTGGGTTGCCCTGAGCTCAGCCTGGCCTGCTTCCCAGGCCCCACCCCTCATTTCAGACTGCTCCTGGCGACACCCAGCAGCTCTGACTTGTCAGTTTCCCTGCCTTGCACCTTCACAGACCCCTCCGGACTCCTGAGTGCCACATGCAGCTTCCCAGTTGAGGAGACAGCGTGTGAGGGTTGTGGGACTCACCCACAGCCATACAGATCAACAGGACCAGTAAGAGCCCACCTCTGTGTCATGACCCAGTGAACTCAGCAGGGACTCATGGCGTCCCCCTCAGGGGACACTCAAAATACATCACCCGAAGGGACCAGCCGCCCATTTATGTCTCCAGGGCCCGGGGACCAGACACACAGGTGCTGAGTAACTGCTGCATGGAGTGAGTGCCTATGGCATGCAGGCACTCTCATCAAGACTAGTTCAAAGAACATAGTAGTTCAGACAACGTTGTAGTCTTTGCAGACCGGTAAACCGAGGCTCAAAGAGATAGACTAGACTTCATCCCATGGGACTTCCCCCCCACCCCCGCCCCCCGGACCAGTACTTTTAAGTCTTGGGCTGTGGAACTCCAGGCTTCTGGAATATTCTAGAAAAGTAGCCATGGCCTGGCTGGGGAGAAGGCTCAGATGGGAAAAAAGCACAAGAACCTGGGTTTGGATTCCCCAAAACCCACATAGCAGTACATGCCTGTAACCCCAGCACTGGGGAGCAGCGCATACAGGCAGACCCTGTGGTGGGAGGAGTGGGAGTGCGAGGCTTGCTACCCAAGCTTTCTAACAGAAAAGCCAACTTCAGATTCAGCAAGGGGCTGATGGAGTGACAGAGTGACAGCTGGCATTCACAGGTGCCTGCGTGAGTGGACACTTCTGCATGCATATGTACACATGTCTGCAATGCAGCACACACGCACACACGCACACACGCATATACCTGCATGTACACAACATGTTCATAGCCAAACTTCCTACAGAGTTGCGCTGTGCTGTCGCTATAAATGCCCTATCTTACTGTAAGGAAGTGTTTGGCAGCGCAGAGCCTGCATCACTGTCATCACTCTCACCCAGGATTAATTTTTTCCCCCCAGCAGCTATCACCTTGGGCCAAGGAGCTGGAGCCATGCTGGTGGGCAGGCTGGTTCCATAAAGGGCACCTGGCTGTGGCTGGCAAACGGTCCCTGTCAGAGTATGAAGGCCCTCCCTTCCTGGCAGTGACTCCTACAGCTAGGGACAGAGGCACCAAGGAACTTTGGATTGCATGGTCAACTTCTGGACACCTTTCTGTGGACAAAGCTTTGTACTAGAGGCAGGGCCCAGAGCCAAAGCAGAGGGAAGAGTGGCTGCAGGTAAGGAGGGATACACTGTGGGTCTCGGCAGCTATGGGTGCTGGCGGAAGTAAGGTCATGAGTCGGGGTGTTGGTGCATCTGCGCATTCCAAAGTGGGGCACTACTCAGGGCCAATGGACAAGACTCAGGTTTTCTAGAATATGTCAGGAGAATGGGCCACTTTATTCTTTAGTATTCCTTAGAGTCAGTGGAAGCCAAACAAAGCAGGAAGTTGGGCCTGGAGGCTGACGTGAGGGGAACTCAGCTGGGGACCAGATGAGGAGCTTCATCTACTCTGGGACTCCCCTGGAGAAGAAAGAGGACCACAGAACGGCCAGAGGCAGAGAGCCTGCCTGGGGGTCTGCAGGGGTCTCTCCTAGGCAACTGACTCAGAAACTAACGACATCACAAGGAACCAGGGCGAGATTTCTAGATGTGTTGCTGTAGGTGACCAGACAGCAGGTGCCTGGAAAGGGCGTTTTGATAGCCATAGCGTATCTGGACACTGCAGGGGGGCTTTGGTGAGCCAGTCTGGGACACCAGACCTTCAAGGGGGGAAAGTAGAGAGCTCACCTTGAGTGAGGGCCAAGGCCGTGGGCCACCTGGGGTTTCCCGGATGCCTCTGAGTCTGCGGGACCAAGGAAGCGAGCTTGAGCTGATCTCACCCTACGGTGCCTTTTGAAATATAATCTAGATCAAGAGAAATTAAACACTGCCGCTGTTAACTGGGGTCATGCTAAAAAACACACCTTTGCCGTAAATAAAAATACGATTTGCCACCTTGACATTTTCATTTAACAACCCCCTCCCCCCATGTGTCTTATTTGTAATTACTCCCTTTCTTGCCTGGGCCAGCTTCGGGCCTTTCAGTATATCATCCATCCCCAGGTGGGCAGTTGGCTCAGGAGCACACAGGGGCCAGCTGTGCAGAGAGGGCAGCCCTGTCCTCCAGAGAGGCACATGGGGCTTAAATGTGGCTCATTATGATTGAGATTAAACTGAAAAATCAATTTTTAATTGAATGTATTCTTTGAACAGGCCCCGCTGCCCATCGCTGCACAGTAATGGAAGTTTCTACTCTAAGCAGCCCTGCCTTGCGTGACAGATCCCCCTCCCCCACCTCTGAGCCCAGCTGGTCTGGCTCACCTAATAGAGTGCCGCCTCCTGGGCTGTAATGAAACTGCAGGTACTGGTGCCACTGGAGACCAGCCCCGGTTGATGGGTGGGATGGGCTGGCCAATGGATGGCCTGACTTGGAAGGGTCAGAGGGGATTCCTCCACTCTGGGCAAGCCAACTTCCTAGACCTCTGCACATGTTCCCTTCTGTGTCCCACACTGTCCAGACCTTGGACTGAATGTTAATGAGGGGAGCCTGGGGGCAGTGTAGGGACACTGGAGGAAGAAGTGGCCTGATCCTTCTGCCCCACCCATTCAAGGTAAGTCACACTTACTTCCCAGGGCTGGATTCACAGCAAGAAGAACAAGATCCCTAACCTCTGTTTCTTATTTATTTTTGCGGTGTGGGGACTTGAACCCAGGGCTAGGCAAACACTCTGCCACCAAGACCAACCTTTGTCTTCTAATGGGAACAGCAGTCAAGAGAAGTGCAGTAGCCACCAGAATGTGAGATCGGAGTCTGCACTGTCGACAGTTTCACCATTTGGGGATGGCCAGCTCCACCACGCTCCCTTGCCACCAGGGTCTCCTGCCCCCCCCCCCCCCCATAAGCCAGGATCCAGCCGGTCCTCTATCAGCTGGCTGCACGGGTGGGACTTGGGTCGTTAGTCTCAGGAGAGATTTTTGTTTCCCTCAGACCTCTGCTCTGGATGCTCTGAGCTCTCCCCACCCCGCTTCCAGCTCCTGGGTGGGCCCACCTACAGCCACAAGGTGCCTACAGACACAACGTCACTTTCATTGCCGGATGCGGGCTGGGCTTCAGACACCAGGGGCAGGTCTCCTTCCTAGCAAAGGGGTACCTTTGCTGTGGCCACAGGTGACCCACTTACTTCTGAAGGGATGAGACACCGTGCTCTGAGCCTCCTCGGGGGTGTGGATTTATGGGATATTGTTCCCGCACCCAGGCCTCCTTGTCAGACATTGCTCTGTACCTGAGGGCCAGGCACACTCCTGGTGGAAAGGCGTGTGGCGCTCACAGAGCCCTCCAACACTAACTTACCAAATGCCACCTCCCATTTTCAGTCTTTGAGGACCCCCCAACATGATGGCCTTGCTTGTTGCTGGGACACCCCAGCTGAGGGTCACAGCTCCTCTCTTTTACCCTGCTACTGCTAACTGCCCTGACACCCTGAGGGTGGCCCAATCGGGGAGGGGATGCTGGCCACTTAGACCACACCTGGGTGATCGGCGATGAGCTTTGCTCGTGACATCCCTACAGGAATGAGTGATTTAAGCACAGGCTAGGTACTGCCCACAGTGGCGCAGAGTTCTCCCAGGAAGGAGCCTTTATGTGTGTGTGAGTGAGTGAGTGAGTGCTGCAGCCGCCAGTAGCCTGGCCTCTTCCACCTTCCAGTCTGGTTCTCTAGGGGCGGAGCCCAGGGGCACCTGGAGACGGGACCATCCTGTCCCAAGCCTGTCTCCATTTCATTTAGAGCGTTGGGTCATAGCCCCCTCTGTCACCAGGCCTGAGTCTAAAGGAGACATGCCTATCTGAGCTTGCAGACAAGCAGGTGGCTCCCATCTGAGGTATGGCATAAGCATCCCCAATGATGCCCTGGAGAGGGGGGCTGTTCTTGGCAGGGACTGCCACTGAGAGGCAGCTGGGCCTCACTGCCACCTAGGCTGAGTCACAGAAACAAGAACAGGCCTCAGGAGGCCCAAGGCTGAGTCCGTTGGGCAAATCCTGTCCTGGAGTCACCGAGTTCCCATGAGGCCATGGGATAGGGCCTGTGTGCCTCACACGCATATGTCCACCCATGGGGACTCATGAGAGTTTGGATTCAGTGGTGTGGGGCCAGCTAGATGTCTGGACTTCACACAGGCTCCCAGGGACCTGGTAGCCATCCTCTATGGAGAGTCTCTAATGTGCCCATGTATTTTTAACCTTAACCCTGTGAAGATTTAAAAAAACAAAACAAAACTGGTTCTCGCCTTCAGAGGGTCTTCTGTCATTGGTTAGAGGGGGTTGTGTGAGGAAGAAGCTCAGAACAGTAAGCCTCCACCTTCTCTTTTTCTACAGGGTCCCACTATGCAGATCTGGCTGTTCTGGAACTCACTCTGTAGACCACGCTGGCCTCAAACTGACAGAGATCCACCTCTTCTCTCGTGTGCTGGGATCCAAGGTGTGCAACGCCACAGCATGTGCAGACCACCAGGGGTTTTGTAGAAGGTGCTTAGGTGACTCAGCTCAGCCAGAGGGAGGGGGAGCTCCGGGTGAGGAAAGCCTGCTGCTGCTAGCTCTAGCCTTCTTCCTGTTTGACTTTGGGCCTGGCTGCCACAGGATGGGGGGGGGGGTCTCCTATGCTCAGGGCAGTCTGTTGGTGACCTCACCAGCTGCTTGGGTTAGTTCTGGCCACCAGATGACTGTTTAGGTCCCTCTAGCTGAGGCTAGCCCTTCCTGGGTCAGCTCTCTTATATTGCTTAGTGAGGTGAATTGATGCCCGCAGTGGTGAAGCCTGGGTTCCCACAGGAGGCTGGGTAGTATGCCAGGCCCCCAGAGTGAGATGCCAGGGTACCCTATGTCCACAATCTCCTAACGTCCTGTGTGTGTGTGTGTGTGTGTGTGGCAGGGGCAGCTGCCTGCTGCTAGGCCGAGAACTCATTTCCTTGGTCCCCGGCCAACCTCCTTGCAGACTCGGGCTCATTCTGAGCTATCCAGTTTATAGAAGAGTTTGCTGGTCCCCAGCCAATCTCATGTAAGGTGGGCTCAGGAAAGGCGAGCCCCCTTTTCAGAGATGGCAGTGGGCTGGGACAGCTTGAGTCCACTTGTTTGGGTTGACAGCACAGGCCTAGGTCTTGTACAATGTCCCACCTTCAAGAAAAGCCATTTGGCTCCTAGGGCGGCTGGCTTGCCTTGTGCCCAGCTTGGGGGCTGATTTCTGCAAGGTGTGAGCAACATAATGCTGGGTACCTCGGCACAGGGTCAGGCCATGTGCTGCAGTGACCCTCAAGCCTTAGTGCCCACTTGAGGAGGTCTGCAGCCTCCTGACTCCATCCACAGCAGGCCTGTCCCCGTGGCTCGTATCAAATTCGGCTGCAGGCTTTGGGAAGATGGCGGAACCCTCGGCTTCCAGCTCCACTCACGGGAAGGGAGTGGGTGGGTGCCATAAGCAGAGCAGGGAAATCTGTAGCCTAACCCTGAGCTTTAGTAAATCCACCAGCCTGGGGCCTCCTGCTGGCTCCTGAGCATTGCAGAGCTGTGTACCCTTCACCCCTGATGCTTAAAAACAAAGACAGGCCTCCGGCTGTCCCAGGATCAAGCCTGGCCTAGGCTCTGGGCCCACTGTATTCCACTGGGACCCTGGGATACTGATGCTGGCACTGTGCAAGCCAAGGCCGCTCATTTCACGTACTGTCCTTATTGATCTCAGAAGTAAAACGGCCTAAGCTGGTGGCCACAGATGGTAGAAGTGAGAAGATACCGGGTTTGGACTATGGGGTGGTATACGGCCTTCCAGGAAGGAGGAAATCACTCCTGTCTGCCTCTGCAGGGGCCTTGGGTAAATTCGCACTTCACTCCAAACTTAAGCATACCACCTCACAGAAGTTTAGCCTCTGAGGCATACAGAACGCAGCCAGCTGTCACCCTCAAAGCCTGCAAGTGGCCGGTCATCAAGGACCCCTCTAGGTTGTGGACTAGGGGCACCTGGGTAGGTCTCTGTCCTCCTAGGGCCATATGGAAGAGAGTGCCTAAGGAGGAGGGGCCTTTCAGCTGCCCAGAGCAGGCAGAGCAAGCCCAGGGCGGAGGTCCTCACACATGTGTATCTGTGTCTCACACCCGACCCCACCGGCTGCGACAAGACGGCAGCTCGTCCCCGACTCTGACAAGGGCCTTCGATCCAGCCTCCCTCTCTCAGTGCTAATGGCTGTCAACATGAAACAGAGGCTGTGAAGGGGAAGAAAATTACTCCCTGAAAAGGAATTGACTGATCCCCATCATTTCTCAAGGAACCACTGACCTGTGAATATTTCATTACCCAAAATGCCGCACCATCCATACAAAGCAGCCACCGCTGCGGCGCAGCCCCGAGATCACCGCCTGAGGTCGGGGTGGGGAAGTGGACATGGTGGGAGAGGGGGCAGGTGTGGGGCAGGTGTGGGGACAGGTGTGGCCTGTGTGGATGGGGCCCTGGAGTCACCCAGAATGTGGCATCTAGAGCACGGGGGAGCCAGCCTGCTCTGTGTTCCACTGGCTTTCGCTTGCTTGCTCTTCCTCATCCACGGAAGCCCAGGAGAACAGAGACACAGGTGCCTGGCAGGCTGACATGAATTAGGGGAGCCTCTGGGATTTGGGGGTGGTACTGGCAAATACTCCCTGCCGTGTCATGCTTTCCTGAGTTACTGGAGGTTCTCCTGGAGCCCCAGCTGCCTACACCTTCAGGCTTTTCTTGTTCTCAGGTGGGTCCACATCTGGACGCTCCTAGGAGCTCATGCTGCCCTACTTCCTGCTTCTGCGGCACAGCTTATGGCTGAAGGGAGGGTGCAAGCGAATGTCACCTGACCCCACCGCCAAGAGTAGGGCTCAGATCCTCCCTCTGCTAGCACGGGGGGGGGGGGGAACCCCTACTTCCCCTAAGATCCCACAGGCCAAGGCATCTCTCTGACTTCAACCTTTTGATCCTAAACCAAGGCTGATAATGTGGCCTTCCTACGTACAGGTGACCGAGTGGGACATAAAATGAGATCCAACTTCAGGGACACCTTGAGGAGGGGTTCACTGAACTGATGACCCAGTCAGAAAGCTCTGTCCCCAATTCAGACTTCGGGGAGAGCAGGGGCAGGAGGAGACAGCCTTCTCCACAGGCTTCCTCAGCCTCCAGGGGCCCAAGAAGGCAGGAATCCTGGGAATGGAAAGGCTAAGACCTACCTCCTGGGCTCAGGGGGCTCCTGAAAGCAGCAGGGGGAAATCTAGGGCTTCCTTGTAGCAGCTTCAAAGGGCTGGAAAATAAATCTATTCAGAAAACCCTAACAATAAAGCCTCATTGCCCCACAGGGTTTCATTTGGGTGGACTCCAAACCCTGGCTCTGGGGCTGTTACCAAACAATGAAGGGCACCCCTGAAGCTCAAGATGGCGAGACACCCCCCCCCCAAGGAAGCCACACCAGCCAGCTGCGGGGGTGGGAGTGGGTCGGGGTGGAACGTGTGGGCTGCCTTATTGCCGAGTAACATTGCAGCCAGTGTTTCCAAATTAGCCAGCTCCCTGGAAGGTGCTGGGCATTCATCTGGGGATTAGTAGAGCATTGGAGGCAGTGTCTCATGACCCTCCTCTGGGGTGGCGCAGTTGCAGGAATCCGGGAGGCATGCTCCTGCAGGGTGGAAAGAGAGGACGCCCCTGTGCCAGACCCTGACAACTCCTGGTGGCTTTCCTTGTCCTTGGGGGTGCGTGGGGGGGGGAGAAGAGGGACTGGAGGCCAGGGAGGGACCTAGTTTACAGCAGGAGAGACTTGGGTTAGCTTTGGGCAGTGAGGCATGACGCTGGGAAGCATGGCTTGGGGGCATCTGTGGAAAATTCCTCCCATAGGCCAGCTTCCGAGCAGACACTTGGAGGAGTGGATATAGGTCCTCTGGAAGGCTAGGGGTGACCCGTGTAGTCACCCAGTCTTACTTAGTCAAGCCTTCTTCTGCCTCACCAGACCCTGATCTCTGACTCTGATAGGGGTTGGATGAAGGAGGATCTACAGTCCCCGGAGACTGGGGCAGGATGGTAGCCACACCTCGGGTATGGTGCACAGACAGGGTGTAGGGCAGGGAGGGAGGTGGGTATAGCTTCCACTCTGGGGACTGGGGACAGGCATCACAGACTGGGCTCAGGTTAAAGTGCTAGGGTAGGTGGGGTGGATTTGGTTAGAGAAATCTAGAAGCGGCCCTTGCAACAGGAGTCCCTGGGAGAGGTGGCTAGTTTGACACTTTGGGTCAAAAATGAGGCAGGTGTCTGATAGTGGTGGCTGCTTGCTGATCGCTGTGGAATGCAGCTGGTGTTCAGGGTGGTCCTGTCAGGGTAGGCCAGGCACTTTATCAGGGGGTAAGGGGGAATGGCTGTGTCCCCTGATCATCAGAAACTCTGGCTGAGGCCTGGGGCAGGGTGAGAAGAAGCCTGAGAGGAAATCCAAGCGAAGAAGTCGGAGGACGGAGTTCCTCCCAGGCCATGGTGGCCAGACAGAGGGCTTGAGCTGGTGCGTGTGGAGAGGGAGAAGTTGGTGTGGTATGGTAGAGACACCCCACCCCCTGGGCTCCCAAGGCAGCCAAGGCTCGGATCAGTTGTGTCTGTACCATGCCTCCCAGGCCCGAATGACTATCCTCCATACCCCTGCCGCACCCTGGTAACTGTCCCCATTTCTCAGGACAAGTGGTGGTCAAGTGACTGGCCCTTCCATGTGGCCAGGCCAGCTCCGAAGGCCAAGGAGAGCAATAACAGGGCTGCCAGGGATGCCGATGACTTAGCCATTTCTGGCAAGCCTGAAGAGAGGTGCAAGGTGGCCAGACTCATCTCACCCCGCTCCTATTTGCTTGTCCTGCACCATTGGCCAGCCCTCAGTCTCCCAGAGAGGGCTCACACCTCAGAGCACCCCAGCTGCTGCCCAGTGCTGAGTGACTCTTGCTAGGGCAGGCTACCCCCCTGGACTTCAGACACAATGACACTGGTTCTTGGTATGGAGTATGGATTTGACCTCCACACTGCACTCAGATCGGGCATCTGACCCTGCCTGCTACTTGGCCACTACCCTGGCACGGGGCCACCGTGCAGAGGGCAAGTGGGTAAGATGAACCCCTGGGTAATAAAGTTCAGTGTCTCCTGGAATGGGCACCCAGTGGGCAGGGCTCAGGAAAGCTCTGGGAAGAGCCTGGGCATGTGGACGCGCGCGCACACACACACACATACACACACACACACACACACACACACACACACACACACACACACGGGCAGGATTCATCCTCCACGGCATTGGGAGGGGCCCTGGGAGGGGAGACAAAAGGAGAGAAAATTTTCTGGGTCCTCACAGCGGGGGGGTGGGGTGAACTCCAGTGGGCATGTGCCATCTCTGCAGGGCTGCAAGCCACGTCCGGCTTGCTACAGTGTGACACCGGAGAAACCACTGATGTGGTTCAGCAAACATGGTGCCGCCTTCCAGATAAATCAAAGTGTTGCACCAGGCAGCCACTGAGGAGAAAGAAGCTGGGCTGTGCAGAGCTGCAGAACTGGCAAAGGCAGCAGGGAGTAGCTTTTCTAGGGAGGCCATGAACGGGAGCCCCTTTCATCTGGGTATAGGATCAACCGAGGGAGAGTGTCCATTCTGTGAGCACCTCTACCTGGCCGGTGTCATCACCCCCTGAGGGCACATATATATCCTCAGCACTCTGCATGGTGGGACAGAGACCAGAGAGTTGGGAGAGGCTGAGGGACCATAGAGGCATATGGAGAGCGGGGACAGAAGAGGATGGTCAGGCTGCATGAGAGTGTGGAGGCAGATGCTGCAGAGGGCGTGGCGGGAATGGCATGTGACTATGGGAGCAAGACAGAGCCAGGGATGGAGATGGGTAAAGAAGCGCAGCCTGCAGCTGCCACCCGGAGGCTCAGACTGCTCTCACACCAGGGCAGGCTGGCCCTACCTCTGGGCCACCCAGTCCCTTTCTTCCCTGTAGGTAGGCTGTCGCCACTGCAGTGCTCTCCTGGGTCACGAGGGGCCTGCAGGTGTCTGGGTTCCTACACACTGGCTTTCCCTCTGCAGAGCCGGGAGCAGCTCTGCCATCTTGCCTCTCACCCTTTACGTCACTGGGTCTGGCCCTGCCTGAACCTGTCCCACGGGCCCGTCATTATGCAGAACTGTAAATCAAAACCCTGGGTTGGAGGGAACTAGAACCAAAGAGGTGAGCCTCCAGGTTGGGGTTGGGGGGGGTGTCTTTGGAACACCTGCTATGGCTAAAGCACATAGGTTGTTGGGAAACTGACTTTGCTTGAGTCACCCCAGGGATGTCCAGCTGCCAGAACGTCTGGCTCCCACATTTTCTACTCAGTGTGGGTACCCCCACAAACTCTTCTTCCTTCCCCACTCCTGCCTTCCTCCCTTCTGGCTGGCTGTCCTGGAGATTGAACTCGCAGCCTTTGTACTTGCCAGCACTGTGCTGCTGGACTGTATCTCCGTATCTGCCCCTCCCCCACCTTTAACTTTTAATTCCGAGACAGGCTCTCTGAGTTGCCCATTCTGGCCTTGAATTTGTGATCCTCCTGCCTCAGCCTTCCCAGGACCTAGGATGGTAGGCCTGTGGCACCAAGCCTGCTCCAGCTCTCCACTTTCATCTTTCTCCCAATCCTGACCTGCTACACAGATGGTACACACACACACACACACACACACACACACACACACACACACACACAATCAATTAGAAAAGAAAAAAAGAAACCCACACAACCCCATAGCCCAGACCTCAGCACCCAGTCTCTACCTTCACACCTTGGTTTAGACATTTTCACCTGGCTGGGGTGGGAGAGGCTGTTACCTATTGATGTAGCCAGCTGCGCCCTTGCCCAGTCCCGAACCCAGGCTGCATGTCTGCACACAGCACAGCCAGCCACTTCATGTTTCAACGGCAGCAACTAACCTCAGCCGTCCTGGAAAAGTCCAGACTGGCCACGGCTCCTCAGCAGCCAGGAAGATGGGATAAAACACTCCACATCTCGACAGGATCTCTTCTACTTAACCCCCTTGTGATTTTTCTCACTTTGAAGAAAAGACACCCCCATGCCCCAAGCCTGCAATGGCCTTCTGATGACACTCCTCCGTTCCTCGTCAGTGCTGCCCAGCTCACCTGGCCCCAGTTCCACCTGCCTCAAGCCCGTCAGACCTGCTATTCCCTGTGCCGGCGGTGCTGTCCCCTCCGTCTTTCCTTAATCGTTCCTTATAGTCCTGCCTAAGTTACGTGAGGAGATGGCTTAGTTGGTAAGGATGCCTGCAGTGCAAGCAGAAGTACATGAAAACCACCTAAAAGGTGAGCACGGGTCTGTACTACCAGTGCTGGGAGGGGCTGAGGGGCGGGAGCGGGCAGAGACGGCAGGCTTGCTAGGCTTGCTGGCTGCTAGCCTAGCTGTAGACGGAGAGACTCTACCTCAGGGAATAAAGTAGAGAGTGATGGAGCCAGGGAGCACACACCTGTGTGCATACAACACACACACGCACACACACAGTCACCTCCGAGGTGTCCTCTAAGAACCCTGCGTGAAGCCAACGTTCTCTGTAGCCCCTGTATTTTCACCGCTGAGGCCAACCAGTAAACATTTTCTTTCTTATCCCCATGTTCACGTGGTGGAAATGGTGGAACATGTTTCTTTTCTTCCCTGCGCATCACGATGCCTGGTATGTAGCAGATATTCAGTAAATGGGAGGATAGCGAGACAGGGGCTGTGCATCGAAAGGCTCAGGACTCAGCTGAGGAGGTCTGGCCTAGAGTGCGACGGAAGAGGACGCTGGCTTATTGCAGTGCTCTGACTGAGCATGTGAGCATCCAGCCGAGGCTGTGCCTATGCCTCTCTAGCATGAACTCACCCTGTCTGTCCCCACGTGGCTGGGAAACTGCACCAGGGTCCCCAAAATCACCAGCACTTGTCTTGCCACCTGTTTGTGTTGCTGCAGCCTCCCGGGTAGTGGTCAGAGGGGGTTCCACGGGGAGAGTTTTCAGAGTTCTCAGGGGGAAGTACCAGGCCTTCTCCTGAACAAGTGTGAGCCTGGTGTTAGTGCCCACACAGGCACACGCGTGCAGATGGTCCACTGGCTCTATCTCCTTCTGGCCCTAGGATGCCCCCACCTTGGAGGTCTTAGAGCCCAGGGAAGGAGGCTGGTTCTACGTCAGGCATCTGAAGGGCTTACAAGGCAGGTGGCAAAGGGCATATTTCTCGGAGACTCCATACACAGTAGCAGCTCTTGCTTGGGCCTTACAGGAATCAACTAGCTAGGGCCCTGTGTTCCTTACTCTTACTTGTTCTCTGCCTTAGAAAGACAATTTTCTGGTCACCCAGCCCATCAAGTGGGGGTATTGGCTGCCAGGGAGTAGCCCAGATCCCACCCAGCACCTACCCCCAACCTCAGAGGGCCCTTAAACTTCTCAATATGTGTCTCCTCCCCCCCCCCCCGCCCCTCTCCTTGGACAGCCTTAGCCAGCAAAAGGGCTAGGCACTGCCGGCTGTTGGGCAGGAAGCCAGTGGGCAGGGAGGGCCAAGGCAGCAGTCTCCACTCAATCAGACGGATACCTCGGAGCGAAGCCAGCATGAAATATTCATGCAGTAAATGGTGCAATTTTGTCTGCATTCAGCCAAGTCCATGTATATTTCAGAGTATTATGGGATGATAATGTTGTACCACAGAGGCAGGGAGACCGGGAGGGCCGGAGCTCAGGGCAGGGGACACTCAGGGTGAAGAGGAGGTGCGTGGAAAGAAGGGCCCTGACCCTTAGGACCAAGGGTAAGGGACAGCCAACAGTCTCAAGAGAGTGGCTATGACATGAGGAGGAGACATGGCCAGCCAGCTTCAGGATAGGGGACTCATGACAGCAGGTGGATCACAGGAGGCCCCGAAGGTTCCAGAACTGGGCAGAAGGCTGCCCACCCACCCCTCTGTCCCTGGACATAGACTCTCTGGATGTCTCACATCACCACAGTAGAGAGGGTAGAATTGTTCCTGACTCCTGCCTGCTTGCTTCTCTTCGTGGCCAGCCACAACACTCGGGTTCCTGGCCAAGGCCTTGGTGCCGACTCAGCAGCAGCACGGCCCCGGGGGGGATTTCCAGCAGGCGTTGGCTTAGAGGCCCCAAGGGTGGAACTGCCCTGGACTTCCTGGGCTTGTATCACTCAGAGGGCCAGTCCCGGACTGAGGTCTAGCCTTGGCCTCTGACCTGATGGCAGAATATGGGAGACAAAGGAAAGTTCCATTGGAGGGAGGGCACTGGCTCCTTTGTTGTACAGTGGGCTATTTCCCAGGGGTCTGGGGCACAGCCACTTGGGGTACAGGGAGGTCATCAGTGAAATAAGTTGTATTTGAGCCATTGACACTAGGTGTCAGACCAGGGCTCTGGTTTGGGGGGGTGTCACCCTAATTGTCAATCACTTCATTTGCCAAGTTGGTGAACCCACCTTCTCTAAGTGACCTCCCCCCGCAGGTCCCACACGAGAGGGCTCCCCATTTCCAGAGACACTGTCTCTGGAAGTCTGCCAGTGCTACAAGCCACCAAAAGCTGGGGAGCTTTCCCTGGGTCAGCTGGACTGGCGACCAGGTTCCCATGGCAACGCAGGGTCCTTCACTTGTCCAGCTGGGCAGGCTTAAGTACCTCGGTCAGCTCCACCAGCCAAGGCAATCTCAACCTGAGGCTGGACTTGTGTAAATAAAGTTTTATGGGAACGCAGCTGCACGCGCACCCTCACGAGTGGTCTACACTGTTTCCTGAAGCAGTACCCTTGCTGAGGAGGAGGGTCAGAGGGCAGCCGGCCTTGAGGTTATACATTGTGCACTAGGAGCCTGTAGGGAACTGACTTGCCACCCCAGAGCTAGGCACCAGGGCCTCACCCTGCTTGCTGTGATCCCCGTGGCTTCTGCAGATGGGAACCAGGCCTTCTGAGGAGTCCTGAGAACGCAGGGCACTTTAGGGGAGCAGGGACTCTGTGCCCTTGGCTGGCTGCATCTGCTCCACTGTGGTCACTGGGTGAGAATGAATTTCATTCCTGGCAAACCACAGAGCCACACTGTCTGGTTTGCAGTCTCCTTGGAAAGGGTAGAGGCCCCTCTCTCCTCTCCCCATGAGGGCCGGGGGGGGGGGATTGGCGGGCAGGTACATCTTGGAGGTTCCCCAGGATCCTCATGCAAATGTCTGCCACCCCCCCCCCACTCCTCTCTTCACACCCAGCCTGGCTTTCCGTTCTTGCTCTGTTCCTCTCAGCCTGGTCTGTCTGTCCCCACACTTTGTGCCTTCCTGGACTGGCAATCCCGGCACCATCAGCACCTGGGTGCTGTCCAGTCTGCAGCTGCCCCCTGCGGCACGGACGCCAAGTGGCTCCTGGCTGGTGGCCTTCCTGCTGATGCTCGCCCAACTCACGCCAGTCTCCCCTGCTGCCAACCCGCTTCCCTCGGCAGGGAGGCCACCAGTGCTTACTGCTCCCCCACAAACACTGACTGTAATGGTCCTCTCATGGGGCCAAGTAGGATGTCTCAGGGCTCTGTGGATAGAGGATTCAGAATCTGACCCAGACAGCGAGACTTGGCAGCACATAGGGGCTTGGCATAGGGAGGGCTGGAGTGAGGCTGTGTGGGGCCAGGACTCCTAAGCACCTTTAAGCTGAGCCCTCTGAGCCTGAGCTGGCTCATCTCCCAGCCCAAGGAAGCAACTCTGTAGGAGACCATCACCCAAAGAATAGAAGAGACTTTCCTAGGTCCATACTGTGGTCACAGCTACCTCTGAAAGCCAAAGGCAGCTGGGCATGACCGGCTTGGCGCATTCACACAGTGGTGAGATGACATGAAACATCCAGACAACTTTCATATTTACTGTTGTCTATGAAAGCCGGAGAGGCCGGAGGTGAGGATGGTCTCATCCGGACTTGGGGAGAGCTACATCTGCCGAGCTGTGCCCCTCAAAGGTATATGCTGAGGCCCCAAGCTCAACACTTCAGGTCTTTTCATAGGCCACCAGGTTAAACTGAGGTCTCCCTGGTAACCCTCTTGCAGTCTGTCTGTCCTATGAGAAGATGAAAGAGAGAGGCTGGGGAGGCAGCTCAGCGGGCAGCAGTGTTTGCTCCGCAAGCGTGAGGGCCTGAGTTCGAATCCCCAGCGCCCGTGTAAAAATGCTGAGCATAGTTGTGCATGCTTGTGACCCCAGCAATTGATTCATCCTGGGAGCTTGCTGCTAGCTAGCCTGGCTGAGACAGTGAACTTCCAGTTCAGTGAGAGGCCCTGGGCCAAAGGAATAAGGAAGAGAGAGACCGAAGAGGATACCCGAAGTCTTCCTCAGGCCTCAACATACATCCGGTGTGTGTACCTGTATACACACGTGTGGACTGTGTGTCACACACAGAAAAAGTAGGGGGACACCAACACTCACGGACAACCTCCCAGGGCACAGGGAGGACGGAGAAGCTGCCCGTGCCACAACTTGACCTCCCACCCCAAGGACATGGCCTAAGGCTCCAACACACGGCCGTCCAGGATAGTCATGTTTGTTTCCTGACCTAGGCAGACCTGCATCCTGTGCCTCCATGCCCCTCACCGTGAAATGAGGATGTCCCTGGGCTGACTTTCAGTCTGCAGTGAGAGGGCCAGTGCGGTGGACAGCATGGAGAGTGTGGGAAAGCTGACCCTCCATGCCTCTGATTGATTACCTTTCCCCACACAGCGGAAGCCTGCGGGCCCTGGACTAGCTCACAGCTCGCACATGTGTCCAAGCACACTCAGCTGGAGGCCCAGAAGAGAGTACAGTGAGATGAGGGTAGCCTGGTGTACATGCCTGGATGAGGCGGTAGGCAAGCTTGGGGCCACTGCTTTCTGGCGGGAAAAATTAGCTATAAATGAATAAAAAGGCCCTTAGGCTGGGTAGGGGGTAGGGACTTTTAGGGCAGGAGTGCTGTCAGGGAATCACTTAGCCACTGCTGGCGACCTAACAGCCACCAGCAAGCCCCACTGGTGCCCGAGGGGCCTCTGTTGGGCCCCTGCAGGTGGGCGTGCAGGTATCTGAGGCAAACATTCTGTAAACAGTTCTGACAATGGAGAAGTCATCTTCCTATAAACAGAAGCTGCATGAGGCTCCTGGGCTTGGTGAGTTTACCAGGAACCTTTGTAGACAGAGACATCCCAGGGTGAAGGCTCCTAGGGAGAGTGTGGGCCTGAGCTCACAGAGCAAGCAGTTTCCCAGCAGGAGGCTGCCTGGGCAACCAACCGGCAAGAGAAATAAGTCCTTGCCCTACAGCAGCCAGGGGAGCTGACAGTGAGCCTCAGGGTCCAGGGCCCCACACACGGATGCAGACCAACAGGAGAGCCAGCACTGCCCAGAGACCAGGAGCAGCCTCCACACCCAATGGGTGAGCGGTGAGCTTGCTTCAGGCAAATGGAACCCATGCCGAGCTAGCTGAGGCATCAGCCGGCCCTGGACTTTCACTCCTCTAATACTTAGGCCGACAGCAATTCCACATCACAAGTTCAGCTTGCAAAGCCCCGCATAAGCGCTCCCTGTCACCCGTGGGATACTCCGGAGCCTCCCCACGGCACTCAGATCACAGCTGGCTAGGAGACTGTGGGCCACTATGTGCTAGGACACGAGAGCTTCTAGGGGGAGGAAGGAGAAGGGGAGCGGTGTAGGGTGCACGGTAAGGCTTTGTGAAGGGTGTGTGTGCCGTGTGCACAGCTATATGCTAAGGGGCTCACCACACACTCACTCATGGCCAAGCTAGAGGCCATTTGCAGCTCAGTGCAGAGCAGCGACAACACAACTGAGGCAGTGTGTGAGGTGGTGGACATCTCTGCTTGAACTGGGAGTCTGGTGGGATTTAGGGGGCTAGGAGGCAGATGGCTTTGCTAGACAGCCTGACAGAGTACAGGACTGGGCGAGCTGAACTGGGGTGCCTGGACTTCTGCTAATTAAGAGGCAGAGTCAGGTAGGAGGAAGCATCACCAGGCAGGGCCTCCTCCTCCCAGCTCTCCAGAATGAGCGGGAAGGACTGACATGGTGGTCAGGAGTGACAGAGGAGAGATGGGGTGGGCTGCACTGCTGTCGCCCGCTCAGCCACATGACTGCTCACAGGCACACACTCATGACGTTTCTACATGATCCTAAGAGGCTGCTCATGCGTTCTTGGGCCAGCCGGGGCATCGTTCATACAGATGGACAAGTAGTGGGTGGGATGAGACCTTTGCTGCCTCCGTAGACTTGGCTGGGGTTGCTGAGGCACAAACATGGACGTAGGAGCTGTGGCCAGGCCACCAGGCACCATTCCAGGGGCACACTCATGCCCCTGCGTGTAGCACATGGGTTAGTTATTCAGATCCACCATACACATGAGCTCTCTGTCATCCACACTCACTTATGACTACATACGCACGGCTACCCCCCCCCCACACACACCCAAAGAAGAGCTGACAGGATGATGTCCAAGGTGGGGAATGTGTGCACATTTCCTGCATGCATTCCAGGGAGTTCCATCAGGGAGGCTGAGGAAATGGAGGAAGGGCAAACAGAGAGGCCTTCAGTCCACTCACGCCCCGTCCACTCACGCCCCCTCCCCCTCCCCATCCCCCCCGTGGCTGGGCCAGCGTTCTTGGAGGCCATTGAGCCTGCGCAATGAGTGGCTCTGCTTGAAGCCCCAGGAATTCTCCTGAGATCCCACATCCAGGAAGCAGCTGTGGTTTTCTGGGTGGCTCCCACAGTCCTCAGGTGCAAAGGGCAGGACATAGAGTCTACAGCTGTCTTGTTTTATGTCCACCTCGAGCACTGACTCTAAAGCTGGGTCAGGACAGCCAGGTCCCCAGGCTGTTACCTGTTACTCCTTTAGCAGAATCTTGGGTCACAAAACTCTCTGAGGAAGAAAGAAGATGCCAGAGCCCCCCTTCCCCCCCTCTCCCCCAGCCCCCCATTCTTTTTACAGCATCTTGTGATCAGGGCATACTAGACCAGCAAACTGTCTCTCTTGCTGGACTCTACAGGTTAGGGGCAGGAGCCCTGGTGCAGTGAGCTGAGGCTGTGGTGGGACAGAGACCACAGTCTAGCTACAATGAATGAGGTCACCATAGCTGGGTGTTAAGGGCAGTTCCCAGAATGCTTAGGAGCTGGCCAAGGAATGAGGAGGACAGTGGCCGGCAAACGTCAGTGCACAGAGGCAAGAAACCCAGACCTTCCCAGAGCCCACAGAACAAGGTGAGCGAGAAGGATGGCACAGTGGGTGAAACCGTACTCTGCTGACAACACCCTGTTGAGGAACCTTATGGCTGCAGCCTCTCCTGGGGAGCTGCACTTGAATTGAGCTCACACAGTGTACCCTCCTACAATGCAGCACCCCCCGGGGGTACCTGGAGACCCCTTTCCTGCAGCTTTATAGCTAAAGTCCTGCTGCCTCTCCTCATTGTTAGCCCCCCTAGGACACACACACACACACACACACACACACACACAAACACACATACACATACACACAAACACATACACACATACAAACACATATACACACAAACACACATACATAAACACACAAACACATACACACAAACACACAAACACGCATATACACACAAACACACAAACACACATACACACACAAACACATACACACACACTCATACACACACAAACACACATACACACACAAACACACATACACACACAAACACACACACAACTGGAGGGACCAGGCTTGCCTCTAACACCAAACCCTACAGCGATGAAAGGAACCTGTGGGGCCACAGAAGGATCCTCAGCCTTAGGAATCCATAGATCAGAATACCATCCCCTCCTCCTCCCCTGCTGCCTCTGCTGGGCCCCAGAAGCCATGAAGGAGGAAGAACTGGGGCTAAAGCACCCCGTGACCCCGTGACCTCTGCTCCCACTGAAGGGCCTGCACAGCCCAGGCTTTACCTTGCTGAGACAGACATAATGGGGCATTAGAAGGGAATTGAATTTCCCCTTAATTACAACGGCCCACAGATATTGTTTAATTTGTAATCTGGAGTTAATGTGGTTTGCCTCTCGTGCAATCACGGGGCTGCCTGGGCACGCATGATCCCTTCCACACGGATGGGTATCCCATGCTGCATGGTGCTGACTTCCACGTGTCTCTGTCCCTGCTGGGGAAGTACTGGGCTCCAGCACGCCTCTGGCCAAGCCCACCTCACAGAGACTCTCACATGTCACATGCGCACACATGCATGAACCAGCCTAATAGGCAGGCAGGAGCATAATTTTTCCTCTAATTACATATTCAGCACTTCTGAGAAAATGAGATTTTAGTAATTCAATTGGACTGAGAAGCGGGGCTATAATAAAATGAAATTTGTAACAATCGTGCAGTTAAATTAGTTAAATGGAGAGGAAGGAGCTGTAGAAAATTGACCCCGCGATCTCCTAAGGACTAATCAGACATTTGAACCGAGTTGTGCTAACAAAGCCCTCGGGTGTTGCAGGGTGGTTGGGGGTGGGGGGGGGAGGAGTAGGGCTGGGGGCGGGGCTGGGGGGCTGCAGGCAGCAGGTGGAGGAGGAGGAGGGGACAGGCTGGCTGGGGCCTGGCAGGAAAGCAGAACCCAGGCCATTGGGAAAAGGCAGGTGGCTGGGTGGGAAAAGCCAACCACATACTTCCCTTCCTATGGAGTCATTCTCCACGGCATCCCTGGGGTGCCACCTTGAGAGGGACATCACCTTGAGCGCTCCCTGCTGCTGCTGCTGCCGCTACTGCTGCCAAAGTTGCAGGGTTTCCCAGAGGCAGAGGCTTAGGTGGGAGGAAAGTGAGGCAGGGCCTTTCCCCCCCCGCCCCCCACAACCCCCACCTGTCCAGAGTGGTCCCTTACCCATCCCACATGGAAATTCTTGGTCTGGACAGCACACTGCTAACCTTGGAATCCCCCTGGGAGACTCTGCCCTGCCCTGTACTGGGAGAGTGTTTTGTTTTGTTTGTGTGTGTGTGTGTGTGTGTGTGTGTGTGTGTTTAGCAGCAAGCCATCAAGGCTGGATGCCTCTGGCCTTGGTGTCAGGGTGGGAAGTGTGGGGAGTTGGAGGGTCAAGACAGGATGTGTGAATATCAATGCAGGAGATGAGGCTCCCAGACCATGCCGGTCCCAGGCTGGGCAACGGAGCTGCTGGGGTCCTCACTGACCTTTCCAACCCCTAGCCAGACGCTTTGACTTGCAGAAATTCCACCATTTTGACTTTGCTAGAGTGCAGCTTTGAGCAGACAAGGAGGAGGTCACCAAGGCCTGGGCTGGGATCCATACTGCCTGGGGGAGGGGGGAAGGACTCTAAGAAAGGCCCCCCCCCCCTGCCCTGGCCAGATCCCTGCCTGACAGTTTCCTGCCCATTTCAGAGTACTTGCCTCTGTCAAGACAACCAGATGCAGAACAGGACCCATGCTGAGCTCCTGCCTGCCGGGTGCTCTGGGTATCTCTGGGCCAGATGGTGTCCAGACAAGCCTGCTGGAACCCACCCCCCCACCCCCGGCCCTTCCCAGACCCTTCTGCTGAGCCATGCAAACAGAAGGGGCTAGCTCCGAGGCGAGCAAGTGGGGGCCCCCCTGTCCTGTGGCCTAAGCATACGGCACATTCTAGAAAGTCAGCAGAAGCAGCTTCCTGCTCTCCTCAGCTGGCCAGGCTGCCTCCACCCGGCAGTTCCAATTGAGACAGCGGGAAAATCAATACAGAAGCTGCAGGTGTTGGCATCGGGGCTCGATCTGTGTCAAGGTTCTGGGAAGAGAGAGATGGGGCTTGAGGCTGGGGATGGAGAGAGGGACAGAACAGGCCAGGAAGATTCTGAAAGCTCTAAGAGCCTGAGGCAAATAGGGCACTGAGAAAGGACCCAGCTGAGCTCTCGAGGGCCTTGTGTCTAGCTTTCAAGTACCCTCAGACAGTTGTCAAGGGTCAAGACCAAGGCTGTAGGGCCCGGCACGTCAGGCTTCCGGAGGCTCCTGCACTCGGCACCATTTACCTCTGCAGTCTTAGTAAGTAGTAGCAGCGGCTGCAGAACGGAGGGCCGTGCGGGAAGGGCCGACTTGGTCAACAAAAACAGCACTACATGCTCTCTGTGGCAGGCTAGGCATTAGGTGCAAGGTGTGTGTATGTGTGTGTGTGTGTGTGTGTGTGTGTGTGTGTGTGTGGTGTGTGTGTGTGTGTGTGTGTGTGTGTGTGTGTGTGTGTGTGTGAGATGCAGGCACCCAGAAGATTCCCCAGCTGGTTTCTGGTGCTCTTGGACGATTAGCGGGAGGACCTCGAAGGTCTAGCTTCAGAGGGCACAGGGCACAGAGACTGTGGGGAAGCGAAATTAGGACCTTCACCCGGAACTTCTCTTACCCCACTTCTTGCTACATCAGAATCACCCAAGGGACCCGGCATCACGCACATCTCTCCACCCTTAGTGCCAGGAACAAAACCCAGAACAGCGTCCACAGGATGAAGACAGGCCCACGCCCTTGTTCCAGGGCCAAGAGGAAAGAGGCTCCCAGAGCCAGCCAGCAGAAATGGAGCAGATCAGAGAGGCCGGTGGGGAGGGGAGGGGAGGAGAGGGGAGGGGAGGGGAGGGGAGGGGATCTGCCCACCCTTTCCCACCAGCCTCCACCACCCACGCTAAAGTGAGCCATTCAAACATTTACTCCTGTTTCATTTTCCAAAACGGGGAGTGGAAAGAAAGCAATAGGAAGAGGGAGAGAGGAGGAAAACTCCAAGTTTCTCATTTGAAAGTGAATTAGTCTAATTAGGTCTAATTAAGAGCCCCCACACAAAGCAACTCAGGAAGGAGTCGCCCGTCTCCTATCTCCTTCGGTTCTCATTTTAGACTGAACTCTAGGAAAGGCTGGAAGGGAGCTGGTGAAGGTGGGCAAGCAGTGGGAAGCCCTCCCTTTATGGGGAGCTGGCAGGGGCCCCACTGAGGCAGGCTCCAGAGTCCCCCAAAGCCCCTTTCCCGGCATGTAAATGAAGCCCTTCTGTATCCATTTTCAAACTGTTCTCATTTTCTGCCTTCCTGCCTACTGCCCCCCTGGAGGGTTCTGGCTTCTAGAGTGGGATCCTGGCTCCTTGGGTACAGGGACACAGACTGTTGGAAGGTGCTGTTGGAACCTTGCTCAAGGGACATGAGGCTTGTGTACAGGATCTGTCCTATTGGCTGCCAGAGTTAGGTGGGGGCAGGTCACTGGGGCTAAGTTCCACTTTGGAGTCCCAGTACTGAACTGGGATAGTTCCAGAAAGGCTCTCTGTATTGACACTCTCTATGGAAGATAAGGACGAGAGAGAGAGAGAGAGAGAGAGAGAGAGAGAGAGAGAGAGAGAGAGAGAGAGAGAGAGAGAGAGAGAGAGAGGGGGTCCCTTCTGTTCCTTGTAAGTCCACCTCCCTTGGGCACAACTAGAGGAATGGGCTTTGTTGGGGCAGTTCAGCTAACCACACTATTTGGGTGAGGACAGGGGAGGCCTTCACAGGGTACCCTGCATAGTCAGTTACACCAGGAGCAAATGCTGCTGGCCCAAAAGAGGGGGTTCTTGCCTGCAATGGGGCTGGTAACCTGCTGAGGACCATGTGTTAGGCTTCCCGTTGGGTGTCCTCTCACACTGGCAGAGGACTGTTGCACAGGTCGCAAATGGAGAAACTGAGGCTCCGCTAAGTGGAATGAAATGAACGAAGATGTGCCAGATACTGCGCACAACCAGAGGCATCGCCCTGTCCCTGGCTTCTAGGTTCATACAGGGCAGGACGCAGTAAACCTTGGCCCCAGGCAGGACACAGACGCTCTAAACAGATATTGGAGAAAGGGCCTCTATCCTGAATTCCTGGGGTCCTGCCCCAGCCAGGCCTCCCCTGGGAGCACCCAGCCAGTCCCACAGAAGGGTCAACACTCAGGAAAGGCGGTCAGGGCAGGTGCAGGGGTGTGGGGGGGCGCTGGAGGGGGGGCATTACATCTGCTGGCAGCCAGCCAGGGTTCTGACTCAGGCAGGCAGAAACCAGCAGAGCAGTGACAGGAATGGCCGGAGGGCTGGTTTCTAAACCAAGATCAAAAGAATTAAGTAGCCTTAGCTGGGAGCCAGGGATGAAGGGCGGCCACCCATAGGGAGCCAGCTGGGAAGGGAGTCTGGGCGGGTGGAGGCCTGGTCAAGGTAAAGCCTGAACACTCCAACATGGAAATCTCTTCCGGAAGCAAGCCACACCACGAGTGCAAGCGGCAGCATAAAGCTGGTGAACGAATACTGATTTGAGAGGACCAAGGTAAGGGAGGCAGGCGAGATACTTTTGGGTTGAAAACTGGTGTACTAACAGGTTTGCAAGGATGGAGGTTCAACTCTACTAACTTCTTAAGTCTGTGAATTTTACACCACCCAGTGGGTGAATTTCATGACAAGAGAACTACATTGTGATGGAGCCACTGGCAGGGAGCAAGGGGAAGAGTTCGAGTCCAGGCCTTCTTTGAAGTCAGACACATCCTTGGGGACACGGGAATGGGCAATGAAAAGTGAGTGACAGGCGTTGAGACGCACATGGTACACTATCAAGGCTTGAGAGAAGAAGGTTTCCTGTCTCCACCCCCCCCTCCTCCCCCCCCCCCACTCCTCTGGCATCTGTATCTACCTCTGTGGTCCTGCAGACCCACTGCTCTCTAATCCCTCAGGTCTGTGGCCACAGAACTGTGTGGCCAAATTGTCCACAGGAAAGAGTAAGCCCAACTTATAGACATTCTCTGGGACCCTCTCATCTCTCATCTTGAGCACTTCCTCCAAGGGGCTCCTAGCCCAGGATCAGGGTCTTCCTGAAAGGGAGGGTGCGCTACAGTTTCACCACTTCCTTTAAGTTTCTGTGCCATTAGCTCTGGAGTCTTTTCAGTGCCAGCTCCACCCAGGGTCCAGGCTTCCTGGAGACCTAGATGGCTGAGGTACCATGGGAAGCTGCTCAGGGCAGCCATAGCCTCCTGAGAGGATACCCAGGCCTCGACAAGGGCTCCAGGGACTTTCCAGGATGACCGAGGGACAGGATGGGATGCTCTCACCAAGCAAAAGTTCTTCCTGAAAGAGGGTGAGAACCTATCTGCTCCCCTTTGGACAGCTGCGAGGGCAGGGGGCTGGGGACAGGAGCTGTCCAAGGTTGGGGGGAAATGTGGCCCAGGCTTCCGCAAATGAAATCCATTGCTTCTGCCTGAGCATCGGTTTCAACTGTTAATTTGCCAAATGGAAATAGTTAAGACAAATTATACGTCCCATGACCTGATTTTTGTGAGTTATTTCTTTTCATTTAACAAACCTGGAGCTTAAGATGAGGAGAGACCAGGGTCAGTCCAGCTTGGCCTGTTCTGGCTTAGAGATGGCAGCTCTGCCCTTTCATCCCCACACTACCAACAAGGAGGCGGCCTTGCTCCCAGCGACCAGGAAGAAACTAAAATACAGGGTGGAGAAGGCCTGGGGCTGCTGGGCAGGTATGGGGCCTATAGGACCAGTGCGCTGTGCCTTGCTCTTCCTAGCTGCCCAGCTGGCCACAGTGTTCAAGGGAGCTGGGCACACTCACTAGGTCCCCGCTGTGTATGACAGAGGGCTCTAGTCACCTTATGTAGGGAGGCTGTGCTCTCTGGTCCTAGGACCACAGGCAAGATCGCCTGCCCGACTCTAAGCCCATGGCCTCCTTGACCAACTGGCTTCTGTTGATTACAGCCCATTTGTTAGCTTATCTACCAGCTTGCTCTGTCCTCCAGTGAGGCTTATGCATCTCGCGGCTCAGAACCTAACTGAGCTACGCGAGCAGCGTCGGCACACACCTCTCGGCAGCAGCCGTGGCAGCCTGAGGCTTGTCTCATTCCAGACAGCCTTGTAGCAATGGTTCAGGTACAGCCACTACAGACTCACACACAGACACAGACACACACACACATACACACACAGATACACATACACACACACATGAGATTCCACTGTGGCCAAGTTAGCTTCTTAAAGGCCACACTAGCCTGGCCCTGCACCTGGAACATAGTTCTGTTCATGGCTCTGGGTCTGTGGGGAGCAGCTGGGCAGTTGTCTGTGGCCTGGACTGCAGATGTTAGGGGTGACTACTTTCTTCTGCTTAGACCCAGGACATATACATGATGGCCAGGCCCAGTCAGCTTGCCATCTGGGTTTTTCCTTTCACACGCTCCAAGCAGGACTAAAGGACTGGAAGTGGCCTAGCAATAAAGACCCCAGGCTGGGGAAGAGAGGAAGGGCGGGCCATCCTTCACAGGGTCCGAGGCTTTCCCTCCGCAGCCTTGCTCGGCCATCAAGTCTCTCTCTCCTCAAGGGCCTATGTGAAGGCCATCAGAGTGAAGATAGCACACCAGGCTGGGGTGGAGAAGCCCTGCTGGATGCCTGATTCCAACACAGCATAGGAGGGGAGGCTCCCAACAGATGACTCCATTTAAACAAGCCACAAAGAACGGGCAAAGCCGAGGGGTAAAAACATCGAGCAAGGGCTGCAGGGCGGGAACAATGGCTGGGCAAGACCGCTGTTGAAGATGCTTAAGAATCAGACCACTAGGGTTGGCTGCACAGCCGAACGCTACGGAACTGCAGGCTTCATGTGGGTGCGTTTTATAATATGTGAGTTATATCTCAATAAAAAAAAAAAAAAAACCAAAGATATAAATTATCAAAAGGGAAAAGAGAGGACGGTTGAGGAGAGAACCGAGCTTGCTGTTTGCATCACAGAACACTTCCATCCGTTGAGCCTGGAGTCCCAATGGGACCGTGAAAGAAGAATCTGTCCTGACCTTTCACCTTTGCCACCCGGTTGCTCCCCAGATCCTTAGGCATGCAGTGGTGGCTTCAGGCACACAGGTATCAAATACATGTGTGTGCGCGCGCGCACACACACACACACACACACACACAAACACACACACTTCACTCCACAGCTGCCAGGTTCTTGCCCAGCTCTGGGGTCTCTGTCTCACTCCCTGGGTTGTATAAAAGGAATTCAGATTCCCCTGTGTATGTGGAGTGGGTACCAAGGAGTCTGGAAAAGCGCCCCCACCCCGCCTCTCTCTGCACACATTGATGGAGGATGGAACCCATCTAAGTATGCACCTCGCTCCACTAACCATACAGCCAGGCCCTATCCCAGGCCTCAGGGAAACAGCAGTGAGCAAACAGAGCCCTTCCCTTTCAGTAGAGGGCTGGGCCAAGCAAGCAAGCAAGTTAACCGTTAGCAGCTTGGATATCCACAAACGCAGTGATGGACGTGTACAAAGCCGAAGCAAGAAAGTGGGGCGAAGGCTTGCAGGGCTCGGACAGCTGTGGGAGGGAACTGCAGAGCAGTGGGCACAGCCAGGAGGAGGCCTACTAGATAGGCTAGTGAGAACTCTATTTTCCTCTGCAAAGCAGGTCTCTCACACACACCATACCCCATCACCCCGCTGCCATACCACAGCCAGCCTGTCCCAGCACCCCTTCCCCCAAGTCTCCCCCTCCCCCCACCTGGGCTCCACCTTGGAAACTATTTGGTCTTTTGGTCCTAGAGGCCTTCCTAGGAGATGCAGGGCTGACGGCTCAGCCTGTGACTTCTCTGTACCCAGGAGGTGCCATGGGGAGGCACCTGCCCCGAGCTCCAGCCCATGCACCTCCCAGCCAGGAGCCAGTGAGAGTGTGTTGGGGTGCTGAGGCTGAGCATGGTCGGGGGAGTCACTGGTTCCTCAAGAGCTGGCTTCCTCATTCATGAGCTCTGGGGATGCTGGCTTTGGGTCTTTGGGAATGATGGGATGGAGGGCCAAGGTAAGGTCCCAGGAGGGTCACTTGGGTCTGGGACAGGTGTCTATGATGGATGGCAGATGAGGACTTGAAGCTTTTTCCTGAAGGGCACACTCGCGCTCACAGCTGGCAGAAGAGGTCGTGACCCGGGTGCGCCCTATTGGGGATGCACCGCCCGGCACCATGATGAAGCGTCCACACCCCACGTGTCAGGACCATCACGATGGAACCACCCTTTCCACGTTCTTTTCCTCCTCCTCCTCTTCCTCACAGGCCACATTTCAAGTTCATCCTGTTCCATCCCCTTTCCAGTGTAACTACCCTGCCTGCAGTTCTGACCCCGACATCCCTGTTCAAAGGCCTTCTGTGCCTCCCTACTGCCCAGATTTCTCAGCCTGGACTCCAAAGCACTCTAAACAGCAGCTACTCCTTCCTTGCAGCTACTCCTTCCTTGCAGCTACTCCTTCCTTGCA
>OU015746.1:3029952-3061899 GCA_907169655.1 Acomys percivali | reverse complement strand
CCCTCCCATATACACATCAGACACACATACAAACACACCCACACCACAGACACACATACAAACACACCCCCACACATCCTACACACAAATACACACACACACCACACACTATATATCATACACATAGCACACACAAACATACACACACCATACAACACTATATATCATACACCACAACCCCCCACTATATACCATATACACACCCACCACACACACATATAAACACACCACACACACACACACACACACACACACACACACACCACACACATGCAAACATACCACACACACCATACACACACCACACCACACACACCACACCACACACATCACATACGAACACACACCCATACACTCTCTTTGGCACAGGACCTAGCTCACTAAGGCACAGACAATATTTGGGTACATGAAAGTGTGTCTTGGAACAACAGACCTGTTGTCTACCTGGTGCAACGAGGCTGTGCATCCAAGCAAGACGCTCCCCTCCCTGTGGCTGCCTCCGAAGGCTCGGGGCCTCAGCTCTGAGCTTCCTGAACCCGGAGAGCCTCCTTGTAGCACCATGCTCCCCCATGCCACAACACAGCAATCCCACTCCACCTTCAGCTGTTCCTTGGCCTTCCGGCTGCTCCCGGCACACACACCTGTGCATCTCTGGTAAGTTTCCCTCCCCAGCAGCGTAAGAGCACTTCGCAGGCAGGGGCGATCGCTGACCTGGGTTCAACTCAGCTAGTTTTGCTGAGTAGACAGACAGACGTCTGAATGCTTATGGGCAAAGGCGATGTCACCTGATGGGAGCAGCTGCCATTCACGGGTCAGTGTTTTTGCTCTTCAGAGAAGGAAACAAATGCCTAACACCTTGCTATTCAGGGTTTCGGGAAGGCGCCCCAGGGCCTGGCAATTGCAAGGGACTCACTGTGGTGCCCGCTCTTGGGAAGATATGACACCACGGGCCCTTCTTCTGGGGCACTCTGGCTGCAGGCACAAGGTAAAGCAGCCTTTATCCTTCTCAAGGAATCCTAGAGACCAGCAGAAACACCACCATGTCCACTCCGTCCCTACTCAACTGCCTGTCTCCCCACTGCTCCCTTGGACAAGTATGCAGGGACCAGGCTCACCTTAATGCAGAAGCCAGGATTGCCACTGCCACACTAGGTGACACCCTGACAACAATGCAAGTCTGGACTGGGAGGGAGGCTTGGGCTGAGGGCAAGTGTGGGCTAGGATGGCGGATGGCAGATTCGAGCTTCACGGCTCTGGGGAGAGGACGTAAAATTCTATCTCTGAGGCTAGAGACACCCAGATGCCCAGCAGCAAGGGAACCATCAGCTGGGCTCCCTCTCTCTTCTCCCATTGGAGTGGGCTCTGGCTAGGCCTTCACAGTCAAGGTACATACATACATGCTGCCTTGGGGATGGGGTTTCTGGTGTGGCAGTATGTCTGTGACTCCAGCAGAGGCAGCTGGGCACCTTTTAGTCCCATCTCTAGACCTGAAACTGACTGCAGGCCTGGAACGGACATAACTTGACATAGAACTTGGCCATGGCAGTGACGTTCCTTGTTGCTTCTAGTAGCTGAGATGTTCAGAGACCTCAGGGCTGTGGGGACTCCAAGACCCAGGCCTCAACGCTGCTGCCCCTGGCAGGAATCTCACAGCCTGCAGGTAGGCTGGGCCCAGCTCTTATCACAGACCTCAGGATCTAGAGCTCAAGTGAGCAGCACCTCAGTCTCCTGGTCAGGATCCATCCCCACCTGTGTTTCCATCCTGACCTGGACTGACTTACTCTTCTCAGGGGCCCCAGATGCCAAAGGCCACGACCCAGCCACACGATGACAGAACACATCAGATCTAGTCCCATCAGACTTCCCCTTTGGTAGATGGGTGGGCCAGAGAGAGGGGCTGGCTGTAGCCAGATGATGAGAGGGCACGGTGGGAATCTGCTAGGAGTAGAGGTGGGTACAGAGGGAAAATTATCATGGGAGGGGGGCGGGCGCGAGAGGGCCAGAGAGGCTCCGAAACAGGAAAGCACTGTAGTACTGGTACAGATCTCCTCTCAACAATGTCCCAGCCCGGCTCGTGGGACCAGTTGCCGGGATCCCACACTGCCGGAAACTACAGTTGCCTCACCTGAGGGGGCCGTCTGCCTCAGGCCCTGGAGCCGCCTGACCTGGCCAAAGTTGGGTGCCAAGGGTTGCAGGCACCTCCTTAGAGCTGGACAGAGGCCACAGCCAGCCTCCTGCAAGAGCCACATCCTCTGCCCTCTCCCCGGGAACCCGATATTCTGCTTGGAGCCACCTTCAACTTGCTGTCCCTAGGATGAGCAGACAGAGCCAGAGGGCACTCAGACAGGAACCCCATCCTTCACCTTCTTCAAGGATGGTGGCCAGCCACCTCGGTGTCTCAGCGCTACGGGGCAGGCAGACCGCGTCCCTGACTCACTGTTGGTGCACCGGGTGGGTGTGAGCGGTGGGCCAACCTTTTCCATCGGTGACTTGACTCCTTAGCCTCTGTAGCCGTAATAATGAAACCAGAAATTTCTACAGACCCTAACTAAAGCAGGCACTTCCCACCTTCTCACAGGCCCGTGGCTGCCAGCACGAGTCCCATGCGTGCCTCATGGCACAGGAAATGAATGCAGGAGATGCCTCACCTAGGAGAACCTGTCTCTCACCTCTGGGCAAAATCGGATGTGCACATGGAGGTCCGGGCCTGTGCGGATCTACAGTTTGAACCCTAAGCACCGGCCTACTCTTGGTTTCTCTTTCACTGTTGCTCCCCGGCGGTGGCAAGTCTAGTGTACACCGGGATTCCTAGTCCAGATTGCTAGCTCCCTGTTTTGTACCCAGAGAACCCCACTCACCCCTCAAAATGAAGAGGCGCTCTCAGGTTCCTAAGACCCTTAGGCTACTTCCCATTTTTCTCCCATTTTTTGCCTCCTTGGGTATCCAGATGGGGCAGGTCCAGCCTAGAGACCCACATGAAATTCAAGAAAGAGCCCAGGCCACCAGAATCTCTGGCCGATGTGTCTTTTACTTTGCGCACAGCCGAGAAAGCAGCTAGGGAAGGGAGGAAAATTCCAGAATCCCGGTCTTCATCGCAACGTGAGACGGACTCAGTCATGGCTCCAGAGTGTGGGTGCCTGGGTGCCGGGCCGGAATCCAGGCTGTGCTGCTCAGCGGCTTTGCAGTGTGGTGTGCTGTCTACCTGCTCCCTGCCTTGGTTTCCCCCCGACCCCCAGTTGCTAAATGTGTCACAGTGAACGCAAAGGGCTAGCCTTCAGCAGGTTCTGGAAGAATCACGAGCCCACGAGGCACAAAAACCAAGGAAGGGATCACAGAGCTGGTGTGGTCCCTGCGGTCACCAGAGGTGCTGGGGGAAAAGAGTCTCCTCATTTTGGCTGCATGTGTCAAGTTCAGGCAGCTAAGCACAGCGCTTCGTCCCCGTGGATCCAGGGGTTTGAGGACACAGAGTCACAGGGTAACTTGGGGGCATCTGGGTGGCAATGTCCTCACAGGTGTCTGCCCCGCGCCTCCTTTCTCACCATCAGCTGCGGGGCCCTCCCCAGCGACCCATGTTGGCACTGTGGTGAGTGAGTGTGTATCCGGTGGGGGTCCCCAGAGTCACACCAAGTCTACGGGTGATATGCTAACAGCCCAGGGGGAACAGAGACTAAACGCCGGGAATATGCACAAGGTGTAAGAAGCAGCGTTATGTTTGCTACGGTAATTAATCCTTATTAAAAATTGCTGTGATTAGCAGCGTTCCTGCCTCAGAGCAAAGAGAGAATGGTTATAAGAACACAGCTGCCTAACGAATCTCGGAACAAGCCCTATAGGATCCCCAAGTCCCTCTGTGCAACTTTGGGCTCCAATCCTGGGGGAACACACTGTTATCAACAACTCCAGGAAGCCGTCGACTGCATAACCCCAGGCTGGAAGGAAGCTTCTGGGGCGGGAATGGGGGCGAGGGGAGTACTGGCAGCAATGGAAGCTCTCTGAGGTTTCACCTTGACTAGGTACATACACGCAGTCACATCAACAGAACTCAGGACACATTCTTCAGGGTGGCTGGGCCTCCACATCTCCCTGCAACTCCCAGGCATCCCCTAGCTCCTTCTGAGCACCCTTCTGCTCTTCACCCCACCCCCACCCCCCCGCACACAGACATGAAAAATCCATCTTTCTCCCCATGAACAGTTGTTACTATCGTGGCAACAGTGTGGCTTGATACGATTCCTTTTTTATAGGACACTGTAGCTTAATAATAAGGCAATGAGCCCATTTTGTGAGCTGTGTCTCTTTTGCACTTCATCTCTGAAAGCGGCTTCTGCTGTGGGGGGGGGACCCATATGGGACCCCATGGCTGACGCTTTGGAGTTTTTCCCTGAGACTCCCACTCCCCCTCAAAGGTCAGTATGATCAGCCCCATTGTCACCTGCTGTTGACAATACTCCAGAGATCACAGACACGGGGTCTCTAAGAGGGAACAGACCCCTAGGGGGACCATATGAGGCAGCTCAGCAGTGTGTCTAGGTCTTCACACACACAGAGGGAGTCCCGTGGCAATCCTTTATGGGGCTCCTGATGCAGATGGGGCAGGGGGGGGTGGGGTGGGGTGGGTGGAAGCCGAGGACCACTCCTTACGAGCTCCTACCAGCCAGAGCCCAAGCTACCCTAGCTGGGCTAGCCCAAGGCATTTTGGTTAGAATACGAAAAAGTGCCATCACCACTGCAGAGAGACTGACATAAGATAACAGAACCTAGGGACGGATTACAGAACCGCATGTCCCCGAGGGGACATGGCCTCATCCTGCATCCCCGACCTGGGGCCTAGCAGCTCGCAGAAGGTAAGGGTTAACGCTTCTGTAAAGGACCGGGATTCCACCCGTTGAGGCTTTATTTATCAAATTTCCAACTTGAAAGACCATAGGTTTCGAAAGCTGGCCTGTGTAAAAGCTGCATCTTAATGCGCCTCCAACTACGTCTCTTGTCTTGCTTGATTTCACGTCTTCTGCTTCTGATGGTAAATGTGCTGTTTAGACTGAACACACCGCTGGCATATGGCACCAGCATTTGCGTGCAGCGGACCTGCAGCCCCCACAAGGGGGCTGGAGGAGGGGCCTGCTCTCATCTCTACAAGTCTAGTCAGGTGCAGCCCAAGGTCCCTCCTCATACAACCATCATCCCTGCAGGAGATGTAAGAGACCAAGTCACCCCAAAGGTGGTCTGGGACAAGCTGGGTCCCAAGCTGAATGCCAGTGCCGCTATTCGTTTTGTAATGGCCCTGAACCACCAGAGCTGTGTGCGTTCCCAGAAAATGGCGCACCCGTAACAGTCGGGAACGACAGGTCTAGACCTATGCTGAGGCACGAGGCTGTCTGCCCCTGCAGAATGGCTGCGGACGGGCCAAGGAAACGGGGGGCGCTTCCGATCCCGGTGCAGTGGGCATGCACTGGCTGCTCACACTGACGGCATCTGTGGTGGGGAGAGCCCAGCTGAAGTTCTCTTGCCCTCTCGATGGCCCCGTGGAAGGCTGCGAACGACCAGCCAGGGTGTGTTAACAAGCCCCAGCAGACTCCTGTTATCTATGCTGCAAGCCTTCCTGGTGGAGTCGCCTCCACCCAAAGCACAGGTTTGACCCATCAAGGCAACTCTGAAGCCCTGGCCCTGACTTCATCTTAGCTCAGCTCTTCTGTCCCCAGGTTGGGGCGGGGGACGACTATATGCTCAAGGAGGACACGGGTGAGTCCTGTGAGGCCTCTTGCCCAAGACGTTGCAACCAGTAAGTCATGGACTGGCCTCCAGGACCCACACTCCAAACACTTCACTTGCCCCTGATCCGAGGGTCCTGCTGCCAGGGGGCACCTGGATTATCCCTGCCTCACAGCTGGGTGTGAGGGTGAAGGGCCATCCTTGCATCTCTGAGTGGTCTCACCTGACAGCACTCCTTGCTCAGCCCCATTCCTGAGTCTCCAAGTGATCCCGGTAGTCACGGGAACCAGAAGGGGTTGGAAAGCTGCCCTTCGAGGACCACCCTCACTCAAGTCTGTGACCCCAGGAATGACTAATGATGAATGGAAATGTGGGGGCTGGCCTGTGGGTCCGAGGCTCCCCGGTGGCTTTTGTAGTATATCCTGAAAGCCTCAAATGTCACAGGTGGTCCTAGGAAGGTGAGACCCAGAGGCTGGGGCTCTGGCAACAGGCCACTTTCTGTTCCTAATCCCTGTGCAGGCCCCTGTTTCTCCCTCTGCCAAGATGTTTGGTAATCCTTAGCGCAGACAAGGAAGGGACCCTGGGGTGGCCCAAGTGCCCAGCAGCCCAGGGCTTGTCCTGGGTCAGGTTCTGGAAGCCTATCTTTGCCATGACCATGTTCCTCCTACACTACCTCCCATGGTGCCCTGGAGAGTTCATGGAGGGGCATGACAAATGAAGAGCCTCTCCCACCCCCAATGGCTAACCTGAGTCTCCACAAAACCTCCACTGGAGGCCGAGAAATACACCTCTCCATCTCCAGTCAGCTGTACACTCTGCTGCTGTTTCTTCTTAGCCTGATCCTGACTCTGACCCCTTGTGTGGGCATCCTACCCCACTTCAGACGCGGGTCCTATGGGAACCCTCTAACCGGGCTGAGCAAAGGAGCAGAGGCAGGCAGCTAGCCGGAAGTTCTTAGGACCCCCTCAAGCTCCCCCCCCGGAAGCTACCAACCCATGTGGGTATACCCGAGGGCCAAGGTGTGAATCCACAACGGGGCAGCCCCCAGAACATGGAGAGGTTGGGCAGGCCAGAGGTGTAGGCAGCCCCGGTGGGTGAGGCCAGGGTACCGCAGCATCAGGACAGCTGTGGTTAACCTGGCTCCCAGAACTGTAACCTGGAGGGCCTGGGGGAGCCCAGGGAATCCCCTCTCCATCCCTAGTGCAGGCCTGGGCCCCCCCCCCCCCCCCCCCCCCCCCCCCCCCCTCGCGGGGGGGGGCCCCCCCCCCCCCCCCCCCCCGCACTGATTCCGCATTGGGTGGGATCATAGGACCCCGCCCCCTGCGCCTTAGGCCAGCTGGCAGGCGGAAGCTGAGGCTCTGCGCGCACCTCCCTAGGGGCATCCTAGGGATGTAAGGGGCTCCTAACCGCTAGGTTTACTGTCCCCCAATGTCTGCCTGCCCGAGATTCCTGCGCAGTCCAGCAGACTGAAAAAGTCCAGCACAAGCCTCCTCCTGGGCCCGAGCTTCAGGGCCTAGCTTCTCTGTCCCACCAGGCAGGTGGCCCGCCTCCCCAGAGGCCCGGCGCGCGGTCCGCGCTGCAGCACAGCCCTGCTCCCCAGCCGCCACCTCCCTGAGGTCCCTGGGCTAGCGCGACGCGGCCGAGGAAGGAGCCTGGCTACCCGTCCCCAGTCCCTCGCGTCTCGGCACGAAGTTCCCCCAAAGTAATCGGGTGTCCAGAACCCCTGCATCCTCCCCTTGGGCTTCCCTCGAGACTCCGCCCGCCGCCCCCTCCCGCGCCTTCGAAAAAGTTGCGAGCGACGCCCCAAACTCCAGCCAGCCCCCCGACCCGGCACCGTACGCGCCCCGGGCGCCCCCACGCTCCTCTGCCACTCAGAGGCGCAGTTCCCCCAACCCCAGCCCTGGCGCCATGACGCGAGGAGAGCCTTGGGGCCACCAACGGCGGCGCGGAGGCGGCCAAGTGCGGGGCGTGGGCGGCGGCGCGGGGCGCACGTGCGCAGGACCGGGGGGCGCTCGGGCCGGGGGCGCTTACCTGTTGGAGGTAGAGGAAAGCAGGCGGACAGGGCACGGAGTGCGGGAGCATGCTGCCGGAGTTGGACAGCAGGAGGCAGCCCGAGTTCGCCATGGAGCACAGCATGGGGCGGCAGGGGGGCGCCCGGCGGCCGAGGCGGCTCTGCGCTCGCTGCGTCCCTCGGTGTGTGCGCGCGCCCTGCCTCCCGGGCGCCCTCCCGGTCTCTCCTCCTCCGGGCCTCCCCTCCCCCGCGTGGCGCTCGTTAAGAGGGAGGCATGGAAAGGGGAGCGGCGCGCATCTGCCGGGGGCTGCCCCTGTCCGGGCGGGGAGGCTGGAGGGAGCGCGCGAGAAGATGGAAAGAGGATGGGTGCTCTGCGCGAGAGGATGGATGTGGGGGAGAGGGGAGCCAGTCACTTTGGAGCCACCGGAGCCCTGTCTGCAAAGAGTGGTGCGTGTGCGTGTGTGAGTGTGCGCGTGTGCGCGCGTGTGTAGCGGTGGGAGGGGGAGTCCCTGGCGTACTCCAACATCAAACGGAGCCCCGCGCTCGGGGGAGAAAATCCGGCCTATGGCACCACCGCCGGTCCTGCACTTAACCCCTCGCCCGCCGTCCTGCGCCGGGCCGCTAGCCCTAGCCCCCTCCCGCGGGCCCTGCGCTCCCCTCCTTCGCCCGCGCGCAGCCTCTGCTCCCGCCGGCCGCAGGGTCTGGGACCTCGGTTGGCTCCCGCTGGTCTAGGCTGCGGCGGTGAGGAGAGTCTCTGCGGCCCACCGACCGGAAGGCGCTCGTTCTGCCTGCGTTCAGAGAAGCGCCTCTCCTGAGGGAGGCCGGCTCCGCGGCGGGGAAGTCGGTGATGTAATGAGGGCATCTACGCAGAGGCTTCCGTGCTGGGAAAGGCTTTTCCAGCTGCTCAGTGCCCAGAAGCCCAGCCAGAGCCCCTGAGAGTCTCTCTTGCCCCTCTGCTGGCCTCCAGGCCCCACGAGATACCTCAGCAGCCTGCCGCAGGCTTATGGTCCTGTGGATACTTAGTATGGGGGTGGGCAACAGGGAACAGTGGCCATCGGATACCCTTCTTGCCCCATCATCAGGCAGTGCTGGGCAGAGGCCTTGATTTGCCCCTCAGGCCGCCACTGCAGCCTGCCTGCCTACATCTGCAGCTTCCCAGCCAGACATATGCGGGCCTGCCCCCCCCCCCCAAGGCCATTTTACCAAGACAAGCCACAGGTGAGCTTGGCTGGGACTGGACTACCACCACTGCCACTGTGAGAGGTAGCCCCAGGGGGCACGTGCCCAGCCTCATATACCCTGCTTACACATACTACCCCGGAAGAAGGGACACATCCAGGTACCAAGTACTGCTGTGGAACTCCGTTCCCCTTGGAAGATGGCTGGCCTGGTAGTTTAAGTGGGGTCCTCCTACGTACTGTGTGAGCTCAGAGGCTGGTTGGTTGGTTGTTGCCCCTACAGTGTTGGGCCTGAAGTGAGGTGTCAAAAGATTCCCCTGGGGAGTATAGCCTCCCTCCAGGAACCGCCTGGGAAGTGACATTGTGAAGAGGCAGGTAGACACATGCAGCTTGGAGGCCCTCTTGTCAAGCATCTCTGACCCCAGCCCCTCACAGCTGAACACCCTGCAACTAACTGACCTAGCTCTGAGGTGGGAGCGAGCTGTGTAGACTAGGAGAAAGGCAGGCTGGCAGGCAGAGTAGAAACAGGACAGGCCGCTGGCGGTTCATGCCTTTCTCCCCTTTTCTTGCTGCTGGGGCTGCTCTGGCAGAATGTGGGCTCTGGGCGTTCCAAGGCCACCCTTGCCTTCCATAAGGGACACGTGGTCTCCCAGTCCTTGATAGTGGTGTAGTGTATCCCCAGCACCAAGGACAGGCACATCTGGCCCATGATGCTTCCGGCTGTGTCTGGGAGCTGAGACCTTGGAGGCCGACCTGACAGTGCAGTGCCCAGAGTGGGTACGGCCGCTTCAGCACACTATACCTGCCCACCTCCTGCCCCACATACTGCTTTTTTACTGTCTTGGTATACACGGTCTGTCATCACTCCCTGCCCAGCTGCCTTTTCCTTAGAAGAAACCCGGGCAACTCGGTGGTGTTCACCGAGTGCTAGAGACAGACCATTGTGCAGTCCAGTCTCACTGTCTGCAGTAAAGAGCTACTGAGATTTAAGCTCTCCTCCCTGGAGTGAGCACACCGTCTAATGGGGGAAACCGAGTCTGCAGCCTAACATGCCAAGAGCCGCAGGCCAGGGAGCCTGCCTAGATTCCTGCCTCCACCAGCCAGCTCATCGCACACAGGCTGCCAGGGAGAAGCGAAAGAGAATTGAAAAGGAAATCTCCGGCGTGATCGTCTGGCTTATTTCTTGGGACAAGGGCTGTGTGCCTGCTGCTTGCCATACCGTGCCCTGGACATGCTGTGTCACTTCCAGAACGAGCCAAGCTACTGAATTCCACAGATCCCATTCAAGGCTGTTGCTGAATCTCTTGGGCCTGCCCATGTATCCCTCAGGGACTTGAATCACCCTTCTCCTGCGTTCAGTGCATTCAGGCCACTGCATTAGCCTGGGCCGTGCGACAATCTCCATGGCCCCAAGATTCCTGACCATTCTCCCATACTCCTGTGGCCTTATGGACTGGGTTGTGTGGCCCTGAGTAGTGGGTGGGGGAAGCTGGCCCACCCAGCCACTTATTAGGCTAGGCTGCCCCCACTTTTTCTTGGGTTGGAGAGAGGCTTCGAGCCGGGAAGAGCTGTCAATCCAGCAAGAATATTCACTACTTAAAAAAAGATACAGGAGGAAAAAAAAAAAAATCCCATTCGCCCTGAATCTGAGAAGGGCCTTGTTAGGAAGGCATGAACTGAGCTGTAATTATTTCTACGCTCCTGGGCACCGCTATAAATATCAGGCATGGGAGGCACCTCAGAAGGTTTGGGTGGCTTGGCTCTGAGCTCTCCTGGCTCCCTCCTCTCCCGTCCTGTTTCACACTCCCAAGCAGGGCCCTCGCTGGCTGCATGTGGTCCCTCTTCTTGTGGTGGGTGACACATGCCCGTCTCACTGTTTCTGGACACTTTGTACCTCCGCCTCCTAGGTGTCTACCTTTGAGGAGTACCTTTGCTAGTTAGTGTCTGGTGGCATTTTTATCTCTTAAGGTGATCTGTCTGTGTTTTTTTTTTTTATCAAAAGGTAGGCCAATGAGTCCTGTGATGGAGAACTGAGCGTTGTCAACTGTCTTCCCCCCATCTTTGGGAATTTCCAAGGATTCCCATGATACTTCCAGGTGGAAAGAGAAAGCCTTGCCACCCCTCCCCCCCCCCACGAGGGACAAGCAGTGGGGTTCCAAATCCTCACAGTCCTGTCTTCTCTCTTCCTTTCTGAATGCCCAGTCTGGCTGTCCCCAGGCTCTCCCTATGCAAGGGGGACAGTGTAGAGCTTGGCAGTTGTGGCCCAGAGCAGGAGGTGAGCTCACAGTCTCCGGTTGCAGCCGGGCTCCACTGTGCCAAGCCATCATCCAGAATCGGACTGAGTTCCCATGCGTTCTGCAGAGCCAGGCCTTCCTGCCCCAACCCTAGGCTTCCTGGCACAGGCTCGGACATGAGCAGTGGGGACCAAGGCAGAGTGGCCGAATCCATCATCGCTGGTGGGGTGGGCCAGCGTGGTGCGGCTCAGAGTAGGGTTGTACAATGAGATGTTGAGTCACCTAAGAAGTCTTTACACGACTTCCCACTTGAGTCCTGCTTCACCACAGGGGCACTTTTCCTGGGCAAATTAGCATCCTGATTCTGCACCAAAGGGAAAGAGGTTAGAGTCAGTTGAGGCCTTGGTTTTGGGGCCGCCCTTGGCTTGTTGGTGCAGACACCCCAGGGGCATGTCAGGTTGGGATGTTCTTGAGAGCTCATAAAAATGTCTCTGGTTCCTGCAGGCATCCCCCACAGTGTGGGAGTGGGGGTCTATATGCATTTTTATTCTGGCAGGTGGACTTCCAGTTCTAGAAGGGCAGAGAAGCCTCTGTAAGGAGAGGAATAGGTCTAGAGAGCAAATGTCCTGAGCTGTCCAGACCAGACCGGGAGGAAGAGGCCACATCGAAGGCGTCCAGCAGAGGGCCCACTCACACCAGCTGGAGGTTCCTTTCCCAGGGCCTGTGAGGAGGGCCTTCTGGGGGCTCCTCCCCACTTCTGGGCTTCTCTGCCTCCCTCTGTCAAGGCGTCCAGAGCATGCAGAGGAAAAAAAAAAAGCCAAGCCCAGTACAGCCTGCTGTGGTCAGCACCCACCTTTCAGCTCAGCAGGGGTCCACCACCTAGTGACACCATCCCCCTGCCTCAGCAGAGACTGCAGCAAAAGTAAAAACCCCCGCGTGCAAAGGGAGTTTATTTATCTGTTTAATTAAGAGGCGTTTGCCAGCCACATTCGGCTCCATCCGTCTCACTTACAACCACGTCCCAGCAAAATTAAACATAATAAATACCGGGAGACTGAAAGCAAAGGGCACACTCGAGATATATGGGAAAAGGCAGAAGTTGCACAGGGTTGCAGTTATAGGGACATCTTTCTTTTGCAAGTGTCCCTCCCCTCAGGGGCCCGGGAGCCAGAGGACTGTTCCCAGAGAGAGAGGGCTGTGGGTGTCTCTGCTTTTCCCACTCAGCATTGTTGCCAAGCTTTCTTTATTGTAAGTGCGCCCCGAGGCTCCCTTCTCCCTTCCCCTCTCCTGCAGAAGAGGAGTGAGCTCAGAGCAGACTGTTGAAGTGGCAACCTTGTGCCTCAGCACCTTGGGGTTAGGTGGGCCAGAGGCCTTGGCAGCAGTAGCTTTGACCAACTCCTTGGAATTTCTTGCTGCATCTGGGCCCCACATGCCTGGAGAGTTAGGTGGCAGGGCCTGGGCAGAGGTTTGGAGAAAACACTCCCTGCCCCAAACCTTTAGTCTTCTGTGCTAACTGTGGGCAAGCAATCCACCATTCAGAAACTGGGCCCAGAATCTCATAGGAGCTGGAAGAGGAAGCTGGTGTGTGGACCAGAAGGACAGGGCACGCTGTCTGCCAAAACTTCCCAGGAGTAGCAGCCACGCAGGAAGAGATGGATGCCTCATTGCTACCCATGCAAAGGGTAGCAATATCTTGCATTTTATCTGTTCTCTCTCAACTTTTCAAAGTACCTCAACACAACCTACCTTCTGGCACTGTTGCAAGTCACACAGGGAAGGAGTCAGAGTGCCCATTTGCTATATGAAACTCTTAGAATCATAGAGGTGGCCCAAGGTCCACACAACCAGTAAGAGGCCGAGTCCAGCCTGGAAAACCGGACTCCAGGCTCGAGGAATTCACAGAAGCCTTTGGCTTCCCTTTGACCGTGCTGTTTGGCACGTGCGCTTCTGCAGATACCCTCATCATTAGCCCTTGGCTTTCTCCCTCCTAACAGGATCAGCCCTCAACCAAAGCTGTTAATGGAACAGTCATTTGCAATAGCCCAGGCACCCCCTAATCATGCTGCAGCAATTATCGCCAGTCTCTGCTTTCTCATTAGGCGGGAGGTCGCAGGAACCCGAGAGAAACTGCCGTTGGACTGGGGTGCCCTTCCATTGGCCAGGCATCCTCACCTCACTCCGAGCCTTACCCACCACCCTAGACCCCACCTTGTGCATTATTTTGGTGTCTTGATGTCAAGACCACAAAGGAGTCCTATGAATCATTAAAAAAAAAAAAGTCATATTTATCTGTCTGCTTGGGCATGAACACTCCAGCTCAATGGAAGGAAATGCCCTGGGGTGGCCAGATTCCTGGTGCAGTAGGGGCTGAGGGCAGCTTGTGCTAACATCACGGCAGGGTTCTTTCACAGGTTACCGATGTCCAGGACACTAGCAAGAGTTGCAAGGCTGGGGAAAGCCTGTAAAACTCACTGCCCCCAGAGCTCAGCCTGGGTCACTCAAGCTGTCCTCTGCAACCCTCGGCAGCAAGGGACCTCCACAGACAGCACCCACCTCTCCTCTAGAGTTCTTTATCCTCCTGCGCCTGCCCGGCCTGGAATCGGACGGGGGTAACCCGGAGGCATGGGGACACAGGGCTGCCAGGGAATTTGGGGTCTCTATCACTCAGTCCCTGGCCCTGGCTAAAAGGCACTGAAGCCTTTCTGGACAGGGGCTGTTTCCCGTCTCTGTTCCCTTGAAGTGATCTGTGGAAGGAGCCCCTGGGGAGCCTATCCAGGTTTTTATCACCATGATTGTCGAGGAAGTATGCCTTGTATCTTAATTTTATTCAGAGGGTGGAGGCCTTGAAGGAGTAACAGGGGGGGGGGGCAGAGCTGAAGCCACTGCCACCTCCGCTAACTCCCAGGAGACATGGGGGGGGTGGTGGCGGGGGTCACCCACCAGGACTTGCCATTGGAAGGAAGAGGCGGAGCAACTGTAATACCAGCAGCGTCAAGCAGTGGGCGGGCTGCCTGTGGGGGTGGGCACCAAGCACAGGGCAGCTCCAATGCAGCAGCTGGTGTGAACTGCAGCTGGTGTAAGTCCTGTTGGAATCACACCAATGAGCATTTGTGGGGAAGCAACGAGCCTGCGGGGGAAGGGGTCAGGGCTCCCTCCTTCACCAGCAGCCCTGCAGAGAAGCATCCAGGGTCCTCTGCCTATTTGGACTCTCTACAAAGCTGATGTGCGAGGTCAATTTCTTTCTTGCTGTCAATTAAAAAAAAAAAAAATCTTACTCCACAGAGAAACTAGTGGGCCTTTTTTCACTGTTGAGAGAGGAGAGGCCGAAGATGACAGATCCAACCACCAACCATCCCAGGGGCTCCTCGTGCTAAGGACCACAGAAGCTAAATCCTTCAAGTGAACAGATAAGAATGAAATAGGGGCACCATCTTCCTGTAGACCTAGAACCAGCACTCACCGAGTTAAGCCACTTGGTGGTTTCCGGAAGCAGAACGCAAGAGGTCTGGCACCATGTTCTTCTCCTGCCATTCATGCCCCTCCCTGCCCCCTGCCCCCCCCAAAAGCCAGAACATCGGCTCATTAAAAGCTCATTAGGAGCCCACGGCACACAGAGGTCCAGGGAGGCAGCAGTGTCCTGCCAAAGCTCATGGCCCCGGAGAGGCCAGTGCACTGTGTCAGGCAGGCCAAGTCAAGCTGCAGACAGGAGCTGGGTGATGGAGCAGTGACAGGCGAGGTAGGGCCAGAAGGCTATCCAGGTGAAGGCTCATGGGAGCCTGAGCTTGTCCCAGGACTCAGAAATAGAGATAGCCTCTGCTGGCAGACGGGGGAGAAACAGACAGTCGCTAACCCACATACTCTCCTCTCTCACTCCTAAGGTAACAGGGGTCAAATAGGAACTCCTTTCTCAGGCCTTGGGGAAAAAGGACAAGGACTGTCAGAGTTGGGGTAAGGATAGGCAGGGTGCAGCCAGCACCAGCCTTGTCCGGAAGCCGCAAACACCCCACCAGGGAAGTCCTAAGGCTAGCCACCCGCCGCAAACACAATGGGAGCAGAAAAGGGACCACGAGTGCAGACACAGCTCTATAGAGGCCTGGTGCCTGTCAGGGAACCGTGCAAATGGCATGCTCTTGGTGTGACAGTGGGACAGAGCTTTTGGTTAGGTACAACTGAGCTTTTTTTTTTTTTTTTTTTCTGGTTTCCTCTCCATCCTGGGGAGAAGCCCCCTCCCCCCTTTCCTGATCTGTGCTAGCACTGGGGTCTGGTGCCGTTTCGGCACTAACACAATTCCCCATTGCCAAGGCACAGGGTTTCTGAGAAATTGCTGGCAAGGAGGTTTCGGAGAAGTTGGAGCCCCGGGCTTGCTCTCCGCAGCTCCCGGCCTTTCCTCCCACCGAGAGTTGCCGCATCAGGCTGGGGGGAGCTGTCTGTTCCTTTTCTTACTTCCCTGGGATGCTGCGACTTTTGATTCCTGCTTGATTAATATACAGCCAACAGACACTGTATTTAAGGAGGCTCTAATTCTCTCAGGTCACCAAACTCGGGAGCAGCAAAGCCGTGAGGAGCCAGCCCCGCAATAGATCAAACACCGGGACCTTCAAATCGCTCCATGGCCCAATTTTTCATCGCGGCTGCCGTCTGATAACCCTGTCCGCCAGAAGCCAATCTCCTTGCTTTTCTGGGGGGTGGGCTCAGGGTCTGCATGTGGATGCCTGATACCTTCCTGGCAGCCACGCGGCTGGCTGGAAGAATCCAGTATTCCAACCCTGCAAGGGTGAGCCTTGAAGTCACCAAAGACAGACAGACAGACAGATCGTGGGGTGCCTGCACCCTAGACTTCCTGGGCCAGACAAGGAATGTGTAAACGAATGTCTCTGGTTGGCTGGAGATGCGAAGTGGATGGCCCTGCTGACCCGCACAGTTCACTAAAGCACTTCCCCAGCCATGTCAGGACCCTGCATCCCTCTGGGGCCTCACACCGTGTGCCCACTCTCCCCTTTTCTAGATCCAAGTGTCTCCATCTCTAACCCACCCTGAAGAGAAACAGGAAACTTTCAGGTAGGATTGCTTCTCTGTCAGTCTTTGGTACCTAGGCTGTTGGCACCACAGCTCCCATTCTTTTTCCGTTTCCACTCGCCTTCTAGCATCTCCTGGAAGGCAAATAACTGCTCTGCCTAGCGCTTGGGGGGTTCACTTGCATGGTGGGGAGCAGGGGTAAAAATGTGCGCGTGAAACGTTTTTTCTCCGAAGCGTCTTTTATAGACCCAGGCCATGTTGCAATTCTGGGAGAGATCACAGAGCAACACAATGTGGGAAGATTACACTCCGCTTGTAAATTACTTCCCAGCTGGGGGCGGGGGGAACGCAGCCGCAGCAAGCCCGTTAACCAAGAACCCAGAGTGCAAAGCAACTCTCTTGAAGAACTGGACCCTCAAGGATCAGGCTCTGATCAATTCTCCCTGCCACTGGCTTACCACAGACACGGCTGCAGAGAAGTTGAAGGGAGCCTTGTTACTCCTTCTCAGGTCCAGTTCTGACTCCTGTTGTATTTATTTTCTTTCCACTAAGCCCCACTGGACTCCCCTCCCTCTGTCCACTTAAAATATCATCCATAGATTTTCAAATTATTGCTACACTTTCCAAGAGAAGGCCACAGTGGTTAAAAATTAACAGCAAATTTATAGGAATTCCATATGGCAATTACAGAATTATAATGAAGTGGCTGCCACTTGGCCGAGTGTGGGTAATTGGAAATCCACGCTGGGAGACCAGAATCTTTACGGTATTGGGATTGTATTTCTGAGAGCAAACGCTGTGGAGAGGGTCAATGGACCCTTGGGCTGGCCAACTTCTTCAGAGAAAAGCATGGCCAGTCTACTGCCCACTTGGAAGTGATTTAGTATGTCGTGTGTGTGTGTGTGTGTGTGTGTGTGTGTGTGTGTGTGAGAGATTTCACTGGCACACAGATCGTAGCTTGGCACCATGGGGGTGGGAGTGGGGTGTTTGGGCTGGAGGGATCTTGGGGCTGCCCAGATTGCTCTGGAGAAGGCAGGAAAGAAGAAGAACCGTTAGCAGCAGAGAAAACAAGGTGCATGCATACGTCATCAGACCAAAAGCCTCCAAGTGGCGAAGCCCGTTTTCCCTACTCCATGGGCAACTGCATCCCCAAACTGCGTGAAGAAGAAAAAAAAAAGCATATTTTTTATCATGAAGATGTCACGTGGCACCCTCCATGCTGTCCTCATGATGGCATCCACGGGCTTTGGCCTCCAGACCCTCGTGGCTGAGACGGACTACAAGAAGTCTTGGGAGCTGGAGAGATGGCTCTGTAGTTAAGATTGCTAGCTTCCTTTTTAGATGACCTGGATTTGATTTTCAGAATCTACACTGTGGCTCACAACCTCACAATCACCAATTCCAGGTGATAGGATACCATCTTCTGACTTCCCTGGGCACTTGGCAAGCATGCGGTACGCACAAACATGTCAGATTAAAAAAAAATATATATATATATATATATATATATATATATATATGTCTTTTAGAAAAGAAAGTCATATTTGGAGGAAAGAGGATTTCCCTGGAAGTTGGGGACAAACTGCAGACTTCAAGAATGTTCTCTAGGCTCAGTGCAGTCTGACACAGGAGCCCCCAGCTACTGTAAAAACAGCTCTCAGGGAGGGGTGGGGAGATGTCTCAGCAGGTAATAGTGTTTGCTGGGAAAGCTTGAGGACGTGAGTTCATGTCTCCAGAACCCACGGGGAAAGCTAAGTTTGGTTGCCCACATGTCTATAACTGTGATGGTGTAGAGGGCAGAGGCAGGAGGATAGCCGGGGCTTGCTGAACACCTGCCTAGCTCCAGGTTCAGCAAGAGACCCTGGCTCAAGGGAGTAAAGCATAGGGCAAGACACAAGCATCCTCTTCTGTCATCTGTGCGATGCTCAGATGTTTGCACCCCCTCCCCCCAAACAACAACAATCACAGCCAAGGGCAATGGTCCACGTGTGGGGCACATGCGCTGGCGTTTGGAGGAATGGTGCAAGAAGGAAGAAAAGCAACACGTGGTGCGTCAGCTCCACACGGCTGATGATGACGTGGAGGCTTTGAGTTGCGTTAAGTTCATGACAGAAACGGCTTAACGACCTTTTAAAAATGTGCTTGCTGGCGATTTAGGGCACACGTGAGCCGCTTGTGCCTCAACTGAGGGACACAGAGCTTCTTCTCACCCTGTCCCTTTCCCTCACTGTCCTCACTGTCACCAGCCTCAGCCTGCCCACTGGCTACCCCTACAAGGCCTGAGCAGCCATCTGAGGTTCTTCTCATGGTGGGCCCTGTGTTGGCCTCAAATGCCCAGCAACAGGACTCACTCCACACAGCTCCATTGCTTGGATTCTGTTTGCTTCTCTAAGACCTGATCTTTGTCCTATCAGGACCATGTATAGGTAGGGAAAGCGTGTTTTCCAGGGCGCTGTGGCTTTCCACACACGTTATCTGTTCCTTCCCAGGTCTTCACCAGGATCTAGCACGTGTAGACCGCTGTGCTTTGGGTGGAGGTTGTGGCAATGTCCCTGCCTCTCAGCACCCCTGCAAACAGGGCCCAAGTAGGTGAGTTCCTCCACACACAGCTCCCAGGGGTCGGGGGGCCGATTATTGAGTTTCCTGGAGTAGAGTGTGAGGCCCTGAAAACTCCATTCTGGTGCCACAGAGCATGGAGTAATTGCCATAATAACAATGCTTTGGGAAAATGGGATTCCGGGCACCAGGAGCATCTACAGCCTCAATCTATGTCCAAGATCTCTCTGGAGGCAAGTGGTGGGGTGCCCATGTGCATGCATGTGCATGTGTGTGTGCAGTGTGTGTGTGTGTGTGTGTGTGTGTGTGTGTGATCTTACCATTTCCTAAATAACCTTAAATCCTGATCACCTAGTAGCCCCAAGACTTGGGGTTCAGGTTGTCACACCCCCTACCTGAGCCTGGCCTGTCTTAGGCTTGAATGAAGAACATACACATATATACATCCCTCCCCCTCCCCTGCCCCCGCGCACCCTCGCCTTCTCCCACGCATCCATCAGATCCTCCCAGCACCTTCCACTAGCCACAAGGGGAGCCGAGGCAGCCTGGATTCACACCTCTCTCGTTTCCAGGGCCAGCGTAACTCTGGGTAGGGGCTCCACACCTTGAGCGCTCTCTCTCCCTCCTAACTCCATAAGAACATGGCAGCAACACCTCTCTTCACACCAAGTCCCCGTCCCATAGACAAAGGCACTGGCGTGCTGGTAATGTTCAGTTACTCACGTTAATTAATTCAACAAATACATATTGAGTGGCTCTCAGTGCCAGGCTTTGTTCTGGGTCCCTCCTCTCTGCAGTGGGGCAAATGACACAGCCGACAAAAAACCTCTTTTTCTTCCACCTGGCCAGACTGAATCCACTCTGTTCGTCTTCCAGGCCTTGGTATAGATAGTACAGTTAACTCCCAATTATCTATGCAAACGGAGTGGAACATTCCACTGATAATTCGGAAAGAGCAGCGAGTCCACAAATAATTCTTATTTGAATTTGGGACGCATTACGCTTATTTTTGTGTTGGATTTACCTTCCTAATTACTGTTTGTTCTGGGCTTTTTCTCAAACTGGCTTGCACTCTCGGAACCCAGGCTGCTAGGTGGGGAGAGATGTACCCTAAAAGTATGCCAGGAAGAAACCAGCCCCAGACCTGATGTTCTACCCCACTCCAGAGCACATGGGCAGCGGCGGGCACTGGGGACCCTTAATGGCAGCTACTTTTATGTTGCTTCAAGGCTGTGCCCAGGGGGGTGGCTGGGTGTGGGTAGGCAGAGCAGAGGGGGGATGCTGGATTCCAGCGTGGGATGTGCAGCCCTGCAGATGTTTGCAGTCTGTCTTTTTGCCTCTCTCCCTATGTCCCGTCTTCCTGTGAGGCCGTGTGACTGTCACTTCCTAACTCCTTCTCTCTTGAGTGCTCCTCCCAGGACCAAACCAGAAAGCGGGTATTTCTTTCTACAGATATATCTTGTATAAATCTGGGGGTGTCAGGGCACTTCTCCCTCCTCCAGAGCAGTGAGCTTCCATGGCCAGAGGCTTGCATCTAGGCAGGCAGCTTCTCTTTCAGCCACCTGATTTCCCCTGATAGAGCAGGGAGAGAAGAGGAGAAAATGTCAGCTAGCCCGGCTTTCCATGCTCATGAGGGTGGGACCTGAAGTGGAGTAAAGTCCTGAGGTCCCTGTCCTCCCCCATCCCCCCATGCTCATGTAGAGATCGTCAGGCATGGGAGGGCTTCTGTCTTAAGACCAGGCAACTGGGGAAACATCTATCCATGACTTGGACATACGCTTCTGAGGCTCTAAGCCTCCTTCTGAGTCGGCAGGTGTTGGGGCTGCCATCCTGGGAGTGACGCTTGGCCATTCTCCACGTGGCACCAGATCATGGCTGCTGCTGTAGAAGGTCCTCTGCTCTTACAGGAAATAATTCCTCAGGCCCAGGTGCAGACAGAGGGTGGTGATTAGGGAGGGGGGCCGCTTAGGCAGGCACTCAGGAAAGACCTTTCCAGAACCCAGCATCTGTGCTGCCACATCTTGGGGGTATGTTTACACACATGACCTTGGTGTGGTCCACACAGCCCTGTGAGACAGGTACCAAGGAACAGCTCAGAGGAGTAAAGGAACTTTCCACCCATCACTCACTTACCACACCTCTAGTCACTCTGGTATGATTTTTTTTAAGAGTTGTGGAGGCCATGCTGCCTTTTAGGATTCCATTGCTTAATCTATATCACTTCCTGGGGGCAGCCCACAAAACCATTCTTGCAAAGATGCCGAGCACACGGTGATGTTGGGACCAGTCCACAGGAAAGCAGTGAGACTCTGAGCCTAGCTTGCTGTAGGGCAGGAAGAGACCTAGATGGCAACAGAATAGATGCCACACAGAAAAGGGCACATTGCAGGGATGGGGTAGGGGGCCAGGCACATACAGAGTGGTCTGGCATCTCACCTGTCCTTCTTCCCTGAAGGCAAAGTCAGAGTGGAAAAGGACACGATAAAATGTAACTGGTGACCCGTGTTGTAACTGAGCCTTGGCCACCCTGGAGACCTGATCTTCCCCCAGCTCCCCCCTCATCCTGGCTTCTCTACAGCAGGTGGAGAAGCTGACTCAGAAGAGAGAAGATGCCTGGGAACCCTTGGGAACCCTTAGTCCCTCTACACGTCACCACACAGCAAGCTTCAGGTCAGAGCGCTCTCTCCAGGCAGGGAATCAGCTTAACTAGGATTTGAGAAAGAGGGAAGACCAGCCATCTGGATGGCCCGAACCCAGCAGTAGCCTGGGAGAACCCAGTGACCTCTGTGGTGGGAACAGATGACCTTCAATAGACTAGTTTGGGTCCAAGTTTAGGAAGTAATTACATGTGCTCATAAATAAGTCTCTAAAGCTTTAAGTAAACGGAAATAAAAGTAAAGCATCCATCCCTGGATCTCATGAGCCGCATTTCCAAGGGCCCCAGTCATTGCATGTGGCTGTGGCTAATGGATTGGCTGATGCAAAACGCCGCCACAACTGCAGAAGGTTCTAGTACGCAACCCTGCTCCTAAGCTTAACATGCTCCCATGTCTCCACAGCAAGGTGGTACTCACCCTCCCCAGCTGCTGTCCAAGGCCCTACCGAATGACAGATGGCCAAAGTAGAGTGCACAATCATAAACAAATTGGCCTCAAGGTTTTGTCTGGGTTCCCGGGCTGCAGAGAAGGGGAAGGAACAATACAAGCTTCTGGAAGAACTGTGAGCTTGCAGGAAGATCTACCCTGTGCATCAGCCAACCCCAGGAATAAGAGGGGGAGCCCCCTGGGAACCCACAAAGCCCACAACTCATCGACTGGCACAATCCTCGTCAGCTATACCACATAACCTAAAAGCAATAGAAGAAATGACACAATATCCGCAGACAGAGACAAGTTAGGAGCCACCCCAGGACAGAGACAAGGACGGGGTAAAAAACAGAGAGATGGCACTTGTCCAGGAGAAACTGGGTACTCTGTAACAGCTAGGCTCTCGTAGGCCAGGGCAGGGGTGTGGGGGTGGACCTTGGCAGGCTAGGTATGAGGTTTCACAGACCATGTCCATGGGGAGTCTCTGAAGCCAAGAGCGCTTTGCTGGGCTGGCAGAAGCCCATGTCTGAACTCAATCATAAAAACAAAAGGGAACATTGCACACTGGGCAAATCCTTGCTGGGGAAGGAGACAAAAACCTGGTGGGAAGAATGACCCGATGGGTGGGTCTGCCATCTCTCAGCACTCCAGTCTGCGTCCCACGCCACTGGCTCACACGGAGAGACCAGGGTGAGAGGAGAAATCCCAGCCTTCACCTCCCGCATCCTGGAGTTTGCCAGAGGTTAGTAGGGATGGTCATATCACTTCACTCAGGATGGGGCTATCCTACCCTGACTCTTCACTGATTTTTAAACCCACTGTATACGGCTCTGATGTCCCCAAGTCCCCCTCTTCTCATTGGCTTCTTGTGTATTTTCCTTTTAAGCATGACCAAAGCAGAAGCAATGCGTAAGGCTGTTTTATCTAATTAAATTGCAAACTGAGCCATATGGGGGTGTAGGTGCCATCTATACCAACCCATGCTCCCCCCACGGTACTTAGGACTGTCTGCCAAGTGGGACGAGATGAGCCCTTCTTGGCTTAGGATGGGGTTCTGGCCGCCTTTAATGGGGAACGTGAGGGAGGTGGGGCGAGTGCGGAGGTGGAATGGGGAATGAGAGGTAATACCACACTTCCTACCAAGAACACAAGCTAGTTTTCGCGGGTTGTTGAACCCAGAGAATTGAAACGGTGTGTGCGCTGCTAAACCAGCCCCGCCCAGATGATCTCCGCGCGTCCATTCCAAGCGGTAAACAGCATAATTGAACAGCAGGCTGTGGTGCTGTCCCTGGTGCTGAACCCACAACCCGAGAAGGGCTTTGCTTGCCGTCCATGGTACTGAAAAGACCCAAGACCCCGCTGATCCCTAGCGCAGAAAGAGGCAGGACGCTGATGGCGCTGTTCCTGGTGCTGACCCACGATTCCCCACCCCCCCCCCTCCGCGCCCCACTTACTGCTGTCCCCGGTTCTGAAAGCATCTTTTCCTAGTGGGCCTCAAGGGGCATCTCTCATAATTTCTGTTCCTACATCTCCCCCCACCCTTACATTTGCCTCTGCCGAGTCCTATGCCATTTTTAAAGTAATCACTAGAAACCCTCCTGTCCCTTGCTGTTGGAGTTGGCCTGCCCACCCTCGACACTTTGTTCCAGCTAAGTGTTCCCACTCTTCCCACATGCCATTTTTCTTCTAGTCTTTCCTGACACCACAGGGGCTGTGGGGGAGACTGATGGGGAGCCTAGGGCAGACTCATCAAACTTCTCTCAAAGTTGCCTCCACCTCTCAGGCTCCCCTTGCATCTTCTCCCCCTGCAGTAGACAGCCCCAAACGCTCCGCTTTAAACTGACACCACCACCCCCTCCTCTTCTTGCTTCATTCAGAGCTGTCACCGACCCTGGGTAATGACACACGTCTCTAGAATCTCAGCAAGTCAGTCAGTCCCAGGAGAATGCTCTTGGTCTCCTGGCTGCTCCCAGGAGTAATGACAAGGCTCTCCTGGTGTGGGGGTGGAGTGGGGCAGGATCTAGACTGGAAAGGTTCTGGAGAAAGAAACTCATACACTGAGACAGGTTGCTCCTAAGTACTGCACAACCTACAAGAGCCTCTTGTTCCTTAAAAAAAAAAGGGGGGGGGGGGGGGGAGGCACGCAGGGACCAGACTAGGAATGCAGATCTGAGACAGCTGTGGCACTGTGTCCACCACCCTGATCCAGAACAAAAGGATCTGTTTGCAAAGTCCATGGGGGCCACTGATAGTCCGCAGACCCGAGACTATCACTATTCTCCTGACTTTTAAATCCATTAACAAATCTATCCAAGCTGGGTGCGGCGGCACACGCCTTTAATCCCAGCACTCGGGAGGCAGAGGTAGGTGGATCGCTGTGAGTTCGAGGCCAGCCTGGTCTACAGAGTGAGTCCAGGATAGCCAAGGCTACACAGAGAAACCCTGTCTCAAAAAGCCAACAAAACAAAACAAATCTAGCCAGCCACATGGTCCTTATCATCACTGAGGCTGTAACTGTTGTTGCAGCTGCCGCCCCGCAAACTGCTTTGTACCCCAACCTGGCCCTCTTCCCACTTATTGGCCAACCATGATTCCTTTACTTTCTTGGGTTTGTCATGATCATATCTGTCCACAGTGATGGGCCCTTGGCCGTTGACTTCCTTAAACATGCAAGAGAAATGCTGGAGTTGGGACATGGCCCAGGCTCAGGGATCCCCAGCTCCAGGAAGACATCAGTCACATCTGGGAGGAAAACCACAAGGCATAGATGAGGCACGTTTCCAGGGACCAGCAGTCAGAAGAAGAATGGATCCTGGGGCTGACCAGAAAGAAGGGAAACGATTGACATGGGCAAGCCTTCACAACTCAGGCCTAGTATTCTGAGTTACGTGGAAGGTAGTGCACACAGCTCCCTGGAGCACACCCAGTGGTGAGGAAAGCTGGAGATGCTGAACCCACCTCGGTAAGGTATTAAAGGAAGGCCAGGAAAGCTGTCCGCCAGGGGACAGAGAGATAGCCCAAGTTGAACCCACATGTCAGACACCCCAGCATCTGACTCCATGCAAACCTTTTTCCCACTCTAGCTTTTGCTGAGGAAGTTGGGGGTGGGCACACAGCCTGAAAGACCCTTATCTGAGCACAGCGCCTATAACATTACACCCTGGAGCTTCAGGGTAGGCTACTGCACCTGGGCCAGTGGGTGGTCAGAGTGTGCTAAGGACTAATTACTGGTGACAAATATAGTTGTCACACTCCCCTGGAAGGTAAGAGCATTTTGGCTTTCTGGGCTGAGGCCGGTGGGACACCGGAAAGAGGGCAGGCATGGCACCAGGCATTTGGTGGGATGACAGTGGTTGTGACAGCAGTTTAGAGCCACAGTGACGATGAAGACCGTGGAGCCGGATGACTTTGGTTAATGGATTTAGAAATCTGGAGGAAAATGTTGACAGTCTCGCATCAGTGGACCATATTGGCAGCCCCTGCTCCAACTGCAGCCCCCCAAAGAAAACTACAAGGCTTACATGACACACACCAGCAGAGACTAGGGACATTGGAGCTTGGGTGGGGAGGAAGAAGATACTGGCAGACGAGAGAAATGATTGACACGGGGGAGTCAGGTCCACGACTCAGGTCTAACATTCTGCACTACAAAGAATCCAGACCACACGGCTGCCTGGGGCAGACGTGGTGGGGAGGGGGCAGCTAGCGGTGCTGGAGCTGCTTCCTGAGACGATTAAGAGACAGTCGGGTGGGTTGGAGTAGAACAAGAGATCCCCCACCCACGACTGCTTCCTGGGATGGTCAGGGGACGTGTCCTCCCTAAGGTTGTAAGAAGAGCAATTCTGAGGGAGCCAGGGTGTTAGGATGGCTCGGCAGTGGATGCTTTCTGAGGCCAAAGCCTCTCCACCAGCTGGATCACTTTGCAGACAGCTAGGAAGAGCAGACCTCAGGGCCAGACACCAGGTGGGATAGGTGGGAGTGAACAGCTCTGGAGGCAGCAGGAGCCTTTAGGTTAGGTCTGTGGTGTTGCTGGGGATAAGATGAGGAGGCGGATGGCAAGTGGCTGCCCGATCTGTATAACGAAGGAAGCACCAAGAGCTAGCGAGTGGAGTGTCTGGCACCGTCACCCCAGCGCGAAGCTGCAGAGGCACAGGCTGAGGGGACCAGGCGGACCTCTGGGATGCCAATGCAGTTCTAATGATAGTCCCTATTTCTCCCGCCCTCTCTCCAGAGGACCTGGGTATGCCTTCCTGAGAACTGTGTCCAGGGAAAAGGGAGACACCCAGACTTTTTGCAGACACTGGGATATGTGACCCAAACTGAAAAGCATTCTGGTAAAGATGACAGGTCACCGCAGCCATTGGTGTAGTAGGAGTCAGCCACACAGGACTCAGGGCTGAATCCATCAAAATTTCTCCTACGGCCTCCACGTATGCAGTCTAGATGAATATACTTAACATTTGACATAACCCACATACAGGTCCCTGCCTTGGGAAAGGTGTAGGGCAAAGTCACGAGACTCACCCCTGACTTGTAGGTCAAACTTATGAGACCCTTCCTCACAAGCCCTGACTAATCAGAACCGGACAAAATTGACATACTCAGAGAAATGGCAAAAATCACACTGTCTATTACATACTCCATAGAAGGAAAGATGGGACTATTCCATCACATCTCTGCTCAACTTGCTTCTAGGAACCCTATAGCAGCCTGCAAAGGACTGTGGGCTACTGTGAAATTCACCAGGGAAGCCTCCACACTGTCCAAAGTGTTTCTCTCACAAGATAAGGATGCCAGGACACGACCCCATTGCTGTGTGCAAGGCACTGGCATGGTAAGTGTTTTTCTTTGCAATCTTTGCCCATGAAGACTGGCCAAAGTAGCTTGTCCCTACACAAGAGAGACAGCCATGCAGGTTGTCCACTTTGCCCTGGGAATGTCATCAGTCCCTTGCTTTGTATCGTAGCAGAGTCTGTAGGGACTGTGGCTGTTGGGATATCCAGAGAATAGCACGGTCATCTCTCACTGTGAGGAAATCCTGCTTCCTGTACTGGATGGGAGGAAGAAAGAGGTGTCCTGCATGCCTGGTAAAACACACACGCATGGGAAGGTGCGTGGCTTGCCATATCTGAAGTGTGACAAGTCTGATACTTCCTAAAGCAGCATTTCTCTACCTCCCCAATGCTGTGACCCTTTAATACAGTTCCTTGTGCGTGCCACCCCCACAACCATAAATTATTCATCGCTACCTTATAGCTGCAATTTTGCTACTGTTACAAATCATAATGTAAATATCTGATATATGATCCCCCCCAAAGAGAGACACTGTTGTGGTAAAGGCAAGCTGTCACATGCTGAAGGGTAGGACATAAGACTCAGTGACCTCTTCAGATGTAGGAGGCAACACACGTAAACAAAGGGGACGCCGGCTTGCCCCGAAGTCCACAAAGGCCACCAGTTCTCAGTAGGTCCTAGGACAAGAGAAGGCTCTTCTGGAAGTTTCCAGATGCAGTGGAAATTTCCTAGTGGTGCTGGAGATTATGATGATGTGAGCAATGTCTAAGGTGCGTCTCCACAAGACACAGCAGGTTCTAGTGGGGGCTGATGGGGGCTGTCCCCTTAAAGCCTCTGTGGTGCGCTGGATGTGACACATGGGTCCTCTCCTTCTCCTCCTCCACCCCTTATTTCTCCTCCTCGCCCCCTTCTCTTCCTGCCTGCCTGAAGAAACTGACAGAGCCTGTCCTCTCTCAGCCCTATGAGGCTGTGGCTCTGTAGTACAGGAACAGACCTACGTATGTTGCAGGCCCAGGGGTTATGTCCTCACTCAGCGGGCTGGACAAACACCTGCTCTCCCACCCACTCCTCTAGCACCAGTGTGTTCACACAGTAATTCCCAGGGCTCCCGATGGCCCCATGTCCTCTGCCACTCACCAGCGCAGCTGCACTTGACTTGGTTTTCCTCATCAGTCTTCCCCACCCCCCAGTCCCCCACACACCTCTTCCCTTCCAGCCCTCATCTTAAGCTTCTTCTCTTTGGGGAAAATTCCAGACCAGGGCAGCCAAGACTTTAAAGTGGATTTCCTATGCTAAGGGAGAAAACTATCCCGTGAGCTTCCTCTCCTTGCCTGTCTTTCTAATCATATTTATTAACCATCTTGAATGTTTCTTGGGTTAAAGGTACTTCTGCATAATAGCATAATTAGCAGGTGCTTCTGAATTTAGAAAACAGGAAGGGGCCAAGGATCATCACCCAAGCGCCAGCCATTTTGTTGGACTCAAGGGTCTGCAATGAACAGGAACCCACGATCCTTCCCATGTGGCGGTGTTCCTGCACTCACTGCGGGTTCTCAGGCCTCAGGTGTCCCCTCTGTTCAGCATCTGCTCGATGGGGCTGGATTCAGGAGCTCAGGCAGTTAGATAGCCCAGGTCCAGATATTGCTCACCAGTCTAGGGATGCTCCACCTCCACTCAGGCCTGGACCCTGCACAGAACAAATATCCCTTCCCAAATACATCTCGAGCTCTTCCCAGGCTATTCCCCGTGGCCACCGCAGAACTGAGTCCTTTGGGCGAATGAGTTGTACTGTCACCGCTGGTCACAGCGTCCAAGTCAGGACGTGGAAAGAAAGAGGCTTTCTACCTCAGAATCCCAAATCCTCAGCTCCCTCCCAGCCATGGGTTCTGAGCCCTTGCCTTCATGGAAAAACTCCCTTTGACTACTGGGACGCTCCAAGGAATGCTCCCCCTCCATCCCCAGCACCGGCTCACTCACCCCCTTCTCTTTCTCCTCACCCATCCTTAGCCGCCTCCACGGCATCTAGTCTTACCCATGATGTACTAGCATGTATTTACTTAGTTATACAAAGGGATGGTCTTTCATTCAGTCACACCACATATGAGTGTCCTGACTCTGTTTGGAGACATCACAAATCTGAGGCTGTGAGACCGTCGGCCTCTTCCTGGGCCGGGAGGAAGGTGACCCATGTCTGGACAGGTCTTGGCATGTCGTCTCTCCTTATTCTCGCCTCACTCCCTGTTCCTTTCCATCTCCACAGGGACAACTTTGTTTATCATTGAAAAGTGTCCAAGCCCTCAGTCGGGATAACCTTGGCCCTTGGCACTGGCTCTCCAGCTGCCTTCTCTACTCCGTGTGTCTCAAGGCCCCAGCACGGAACAGAGGCTCTCAGCCTTTCCTTTGTGTCCAGGCCATCTTTGGCACACATGTCAGGCCAGGTCATGCCTGCTGAGGGCCCCAAGACCCTGACAACGTGGAAGCAGAATGGATGAGAAAGTCATTGACTTGCTGGTTTCCTCCTCTCTTGGGACAATTTTCAGCTTCCGGCTGGTTCCTTCAGGTAATATATTTGAACACTTACTATGCTGTTGGCCTCCTTATGGAAATGTGGGCACCAATCGGGCCGACCACAGAAGCCTTAGGTGCAGGCACCTGCCTGGCTGGAGCGTGCCCTTTCCTAGCAGAGTGGACACCCTGGAGAGGTGATAACACCTGAGCTGGGGCTCTCAGACCCCCAACCCTGACCCTCCCTGGAAACATCACTACCTTGCTTCCATCTCTCCAGCCCTTTACCCTGGTTCCTGGTAAGACTCACAAACCAACCCCTCAGGGGTCATGCCCCTCTGTGGTCCCTCTGTTCAGCCCTCCATGACTGTGCTTGCACACTGCCTCATAACTAGTTATACATAGCTAAATAGTTACTGTCGGTGACTACTGATAAGACTGTTACCTTATCGGTCCGTAACCTCCCTGGGGACAGGGCTAGATTTTTACTACAGTCACGGTCACGTCTCCAAGGAGATGCCTGCTGAAATCAAACCGAACCCCTACTTGAATGTCCAAACTACTCCAGATTACAATCCCGCCTCACCACAAACTGGCCCTTCCTATTTCTCCTCCTCCTCTTTCACTGCCCCACGCCCACTTACCCTCCCCTCTGTGCAGAGCTGGGTCTCTTTCACATTCTCGGTGCCTGACACAAATCTTTGCACACAGTAAATGCTTGATAAAAAACAATTGGAGACAGCCTCAGGCAGAGGGTGCGAAGCTCACGTCTGCCACGGAAGACCACACTCGCCTATCTGTGGGAGGGGCCTTAGTCCAGGGACTAGGTCAGACAAAGGTGTGGCTCCCTGGATAAGGGCCCCAGAGCCCAAGGGAAGAGACTGAGTCCAGGCTCCTGGAGAGCAACAAGCAAAAGTATAGGACCCATGAAATGGAGTGTTCCCTCTACCCTGCCTCTCTCTCTCCCCCGCCTGAGGACTTGCTCCCCCTCTTTCTCTTCCTTTCCCTCCTCCTTTATTCAAATGCTGCACCACTGAGATAAGCCCCACCCCACCCCACCCCGCCCTTAGTTAGTGTTTTGACATAGGGTCTCTCGTGATACAGCTCTGGCTGACCTTGAATTCCTGATCACCCCCTTGCCTCAGCCTTCTGGGAATGATGACAGGTGCACACCACCACACCCAGCCTGACTATCCTCTGGCTAATTAAAAACATTTCTCCAGCTTTTCCTAGGTAGAGCCCTGGTCTCTCCGTGCTCACGCTATGGTCTCTGCTTTTCTGTGGCCTCCTCCGATTTCCTCTATCTGTAATTATAGTGTTCTCCTAGCTGTAATCAGCTGTCCTACTTTTCTCTTAATGATATTTTCAGGTACCTTCAGCAGTACGGTCTCCCACCATCAGGTCCAGGCTGCTATGTAAGTAGCTTAACCGTTACCTGGCTGCGGGGTGGGTGGCAGAGTGCCAGTATGGCTTCTTCTCCTGCCTTAAATATCTTGGTACTTTCAGTGTTCTTCCTTTGAATTAGCTCCCGAACTTGTGGTCCCACGAGTGGGATTATGGAGTCAAAGGGTTGCGTTGGCTCTAGCTACGTTCTGCCGGGGTGTCCTTCAAAAAGGTGGGGCCCTACACGGAAGGGCCCGCCAGCTTGTCACTTGTGTACCTTTGTGCTTGGGATGGTGGCAGGTTGTGGGCACAGACTGGGGCTCAGCCACAGCTTCCCAACACTGTCAGGGCTCCAGTGTCAGAGGCTGGCCCTCCCTTCCCAGAATCCCATGGCTCAGTCCTGGCCAGCACAGCCAGGGTTGTGGGGAGAAGGTTGGAAAAACAGATCTCCTGGCAGGCAGAGAACGCTAACATGGGCATGGGAGGAACAGGGGTTTGAGGTCTGGTAAGGTGGAGGGCTGTCACCTCTGTCATGGGGAGGGACAAAGCCTGAATCATGATGCTCCCTCCAGCAATCGCAGCCTGCACTTCTGACCCCCTGCCGACGCCAGCCCTTGCCGCATCTCGCCTACTCACCCTCCAGAACCCGAGCAAGATGCGCCAAGCTGGAACTGCTGACAAGCGGACGGAGGCAGGAAGGTAAACAAAACATTTCTTAATCCCAGCTTCCTCTTAGGAGAACTTTCCAGATCATAGCAAGCTGACCCTCACTTCAGCGGAGTAGCTGCTGCGGATGGCTGGTGTTCATCCCAGGGCACGGGGTATGCCTGCACTTCCTACAGCTCTTAGAGCTCCTGTCTACCACCTAGCCAATAGCATCTCCTTCCCAGGGTCTGGTCCAACAGCTGTGGCTCTAAGTGGTCTAACCTAAGACGCCCAGGCTCTGGCATGTCACTTATTGCTGTTGGCACCTCTGTTGACTGCTCACTTTGTCCCAGATGTCCTGTAGGGGAACATCTGGTAGGAGGAGCCCCTAGCCTTAGGTCATCTCCCTTTAACCCCCGGAGGGTCTGGACGGGCCAGGCTCCTACTAGCTAGAGTCACCCGAGGCCTCAGAAGACAACCTCACCCCTGCCATCCCTCCCTCTGCCAGCCATGCTGCCTCTGAGGGACTGATCAACACCAAGGCAGTTGGCCCTGCCTCCCCACCCTCACTGGTCCAGGATGAGACAGCAGAGATATCCAGGGTGAAGGGGCAAGATCCCTTTTCCAGAACCATCTTCAGGCCACAGACACCCTTCGGGGGCGTCCTCCGCCTGCCAGGTCCCTGGCTTTTCCCTTCCCCCACTGAACCTGGCTCCTTGTTCTTTCTTAGCTAGGTCCTCTTCCTGTGGCACCAGGGCCACTTGCTTTGGGGAGTCAAGTCTCACCTCCTGGGGCCATGCTGTGGTTTTCTGGTCCCGTTCTGGCCCCAT
>OU015746.1:2996571-3029942 GCA_907169655.1 Acomys percivali | reverse complement strand
CAATGGTGTTGCCTCAAGCACAGGCTGGAACAGGGGCAGGTCCATGAGGGTATTTCCTGTTGCTAGGGTTAGGGTTGTTCAAACAACGGGTTCTTATGCCTCAAAATGCCTCATGGAACATGTCCCAAGCTGTCAATGTACCTTCAGGCTCCAGCGGTGCCAACCTGTCCCCCAAAACTGTCCTCCTGCTATTGCTGTCAGGGGCTGACGACCAAGAAGACCCAGCCCCTGTGGCTAGCTGGGCTCAGTGCCCCCTCCCCCCAGGGCCCAGTCCTGCTCACGTGCCCACTGCCCCAGTCCTAAGTCCTTCCTGTATGCTGCTACCTGACAGAGAGAGCCCACCTGTCCACGTGAATAGGAGGAAAACAGAAACAGTGACAATTTGCTGCCAGCATGAGCAAACACTTTTGCTTAGCTGTGAAGATCCTTGCCTTGGCTGGTGAGAAAGCTGGACATAGGGTGGCCAGGAGCAGGAGCGGCTCCCCTCTAAAGGATGCCAACTGTGAGGGATGAAACCAGAAGATGCAGCTGCTGGCTCTGGTCAGGGGAGGCAGGACCACATCGGATAGGGCAAAGAGGCAGGCATCTGGAGGAAGCAGGCTGGGGCCGTGGTAGCTACCAGAGAAGGTGGGGGGCAGTCCAGACCCATGAGGAGAGATTTCCTGGTCTCAGTGGGCGGCAGTCAGAGAAGCCCAGGAGATCTGGAGTTGGGGAGGGGGAGGAACAGGGGTCCCCAGTAAAGTGGCCCCTAGGAAACAGCTGCTAAATCTTCATTATCAGGCTCTTAAAATGCAGACAGGATATTCACATTTAAACAGCTTCCATTACTCCAGGGCAAACTTTTAAAACATAATATTTATAGAGAGCCTCGTTCAACTACCCTGTTTGCTCTTTATCTCTCCTGCAATTACTGCTAATTTGGAGGCGCTTTCTGCTGGCCTCTCTGCCCGTTGCCAGCACTTCTGGAGCCACCCCCTGTCCACCACCGAAGAGGGTGAAGGTTCCTCACTCCCTTCCCTGTCTGTGGATGGGAGAGGAATACTGCACTCTCACACCAGTGTCCTTTCAGTCCTGGGTCCTAGCTCTACAGGGTTCCCTGGATGGCTGAAATCCCAGGTCCCAACCTCACCTGAGGCTGAGCAATGTGGAGACTGGGTGGGGGAACCTTCGTCTGCTCCAGGAGGCATCCCCCAATTAATAGTAGAGCTACCTTGGGTCCACTCACGCCCATGACTGGCAGGAGGTGGCTCTAGGGGATAGTCTGGTCACATAGCAGGCTCAGGTGCCAGCTAAGAACAGACGGCCATCAATACTCCACTTCTTTCTCCCTATGTTCTATAGGTTGTGTTAAGCTCCATCTCCGTCCTAGGATGATGCTGGGAACACTAAGCCTCCTGCCCTCACAGGCTTTCCCAGTCTAGGTGTGCCACAGCCACAGACCAGAGGCACATGTGGGGACACATGGAGCTCAGAGGATGGTGGGGGCTGGGGTGGGGCTAGGAATGGGGCTAGGGGTGGGCTGGGAGGGGTGGGCACCACACATGCTGGAAGTGAGGTTGGAGGGGAGGCCGTTCTGGGCACAGGCTCCTAACAGGCATGTGCCACTGACCTGAGCTGCTATGTGGATGCTGGAGTTGGACGCTCTGGCCCTTTTCAGCCTCGCCTTCCCTATTGCCCAACAGAGAAACCAAGCAGATCCAGCCCACTGCTCTGCTGTTATCCACAGGGAGCCAAACGGGAGCCAAGCAAGCACTGGGGACTTAGGACTGAGCCATTGGGCCTCATCCCAGAGTGATGGAGGGAGCTGGGACTTCACCTTTGATCAGTCCCCACAACTGCAGGATGAAGCCTGTAGTATGCAGTCTCCCAGGAGTCCCCTGGGACCAGGGGCTTCAACTTAGCCAGGGGACAATGTGGCTGCCTGGGTTCTTAGACATGTGGCCCAGCCCAAGGGATAAAGAGAGAATGCAGAGGCTGGCGAAAATGCAAGTTGGGGTGGGGTCAGCGGGCTGCGGACACCTTGAGGACTGGGGTGGAGGAGGATTGGCGAGCAGGTGGGAAGGAGAGGCAAGAGTGTTCCCACGGGGAGGACAGCCCTGGGCTGAGGCCCCCTAATGTCCCCAAAGGGAAAGGTGGGGTCTCTGGTGCATGAGAGCTCAGGTCACCCAGAGGAATCCAGGTGAGCCAGAAAAGCAGAACAGCTACCTCACTGCCAGTCCAGACCTGTTGGTGGATGCTCTTTCCCCCCGGCACTGAGCATGAGACAGTCAGAGCATCCTGTATCCTCACCCAGGCTTCCTGTTGGCACTAAGGTGACTTCACAGATGAGCGACTGAAGGCTCAGGGAGGTCTTGTGACTCAGTGTCATATAGCTGCTGAGTGGCCGAGGAAGATCCTCGTTCAAGCCTGAGGTAGAATGGAATGATCCGCTATCTACACTCAGGTAGCTCCTCCACTCTAGTCTCCTCTCCTTCATAGGAGCCCTCCTGGGGGAGACTCCAGGTCTCCAAAGATGGAAATGCCGCCAGAGCATGCAGAGGACTCTCCATGCAGAAGGCCTTCCTCATAAAACACTGGGACTTCTGTACAAGATGCCAGGGACCTTCCCTGCACCCATGCCTCACTATGCTGAGCCTCCACTCATCTTTGTGCCCACCACAAACAGGGCAGGGATTAGCCACATCGTCAGCTTTAAAATGGGAGCAGCAATGCCTCTCTAATACTCTTGAAAAGTTGCCAACATTGGGAGGAAGAAAGACATGGTCACCAGGTGACCTCAGCCACCGGGAAGCTAGGGATGGCAGAGCTGGTCAGAAGTGGGTGTTACATGGAGTGGCACTGCACTGATACTCTGCCAGGGCCTAATCCGGATTCATTCCATCCATCCACCCAAACATCCACCCACCACCTACACATCCATTCATCCCTCCTCTCCAACTATAAAACTCATCCATCCATCCATCCATCTTCCCATCAACCTATCCCTCCATTCACCCACCCATCCATCCATCCATCCACCCATCCATCCATCCACCCATCCATCCATCTATCCATCCATCTACCCACCCATCCATCCATCCACCCACCCATCCATCCATCCACCCATCCATCCACCCACCCATCCATCCACTCACCCATCCATCCATCCATCCACTCATCCATCCATCCACCCATCCATCCATCCATCTATCTATCCATCCATCCATCCATTCACCCATCCATCCATCCATCTATCCATCCATCCACCCACCCATCCATCCATCCACCCATCCATCCATCTATCCATCCATCCACCCACCCATCCATCCATCCACCCACCCATCCACCCACCCATCCATCCATCCACCCACCCATCCATCCACCCACCCATCCACCCACCCACCCATCCATCCATCCACCCACCCATCCATCCATCTATCCATCCATCCACCCATCCATCTATCCATCCACCCATCCATCCATCCATCCACCCACCCATCCATCCATCCATCTACCTATCCATCCATCCACCCACCCATCCATCCATCCACCCACCCATCCACCCACCCATCCATCCACCCATCCATCCATCCATCCACCCACCCATCCATCCACCCACCCATCCATCCATCCATCTACCCATCCATCCATCCACCCACCCATCCCTCCATCCACCCACCCATCCCTCCATCCACCCACCCATCCCTCCACCCACCCACCCACCCATCCATCCATCCACCCACCCATCCATCCATCCATCCATCTACCCATCCATCCATCCACCTACCCATCCCTCCATCCATCCACTTATCCCTCCATCCACCCACTGACCTACACATCCACCCACTCACCCCTCCATCCACCCACCCATCCTTTCATCCATCCACTGGCCTATCCATCCGTCTGTCTGTCCATCCATCCGTCATCCATTCTTTTCGGTATTTGAGGTTCCTGGAGCCCTATCCAAGTGGAGACACAATATGGCAGCAAGCACAAGAGCCGGATGAGACCTAGTCACAGTCATCTGGGGCTCTCGGGGGGGAGGGAATGGAGAAGTGATGGTGACAGTCAGGAGAACTTTCTGAAGGTAGGGACACCTATGGCTAAAGGCCCTATGTCTCCCTGACCGAGAACGCCCCCTGAAGGAAGGTGGGAGCAGTCACAGCAGGGTTGGAGAAGGGGAGTAGATAGAAAGGGTAACCTTAAACCTACAACAGTTCAGGGCCTTAGGATCTATTGGGTGGGATAAGATCTCAGAGTTGAAAGCGAGAAATCCGGTCCTTGTTCCCAGTTAGACTTGGAGTCAGACAGACAGAGCTGGGGCAGGGAGGGGAAGGGAGGGTACAGGAGGGGAGGGGACAAGAGAGGCAGCCTTAGACAGGAGGAGGGAGCTCCAGGCTGCAGTCAGGCATGGGCCAGAGCTGGGGATCTGGGGATCTTGAGTGACTCCCCCAAGAGCCTGTGCTCTGTGAACTATGGGATAAAGGAAAGACTAGTCTTTGGGTACATGGGCAACATCTAGGGAGCCAAGTGGGAGAGGTATGTGGAGGTCAGATGGATAACAGGTTATCAGGGTTTCTGTGGTTTCCATGGGGTTTGATGTGGGAGTGGCAGCATTGGGTGAGGTAGCTCAGGGAAGGAGGAAGCGACTGGGTCTTCTACTTTGCAAGGCTTCCAGTGCTAGCCTGATGGTGGAGCCATCTGTGGCAGGAGGCTAAGAAGGGAGGTTGTTCCAATCAGGATCTGCCCCTGTCCTAAGATAGTCTGGACATTTGGGCGAGGGAACACTTAACATGTTCACCACCACCTGGCTGACGGCGTGCAAGGACATAGAGCCCTGGCTGAGGGTGTGCAAGGACAGAGTAGCACCCAACTAAGCCACGCCAGCCTATGAGGCTGAGTGTTTAGACAACACAGAGTCCTTCCCAGGGTTTCCCAGGCAACCTGGAGCAGCATCCTATGAGTGGACCCCAGCCTGAGGGAGACACCTCGTGTTCCTGCCTTCAAAAATGGCCCAAGAGCCATGGGAGGTGTCTGCTTACTGCCCAGGCATGCTCAGGGCAAAGGGTTCATCCTGTCTGCAGGTCTAGCGGGTATCTGAGAGTGGCTTTAAAGAGGATAGGGGCTCCACCAGGGGCATTCTCAGAGGAACCATTAAACTCTGTAAGGGTGGGATAGCCCCAAGCACCCCAGCACAACCTGGTGCTGATTCTGCCCCTAGTGAGAAGCAGCCAGCGAGGCTTCGTGAAGGCTAGTCCTGGTGTCACCATCTGTGCGGCTGACCACAGCCTCAGACTCCTGGGAGCCACTGTCAGGCTTCTCCTCCGGCTGTCATAGCTGCTCCCCTGATCGGCCACCCGACAATCCTCTCCTTGGCCAAGAGGCACAGGGCCAACCAAGAGAGAGGGAGAGGGTGGATGCTAGGTGAGGGCTCTTCCCTTCTCCAGGGCTGACCTCTCAGGTTTCTGAAGTGTCTGTGTAGCATTCAGAATGTTCCCACGGTTCTTTTGCGTCTAGTCCCCCTATCTGTTTCTGCCACGCAAAGGTAGGAACAGTAAAGGGGTGTGGAAATGGCTGGCTGCCGGAAATGTACTCAGCTTTGTCTGAAGCTTAGAATGGGGGTTTGCCATAGGTTTTCCCTTAAGGCCAGGCAAGGGAAGCACCCGGAGATGTGTGCAGGGCAATGCAAGCCATGTCTGTGAGGCAGTTCCAGAGGCTGACCGGGTCAGAGATGTGGGGCTCTGCTGTAGCCAGCGCTCTCTGTTTGGGAACCCTTTGACCCTGGCACCCCTGCCTGCACTGGGCTTCCAGGAGGCTAGAACGGACTCTGTGAGGCTCAGGTGGGTAGGAATATACACTCTGCTCTCCCTTATTTCAACCCCAGACCTGCCCGGAGCAAAGAAAGCAACATGGCCATTCATGTTTGGTTCCTACCCAAAAATACACTATCATTTCAGAACCCTGGATCCTGGAGAGGTTGGGAGAAGAGACCCAACCAGGGGAAGGGTGGTGAGGCAGATTAGCAGTGGGGGCTCCAACCCTCTCTGCACGTGGCTTTGCTGTCCCCTGCAGCTGTTTTAGGAAGCCCAGGGCCTGGTCAGTGTTTCTGGTCCTCTTTTCCTTCTCTGAAGCTCAGCCTCATTCTCCCAGGCTGTGCAGCTTTGAGCCTGCTCCAGGCACACTATCAAGTCATTGAAGGTCCTGCCTGGTTTTGCCCATGCTGGTCAGAGCTGGGCTACAGCGTGGCTCAGCTCCAAGCTTGACAAATGGCAGACCCCAGGGAAGGAGCTGGTGGGAGGGGGCAGAGGAGGCTCCCACACTAGGAGATCTTGAGGGTTCTGAAATGGGGACTAGCCGGGAGGAGACTTTATTTGAGGTTAGGCAGTGTGGAGAAAGGGGTGGCTGCTTGTGCTCTGGAGAGCTTTTTCTTGGTGGAGGCTGTCTGCATGCAGAAGGTACTCCAAACTCTGGGATAAGCTCCCCACAGCTCTCTAGAAAACTGCCTCTTGAAGGGGATGCATCTGTCAAGGCGAGAATCAAGTATGTTTTCTAAAGATCTGCACCTTGCAGGCACACCTGGAAGTCCCAGAGACATACCTATACATAACTTTATGCATACCTACACACACACACACACACATACACACACACACACACAGAGTCCCTGCATGTGGCTTCATGAACACCTGTACACACACACACAGAGTCCCTGCATGTGGTTTCATGCACACTGGCACACACACACAGTCCCCGCATGTGGCTTCATGCACATCTGCACACACACACACACATACACACACACAGAGTCCCTGCATGTGGCTTCATGCACACTGGCACACACACACACAGTCCCTGCATGTGGCTTCATGCATATCTGCACACACACACACATACACACAGTCCCTGCATGTGGCTTCATGCACCCCTGCACACACACACAGAGTCCTTACATGTGGCTTCATGCACCCCTGAGCGCGCACACACACGCACGCACGCACACACACACACACACAGTCCCTGCATGGGGCTTCATGCACACACACAGCACCTACATACAGCTTCATGCACACCTACATATACACAGCTCCTGTAGATGGCTTCATGTACATGTATACATACAGTCTCTGCATGTGGCTTCATGCACATCTGCACACACACACACACACACACACACACAGAGCCCCTGCAACACCTGTACAACACAGTCCCTGAATGTGGCCTCATGCACACCTGCGTGTGCACGCATGCACACACACACACACACACAGAGTCTCTGCATGTGGATTCATGAACATCAGCACACACAGCACCTGTATACAGCTACATGCACACCTACGTGTACACGTCCCTGCAGGTGGATCCATGCACACACACAGACACAGTCCTTTCAGATGGCTTCATGAACACCTGCACACACACAGTTCATGCAGGTAGCTCCTTGCACACTTGCATACACACAGAGTCTCTATGTGTGGCTTTATGCACACTGTCACATACACAGCACCTGCACATGACTTCATGTACATGTGCACACACACAGTCCCTACAGGTGGCTTCATGCACACCTGTACAACACAGACCCTGAATGTGACTGCATGCATACTTGCATATGAACAGCACCTGCATATGCTCATATGCACAAAGGCACTGATCCCTCCCTCACGCACTCAGCTACATACCACCTACATGCAATCTCATACACACCTACATACTTACCCCACCCTAAACACAAACTAAAATGGGCCACACATTGGTGTTAATCCCTCACAGCAGGCTACTCCCTCACCTGCTATGGCTAGTGGCTGAGGGACCCCCCACCAGGGCCCTAACAAGTGGGCCAGGCAATGCTGCCACTTGGCACAAATTCAATCCACAGCCTTTCAGATGGTGGTGTAAGAGTGGGGGAGGTCACAGCCTTGTTCAGAAGGCTGTCGGCTATGAATAAATAATGTTAGGGAGAGGAAGACAGGAGGATGCGCCCTTCATTGGGGGGGGTTCTAGAGAGGAAAACTCAAGCCTGTCACGACCCCCCTGGACCACAGACGTGCTCCGAGCTCAACTGGTATGCCGCAGCGCCCCTCTAGCACGGCAATAAAGCACACAGCGTTCTCAATAATTCAGCAGCCAGAGAGGAACGTGGGCAGGTGGATGCACCTCAGCAGAGGGTGGGATGGGGTACACAGCCCTGTGCCCTGCCAGCACTGTCTGAGTCCTGACTTAAAGTGGCGGCGGGCAGATCCTTTCTCTCCCAGCAAGTACCATATGGCAGCCACCGAGGTGTGACCTGCTCTCACAAGCCTGGAGCCACCCTGTCCCTCCCCTCCCCTTCCAGCGTGATAGAATTCCCATACAGCTTCCACTCCCAGCTGAGGCCTGAGGATGGGAGAGATGCTTCTCTTTTGTAGTCTAACCCCTGTACCTACCCGCACCACACCCCTACTGATTGTACCTCAGACTGGAGCCACCCTTCCACAGCCTGCCCCTCCCCCCACCCCGCCCTGGCCCCGGTGGCCCTGGGCAAGTCTCCGGCTGCTATGTCCTGCCCTGCTCCAGGAAGATTTTCTACCCCAGTCGGTTCCCTTGGTGTGCACGGGAGTCTCCATCTTGTTTGTATTCTGGGCTGGGAGTCACCTTCCGGTGCCCCCACCACCGCCCCAAGCCCTCGGATGCACTCTAAGTGAGCCCCCCATCAGACAGACGAGGCTGAACACACCCCATGCATGCCATCCAAGGAAAGCCTGTGTGGGGCTCAGGTGACCCAATACGGAGCTTACTTGCACACAACCGGCTTACCTCAGGATTGTAAACCATGCCCAGGTGGGGGGATGGTATTTGGTTCCACAAATTGGGCTGAATTTTCTGCAACGAGCCCCAAATCTTCCTACAGTATGCATCCAAGTAGTGGTTTTGGACCCATGTACTGCATTTTATATCTGTTCTTATCACGTTTTGTGAAGTTTCATCTCAGCTTTCTCTCATGCCCACGAAATGTTTACACAGTCACTGACGTGAATGGATAGGGCTGGGAGCAGAGCCTTTGGATCAAAGACACCCCAGGAGCCAGCCTGTTGCCACTCAAGCTGCTCAGATCACATCCAGCCTCAGCACCCTCAGTGAACCGCTGCAGGGCTCTGTGGGATCAACTTCCACTCTGTGGAGTCAGCATCCCTCCGCCTCAGGTCCCTCCCAGGCAGCACTGATGTGCAGCACTGTGGTGGTTATGGGACTCCCTTGACACTGATGGTGGTGTGTGTGCTTGGCTGGTCACCCATGCTGCTTGCTGCCCCTGTGCCCTAAATCTGCCACGAGAAAGGTGGGTGTGCTCATAAGCTCCTGCCTCCACCAACCTCTCCACCAAATATTCAGGATGTAAGCTTGCCGCACGGAGCCCGGAGCCTTATGAGGCCGAGGAGTCTGTCCCAGAGAGAAAGATCTTCCGTAGTGCTACCCAAATACAGCTGTGGGATGGGGAGGGGCATGACCTGGGGTTCACTGAGTCCTTTTCCCAGATCAGGCATTCCCTGTAGGTATCTGTTGAGCACAAGCCGTGAGCTGGCACTGTCCTGACTGGCAACCAGTGCCACCCAAACAGATGAAAGTTCCTGTCCTCTTGGGTGTTGCCCTCTACTGGGACCTCCCTCGGTGGTGACATCAGCACCACGGAGGCCCTAAAAACACACAACTGCACTGTCTTATCTTAGTTCATGGAAGGTCTGCAAAGCAGGCACCATCATCCAGCCAGAGACTGGGCCCAGTTGTATGTTTTAGTGCCTCCATGGCTGGATGACGACGGCACCTGCTTTGCAGACCTTCCATGAATTAAGATCAGACAGGAGACATCGTATGGAAGGCTGCATGAGCAGGAGGCACAGGGATGAGGTAGCAGGCTGGCAGGGGCTCATAACTTCTTGCCTTTCCCGTCACAGAGCAGGCGGGCAGCTGCGAGAGAGTGGCGTCCTGGTATCCTGCTCCTGCACCGTGACCCACCCACAGCTCCCGACCGTTATCAATTACTCTGCCCGAGCAGAGCACGCCCTGACAAGCCTAGGCTCCGACTGTAATTAATACTCCGGGGAGAACACAGGCTGGTTTTCGTGCCCTCCACACATCTGCACAGCCTTGTCCTCCTGTTACCGGCCCCCCCACCCCATCCTGCCTCTCACGTTACAGCTCTGCTCCTTGCATGGATGGCACAGACTTCCCAGCTGGGGACCTGCAGGAAGTGATGTGTGGGTGACACAAGGGACCCTCTCCATGTTCTGTGGTGCAGAACTCTGGAGCTGGGAGCTGATTTTTTTCCCAGCCAGAAGTATCCAAAGTGTATCAGTGATATGGTGAGATGTGGGTAGGGCGCTGGGGTCAGGCACAGCCATAGGTGGGTTTAACCCTTTGCCACCCACATATTTGGAGATCATATACCAATCTCTCTCTCTCTCTCCCTCCCTCTCCCTCCCTCTCTCTCTCTCTCTCTCTCTCTCTCTCTCTCTCTCTCTCTCTCTCACACACACACACACACACACCCCTTAAAAGACCTGATGACATCTGACTGATATGACTCCAACCAGCCGAAGCCTTGTGTCCCCAGAGGTGGACAGCGAACAGCCTGAGCTGTGGAGATACCTCTCAAAGGGGCAGGGGCCCACGATGGGCAAGAAGGCTGAGCCTTCTGAATCCTTCTGGCTCATCAGCTCCCTCTATGCTGGTGCAGGACGTAGAAACCCCAGTCAAGAAGTCCACAATCACCACTGCTCAGGGCCGTGAAGGGGAAGCCTAGGCAGGCGGGAGCTGGCTGAAACTGGCTGAAAATGCTGTGTCCAGAGAAAGTCAAGAGGGAGGCGTCAACCTCAGCCAGCTCAGATGAGGCCAGTGTGGGGACTGTATGTGGGAGACTGGGTGCTTAGCCTCCGGTATACCCTACTCAGTGAATGTTTGGGGGAGGGGGTTGGGGATGGGGGGCGATGGGCAAGGGGCGGAGGGTTGCTGACCATGGCATTCTTCTGTTTCCTCTCCTCCACTCCCTTCCCCTCTCCTTATCCTTCACAAATAATATTTTCCCCAAGAAGATATCACACAACATGCCCCTTGCGGGGTCCCGCCTCTTCTGTGCCCCAGTGCAGCAGCTGCCTCCCATTGCTACTCTCGCAGTGAAGAAAGCAGAGGTGTTGGCTTCTGCTCTGGAGCCTCGAGCACCAAGCCCCCAAGTGCTCTGACAGAACACAGTCTGTCTTTTCAGGCACCCTCATTCCTCACACCCCAGGGGCTATGGAGACCAGGACAGGAACGTGTCTGAACTACACATGTGCACATGCATATGTGTGCCCCCTCCAAAAGGTCACGTGACCACTTCACAGGTAGACCTAAGTGTGAGGGGAAAACCTTCCATTTCTAGGCAAAGTGGATTGCCAAGGATGCTTGAGGCCTCCTGGATGAAACAATAGCCAACCAAAGATCGGTCTTCAGCTATGAAGAGTGAGGATGGGAGTGAGGGCACCAAGAAGGGGAGACTCGGGACCCCCGCTGTCCTGAGAGAGTTTTAAGCCCATGGCGCAGGGGCCCTGAGTAGAGTACAGCACATGGGCTGAGGGAACAGCCGTGAGTTAGGCAGCAAGGTGCCTGAAGTTGCAGGACGGGAGCTCCACAAGGACGGCGCTGGCTAGAGGGGGGCCCTAGAGACTGGCTCCACCTAGCACCCAACCAAGACTCCCTAGGCTGAGGGAAGAACTGCTCGAGGGTGTCCAGCATTCTTGTGGGGCCAGAGCAGTCGCTAGGGTACCTTATAGTTCCCGAGGCCCTAATAGCAGGGTTAGGGTTAGAGCCAGAATCAGCTCTGAGCCACTGACAATCTGAAAATAAGAACTGCAGGGGTCAAAGGTCAAGTCACTTAACTGCACCCAGAATAAGACTCAAGGATATGTGCAGGCGTATGCTGCGGTGACTCAGATGGTAGCACTGGATTCTTTATACCCACCTCCCAAGGAGGTAAACTGTCAACCCCCCACCCCCCAAAAAAACCCAGGTGTGGGACGGACAGATGGCTCAGCAGTTGCTTCTAGCACCCACATAACAACCTACAGCTGTCAACCCCAGTTCTAGGGCATCTGATGCCCTCTTTTGGCCTTCATGGTACCTGGTACATATGTGGTGCACAGATATATGTGCAGCCAAAACACCTGTAGACACAAAATAAAGTTCATCTGAAAAATTACCAGGTATGAAGAGGCAGAGAAGAGTCCTTGAGATGAGGAAAGGCTGGAGCTGACGCAGTCATCGGGTCAGCTGATGACGACACGAAAGCAGGTTTTACGTAGTGTGTGCCATGTTCTTGAAAGTTAGCCAGGTAGAGGAGTTATTGTTAAAAGCCCACAGTAACTTTAGTCCTAAAAGCCGTAAGATCTGAGAGGACCTCCTCCACGGCAGAGGGAGGGAGCCAGTTCCCACACTTGTCCTCCATACACAAGCTATGGCGTGTGTGCCAGCCCCACCCCAAACGAACGAAAGCAATTAAAGGTTAAAATAGTTTAGGGTTGGAGAGATGGCTCAGTGGTCAAGAGCACTTGCTGTTCTTACAGAGGGACGGGCAGAGGTCAGTTGCCGGCTCCTAAATTGGGCGGCTCACAACCACCTGTTACCCTAGCTCCAGGGACTCCGACACACTCTCCTGGCATCTGAAGGCACTTGAGGACACGTGGCACACACTCACACACATACATACATACACACAAAAATAGTAGCCAGAGAAGAAAGATACACTATGTCCCGAGGGCAAGGTGTGATCACGGTACACAGGAAACCCTGCAAACAGAAGACTCTGCGAAGCAGCAGCCATGAATGCTATACTTAGCTACAACAGAGATGAATATAGCTTTTAAAATTGTTAGGCAGGCTCACACAAGGCCATTTTCTTGCAAATATACAATATTCTTTGAATATAATCTTCCCTATGCCCTCTTATTCTACCACACCCCAATAGTCCCCTTTATTTATTTTTTAAAACTTAATATTAATTTATTTATAGTTATTTATTTGCTGCTGGGTATGGGGGCACATGCCTTTAATCCTAGCACTTGAGAGGCAGAAGTAGGCAGATCTTTGTGAGTTCCAGGATAGCCAAGGGTACACAGCGAGATCCTATCTCAAAAAAAATGTTATTATCACATTTGTATGTGTGTGAGGTCAGAGGTCAAGTGAGGTTAGAGGTCAACTTGCAGCATCTGGTTCTCTCCTACCATGTGGATCCTGGGGACGGAACTCAGGCCGTCAGGCTTGGTGGCGGTGCTTGTACCCACTGAGCCATCTGGTGGGCTTTTACTTTCACATCACTGGTACATATATGATTTAATATTTATATACAACATAGGACTCACAAGTAAAAGGAAACACAGCATAGCTGTCTTTCTGAGCCTGACTTAATTTGCTTAATATGAATGATTATTTCCACAACTCTTTGTTTGTCGAGACAGGGTCTCACTACATAGCTCAGTGTGGACTTGAATTTGCTCCTGCCTCAGCCTCCGAGGTGCTGAGATTACAGGCCTGTGCCACCAGGGCTGGTGTCAACACAACTATGAAAAAGAACCAAGAGCTGCAATGGGACTTGAACTGTCCATCTTGAGGAGGGCGGCGGTCCACTCCACACACAGCCTGTGTGGCTGCATGAAGGCCAGCTTCCACATGGGACTTCCCCTCCAAGCGGCGGGACTCACATGGGGACCAGGGATATCTTGGGGGCAAACACAGTACAAAAGATGTTATAAGTTCACCTTAGTTAGGAACACACGATGTTCCTGAATCTGACGGAACCGCTCTTGACTCTGACGTGCAGAAAACATCCGAGGCCCTTGACACATGCCATCTGCTGAGCTTGAATGTGCCCTCATGTGGAAATTAGTTACTATATTAACAGTGTTAAGAAGCGATTAGAGCATAAAGGCTCCACTGTCCGGGGTGCAGAACTGGCAGCATTCTAAAAGGGGGAGTTGCGAGGCAGCGGGGATGGCTCAGTGGGTTAAGCTGCCCAAACCAGAGGACCCGAGTTTGAATCCCCTCCGTACGCACATAAAAGCAGGGTGTGGTGGCCAGTGACTCTATTCCCTGTGCTGGGGTGTATGTGGGAGGGGCAGACTTCTAGAACATGATGACCAGCCAACCTAGCCAATCAGTGAACACCAGGTTTAGTGAGGGACTATCTTAAGAAAGTCGAGAAAGACAGTCCAAGACACTGATGTTGACCTCTGACCTCCACATGTGTGCTCAGAGGTGTGTGGGCTTGCATGTACACATGCTTACATATGTATAATACACACAAACATGTCCCAAACCCCAAACCTGCCTTTCCTCTCCTGCCTTCTGACACATGTTAACACAACAGCAATGTCCTCACAGGATGTCGGCATCTAGGCACTGGATGGCCACCAGGACTGTGAACTGCTAAGTTTGTCTCTTGAGGGAAAAAAGATTTATGTATTTTTATTTTATGTGTATGAGTGTTTGCTTGTGTACCCCATGTTTGCCTGGTGCCTGTGGAAGCCAATAGAGGGCGCTGGATCTCCTGGAATTGGGGTTGCAGACCTCCCATAGGGTGTCTGGGAATTGAACCTGGGTCTTGGGCAAGAATAGGTGCTCTTAACTACTGAGCCACCTCCCCAGACCCCGCCCCCTCTTATGAGACAGGGCCTCCTGTGGCCCAGTTTAGCTTTTAACTCATCAAGTGAGTTACAGGTGTGGATCACCACGTGTGGTGTACAGTGCTGGGGATAGACCCCACCGCCACACACATTCTAGGCAAGCACTTGGCCTACCGAGCTACAGCCCAGCTTTACTTTTTATCCTTTCACATAGCCCAGCACCACTGGGCTCAGACTTAACCTCAGACCCAGAAAGCCCCACCTCAGGTACAACCCAGGCTGCCAAGTCAAAAGTCTACTTTCCTTCACAACCAGTCTCCAGCCTTTAGACAAGCGTCCCTCCCCAAGTCCAAGCAAAACGAAACTTTTTTTTTTTTTCTTTTTCTGTGACTCCAGGAAGGGGAGGAGCTGCAGGTGGAAAGTGAGCCAAGAAGAGCACCAGGTGAAAGGCAGCCTCTCATGGCGTCCAGACTCTAGTGAGAGCTAGCACCAGGAACGGAGCTGGTTTCCATAGCTCCCAGCTCCAGGAGACCTGGCCAGTGAGAGGACTCAGGCCACACTGGCCCAAGCAAGCCCAGGGCAGCTGCATCTAAGACTGTGCTGCCCCTGGATAGGTGGACACACACTGAGTAATGGGGGCAGAGTCGTAGTGCAGGGGGCGGGGTGGAGAGTGAGTTAGGGGCGGAACCAGGAAGGAACAGACGCTGTTTCTGGGGCAGGTTTGGGTTGCCTAAGAACAGGCTCCGTGGGCCATTCATTGTACAGCGCTTTTAGGCTTCTCTGCCCTTGAGCCTCCTTCCTCGCAAAATTCAAACCCATCTCCTGGGCGACGAGTGAGGAGATGTCAAAATTTCCCCAGCAGCCCCCAATTTTTCCCTCCCTCCAGCCAGTGGGAGAGCCCAGCAATTCCTGGTGCTCACCACCAGCAGCTCCTGAGATGTTCAACATGCTCATATCTGTCAAAAACCATTCAGGAAGAAAAGAGAAAGTCTTTATACCTTTTATTCAGCCAATTTTCCCGGAGGCGCTCTGGGCTCTCTAAGAAAAGAGAAAGAGAAAGCAGAGAGAATCACAATCAGCCTGGCCCTTATGCATCTGGAAGCAGGGTGCTTCTGGCTCTGGGGGAGGGGGAGGGGAGGGAAGGGGGGAGGTGGAACTGCCCTTTTCGGGAGGAGGAAGCCTGCCCAGGTGAAAAGGGTTGGGCCTTCAAGCTTGGCTGGGAGTCAAGGCGTCATTTAACAAACAAAGATGGAGGGGACCAACCAGGGACTTCATCTGCCCTTCCTAAACTTATGATCCCTGAGACCCTGGGACATTTCTCTGTTCCCCCCCCCCCTTTGGCCAGCAACCCTGAAGACACCCACAAAAGATGCACTCTGTGGATGGTTGAACGGGATACTGATGCCTAGTGTGGGCTTCTATTGCTACAAGGCAGCTGGTATGAGCCACTAAGGAGGCAAGTAAAGGTGTCCCTGTGTGAGAGCATCTTATGCAAATTAATTCTAGTACCTATTAAAGGAAAGGCAGCTAATGCTGCCACACTATTGTGTGCTGTTTGAAGTTAGGTACAGCTTCTGGTAGCTTCCGTCAGCAGGAGTGATTCGGAACTGAGGTCAGACCTTCAGGGACTATGTTTGTTCACACTACCATGCGTGAACCTGTAGCCACATAATTCACAGTGTGTGTGTGTGTGTGTGTGTGTGTGTGTGTGTGTGTGTGTACACTGTGTGCGCTTTGCTGCTAAATGTGATTTTTCTTGTTTATTTTTGCGAAGTCTCAGACTTCTCTGTGCACAGTTCTGGAACACTTTTGAGCATAGTCATGTTGTCATGTCATGTCATGATGACACACAGCAGTTGTCATCTCAGCTATTTTTCAAAGCACAGGTGAGGGCACCAGAGCACCCATGGCGTCACACCGCCACCTCCGCTACCTGCTTCCAGAATATTCCCGTGTCTTCCTAAAGCCCGTGTTCTGTTTTTGTTTTTAATTTCTTGTTTACGTGTACTGGTGCTCCGCCTACTTATCTGTGTGTACACTGCATGTGTGCAGAGCCCTCGGAGGCCAGAGGAGGGTGTCAAATCCTCTGGAACTGGGGTTCCAGGCTGCTGTGGTTTGCTTGGTGTGAGCGCTGGGGATAGAATCCTGGGGGCTGCGGAGGTTTCCCTGGTCCTAGAGGCTCAGGCCAGTTCCCATGTGGTGGCTCACCACCACCCATAACTCCGGTTCTAGAGTACCTGGCATCTTCTGACCTTCTGAGATATGAGGAACGTAAGTGTGCACATGTATACATGCAGGCAAACTGCTCATACACATAAAACAAATGAAAACATTAAAAAGCAGCCAGTGTTCTTGCCTACCGAGTCAGCTCTTCAGCCCCTGTATGTGGGTTTTTTTTTTTTTTGTTTGTTTGTTTTGTTTTGTTTTTTTTAACTTAGCAAAATGAAGCGAAGTCCTCCTGGGCTAAAAGGTAGTTGGACTGGGCATCTTTCCTGAGCTCTAGAAAAATCAGTGTCATTATCTCCATCCACACTGCCATAAAGAGCAGGTGGCTGTGGGCATTTATTTTGCATGGGCATGCCTCATCCAGCCCTCTCCACAGCAGTGTGTGGAGGCCCTTTCTTCCCATCCCTACATGAAAAGCCTGAGGTCCAAATTGAGACACCATGCGAGCCCCTCCCCCACCACGCCTGCACCCCTAAGCACCGTGGCCTCTCTTTGGAAGACGGGAAGATGCACCCTTCTCCATGGCAAGCAAGAAGGAAAATGGGCTTGGCTGGCTCTCTCCTGGAGTCTGTGTCAATCTCCATGGTAACAGGTCTGGGTGTTGCATAAGCAGCCCACCTAAGAGCCACAGCAGGGTTGGCTGTGGGCCAAGGGGCAGCTGAACTTGAACTAGGCACTGGAGAGGCCACTGCCTGAGGCGGTCCACCTGGGGAAGATGGCAAAGGCTGCTTTGGTTCTAGAAGTGTTTTCACATCTAAGCGACTTGGTGGTGGTGGTGGGGGCAGGTATGGTGGGAAGGCACTGTCGTTTTGAAACAAGATGGATAGACTTAGGGCTCACCCTGATTTCTGTCTCTTTCAGCTCAGGGGGCTAGGGCTCGGTGCTGGCTGACTTAATTCATAAGGTCCCTTGTCCTCCCAGATCTGTATGACTTTGCTCCATTTGCACCAGCCCTGAAGCACAAACATGGCTGGAAGGGAAGGGCCCACTGCCCTGATGGCAGGTGGTCTGAAGACCGGACTAACAGGACGGGCTGGGGTACAGGCCGCCTCCTTTTCTGCACCCCTTTCCTTCAGCCGGCATTCCCCTGTACTGGCGCCTGATCCCAGAGAGTTCCTCTGGCCCTGGGATTCCTACTCAGTATGCAGTGCTGGCACAGATGAGCGTGGCAAAGCGCCCCACCGTCCCAGTCCTGACCTTCCAGTTCGACTCACTCCTCAGCTCCCCCCTCCCCCCCGCAGAACTGGTGAACATGTCGCACGGCTCTTATTTAGTCCAAGTCTAAATATTTCACAGCCAACTATTTGGCGCACGCATATGAACCCAGGCCACACCGGGAGGCTTGGAGGCTGGGACCCATCTCCATCTCTTAAAAGCCTCTGCGTTTGGAGAGCAATTGGGACTATTAACAGGGAGGCTGGTGAGCCGAGTGCTTCCACCAAATAGGGCAGCTGGGTTCATTTCCCACACCTCTCCAGACACCATGCTACACAGGTAGAAAGTTGGTCCCATATTGATCTAGTCCCTGAGCCACATGAAGACAGGTCACCCTGGGCCAGGGCCCTTGCTCTGTTAGTATGAATGTGGGCTCCACCTCCTTCCGCCTTGTACTTGGCATATCCTATCTTTTAACTGTGCATTCTGTCACCTCACCCCTGGCTGCACCACCTGCCTGCTCTTGGGAAGGAGGGGACCAGGGATACTCCCATGCCACCTCCCCTGTGCTGCCAGTGAATGCCACTCTCATTTTAGCCTCAGCGAATCAGGTCCAGCGCCTCCAGGTAAACCAGCTCCCTCTGGGCGAGCCTGGCCAGGCAGGAGGCTCCCAGATAGGCTGACTCTCCAATGAGCTCCCTGTCTGTCCACTAGCCTTTTATCTGCCTCCCCTGCTGGATTGGGGATGCCCCACATGTAGAGGTCATGTCTTAGGGGCTCTGGTGACTCCGTGGCCTGGCACAGAGGCTGCTATAGAGGGAAAGGAGGAAGTGGATATTTGCTGAGTGAGTAACAATGCCTGGACAGGCAGATGAGTATTTGCCTCTGGAGCCAGAGCCAGTCTCCTGTGTTGAAAGTGGGATTAGCTCCTTTCAGAAGAGTGTGCATTCCCAGTGAGGGCCGCTTCCTCTACCCGCACCTCTGTCCAGTCGCCAGTGAGTGGGTGCCTCCCCTCCCCCTGACTCCATCCAGTCTCCAGTGAGTGGGTGCCTCCCCTCCCTCTACCTCCGTCCAGTCTTCAGCGAGCGAATACTTGTAGCCCCCATGCAGTCTCCAGTTTCTGCCCACACCCCGTACCCCACCCCCGCTCCAGGGCCTTGCCTGAAAATTCTCCTGGACACCTGTCCTTTCCCCTCTATTTACCACCCCCAGGACACAGCCCCTGGCCTCCCAGAGCCTTTCATCCATCAAGCATTTTGGTCTTTGGAAATTAAGCTGGGACCTGCTTGTACAACCCTTGGAATGAAAGAACATGGTCTCTATTAGCTAAACCCGTTTTTCGTGTGTTCACACAAAATGACCCACCATATAAAAATCCCTGCAAGTTGCAATGCCCAGGATGCCCACACACAGGCAGCTAGTCTTCCTCCCCAGCTAGAAGCCCATTCGGTGGATGGAGGGTGGGAGTGTGAAGGCCTGGGGGCAGACTGTGATTGGCATGCCTCTGTTTTCCTTTCCCATTTTTCTGTCTTCATTTTTCTTCCACATGTGAATCTGAGGGGCCATCATTTGAGGCACAGGTGTGGCTCCCAGTCCCCCCTCACTGGACGCCACCCCCTTGCTGTGCTGGAGAAGATCTACACGGTACCCCAAGAGTTACTGCAGTTAGCAGGGAGACCCAGGAACCTTGACTGTCATGGCTGCTCAACAGGCCACACCCTAATGATCCTGAGCTTTTTTTTTTTTTTTTTTTTTTTTGAGAACAAGCTGCCTGGAGGGTACAGAAAGCACTTACAAGCCCTCTTGTGTGGTGCTTCGGATTTTATTAAACGATCCATTTCTGCTTGCTCCCTGAAGGGAACTGGAGGTGAAGGGCGCAATTTAATAAATAAAAAATTAACTGGGGGTGGCTTAAATACAACTTTGGATGGCAGTGATCATGATGGGGGGTATATTGACTTAAGGCAGTTTTCTTTTCCTTTTGAAGAGAAATTCACCTGTAGATAGTGGAAGCTGGTGTGGAAGGGAGGAGAGCAGAAGGGGAAGGGAAGGATGGGAGGGATGAGGAGAGAGAGGAGAGGGGAGGGGAGGGGAAGGAGATAGACAGGGGGCAGATTGGGAGGATGGAAGGCCCCTCACTTGTGGCCCCGTGCCACTCCCAGGCGCATTGGGAGTTCTTGACGTTTCTGGACACCAAAGGCCACTGGGGCCGCATTCAGCTCTGAGCACACTGCTGCTTGCAGGTCTTTAAGAAGGAAGCCCCTTAGGGGAACCCTCAGAGCAGCAGGGGAAGGGGGGGGACGCTCTGTGTTTGGGAGCCCAGCCTCCTGTTTCAAGAAGCCTGAGCACAATCCAGTGGCCCCTTAAATTCACATCCAACTCCCTCCGAGTTCCTCCAGGCCCCAGCTTTCCTAGCACAATGAGGCCTGAACGGACACTGCTATGGACCTTGTAACAACAGGACCCATAACAGCACTGGCTGGATGTCACTCAACATGGCTGGGACTGTGCCCTTCTGGGGCCACCGTACTGATGAAACTGTTACGGGGGTGGCTGCCAGAACCATTCCCAGTTTCTAAATGATAAGTACGAAGCCCCGGCCCATCATCCCAAGTGCCACAGGCAGTGTGAGCTGCAGCTTGGTTCCCCGTTGTCCAGCAGGCTCACTCTGGGCTGTTTGCTCCGCGTGGGTCTTGCCAATACGGAGCCCGCAGCATCAGCTTGTGTGTAGAGGGCAGGCCTCCCTTCCCTGGGAACAGACCCTGACAGTAGTGACAGCTGGTCACTACTGGCTCCAGCTCCGACCCACTGCTGGCCTAGGATGCGAGTGGCCTGAGCACCAATCGTTAGCCACAGCAGCCTTTCTGTTGGCAACAACCTGGGCGGTCTTTACTCTGAGCTGGCCCTTCTGCTAGCTTGGGCTCTGCAAGGCCCATGTACTTTAACCCGTGGCTGCTATAGGCCGGACGAGCTGAGTACTGTCAACTCCTCCTGCTGCACACGAGCTTCTAGTGGACAGATGAGGCCAGATAGCACCTTGCACCCCCCATTTCTCTTCTGTATCCACTGAACCAAGCCCAAACCTGTGGATTGAAGGGAGCCCACTGACCGCACCGGCAGTTGGGCGGCAGCTGAGGAGCGCCAACGGTTTCTAAGCTAGACCATGACTGTCACTGTGGATGTTATCCAGCCTTCACCAACACTGGGCCATTTCACGTCCACACACAGATGAGACGGATACCAGGCAGCTACGCTGGGCAGGAAAGGGTCTCTCACACATTTCTGTCTCCCCAGAACCTCAGACCGTGACCTTATTTGGAAATGTGGTCTTTGTAGCTCTAACTGGTTAGGATGATGTTGACTTAGGGCGAGCACCACTGGTGTCTTTACAGGAAGAGGAGGGGACACCCAGACACTTGCATGGAGAGGGAGGTGGAGACAGAGCACCTCGTCCGTCCATGGAGGAAGGGAGGGAGGGATGCCAATACCACACCAAGGCTGGCAGAAGCTAGGAAGGCTCCACCTCCAGCCCAGCCCCAGCTCTAGAATCGGCCTTTCTTTGCAGCTTCTGGGTCTAGAACTGGGAAATAAAACATGTCTACTATTTAGCCTGGCTCATTTATCATGGGCAGCCACACAGAACTCTTCCCTGTGAGTTCCCAGGCAACCCCTTTAGTGTGAAGCTCCAAAGGAGCTTCGTGTTTCCTGTGGAGCAGGGGTGGGCACCATAGTAACCAGACGTAGCCTAACCCAAGAGCACTGGGAAAATTCCCTCAAGAAGTATTCTGTGGATTTTTTTTTCTTATTATGGAACAAAAACATGTGATGTTTAGCACCTCAGCCATTTTTGGGTGTCTGAAGTCTTGCATACCTGTCACCATTGCCTCTACAACTTCTTATCTTTTTAACTTGCTCCAAATTGCCTTGTTGGCCTCAGTGGGAAGGGATGCACTTAGTCCTGCTGCAACTTGGTGTGCCAGGCCAGGTTGGTACCCATGGGGAGGAGAGAGGGAGGAGGGGCATGAGGGCGGGACTGGGAGGGGAGAAGAGAGGGGGCTGCGATCAGCTGTGAAGTGATCAAATACATAAATAAATAAACAAATAAGTGGAGAAAAGAAAATAAAGGTTGAATTCCATTCTCCGACCCTTGGCTCCTGCTGATTCCCATTTTATTCTATTCCTCTTTTTAATTACATTTATTTGCTGTGCACGTGCGCGCACACACACACACACACACACACACACACACACACACACACACTCATGCCTGGGCAGCCGTGTGCCACAGCATGCACGTGGAAACCAGAGGGTCACTTGTAAGCTCTCTCTCTTCACTGTGTGAGTCCTGGGATCACACTCCACAAGCCTTAACCCTCTGAAGCATCTCACTCCCCTCTACTCTATGTCCTTGAACTTGACAACTCTGGGACCCCATTACAGCCTGAGTGTGACATGCTTCCCATGGGCTTGTGTGTTTGCACATATGTTTGGGCCATATGGGCTCATACGGTCCAAGCTAGCAGGGTTGTTTTAGGAGGTTCCTAAATCAGACACCCTCCCTTCCTCATCCCCTTTATGGAGTACACATAGGCTACCAGGACAGGCCTTGAGGGCTGTGTCCAGGGCCTGCTTTTCTGCCTCCTATATGCTAATGTGTGAGAAGCTGGGATGCACCGCGCCCCTGCCTCCATGGGTTGTGTCCCTGAAGCCATGAACCAAAACCCTCCTCCCTGAGAGTGCGTCTATCAGGTATTTTGTCACAGGGAGAAAAAAGAAAAACACAAAAACAAAAACAAAAAACAAAACAAAACAAAAAACCCAAGGCACGCCTGTAGCTGGGGTCATATAGAACCTGTCCTTTCACACCTGGCTCTGTCACCATCCATGATCTCCTCAGGGTTGTCATGATGTAGCTGGTGTCACTCATTGGTTCTTCCCTTCTATTCGGCCCTTGCAATAACAACGCATTTTGTGGCTCCATTCATCTCTCAAGGACCACATGGATTTACAGTGACTTTTTTAAGACAGTGAGCCCGATAACCCTCAGCATCCCCCATTTTACTTTTGTGACCCGCAAGTTCAGAAAAGAGGTCAGAGGCTCACATTTGCCACCCAAAGCCCTCTGGGTTTATTTTGGAGCCTAGTCTTTCCAGTGCCCTGACTTTGACTTCAGCAACTGGCTTCATGACAACAGACGCCAAGCACAGAGAGAAAGCTGGGCATATGACTTAACGGCCGTCCACCGGGTCACACGGAGATCACATTGGAAGAGAGGTACCCAGCCATGGTGCCTTGCTGTCTAAGGGTGGGCCGTGATGTGTGGGAGGGCTACAGCCCCGACTCCCGGGGAGCCCACACCATAGCCACGGACACCTCTGTCTGCCCTGCGGTTTCTTGGGTCATCAAATCCCTCGCTGGTGTCTGACTATGCTGAGAACCGTTTCCTTTAGTGCAGATGGAGGGCTGTGGGACTGTCCTTGCTACCTTCCATGAGGTGGGTCTCTGCAGACCTAGTACTCTTTCTCCCACACTCAGCTAAAACGGCTCTGTGTGGGCCACATCTGGGCAGCTGTCCAGTCTCTACTTGGCAGGTGCATCTTGGCTCCTGTCCCGTTTTGTTTCTTTAATAAAAAAAAAAACATGCCTCTCTTCGGTGTGGAGGGCCAGCCAGGACAGTGTCCACAGCTGCTGTTAGGATGGGTCTGTAGCCACAGGCCTTTGAGTCCTAGTTGGCATCCCCTGGGAGGTGCTTTCTGGGAAGTGGGGTCCGTTCATCTCTCATCTTGGCGTGGGCACTGCTCAGACAGGCCTCTGAGGTAAGGCTGGATTAATACTCAGAGAAGGGCTTGGGGTATAGTTCAGTGGTAGAGTGCTTGGTTAACATGCTTGAGGTCATAGGTTGAGTTCCTAGCACTACAAACAAACAAACAATCAAATCCCAACGTAAGGCAGAAAGCACCTTGCAGCATGCACACCACTAGGGTGCGCAGGCTTCTTAGATGAGCATGTTTTGGTATCAATAATTTAGACATGGCCTTTCTCCTTTGGGAGACTGGGGGAAATCTCATTTCCTAAGTAAATCCCCTAAGAAACCAACCTATTCGCTCTCCTAAGATGTCCAAAAACCTGTCTCAATGGATGGATCTACACAATGAAAGTTGAAGATGGGACTGAGTGCCGAGAAGGCTGTGTAGAGAGACCCTAGAGCCTGGTGGGGTTTGGGGAGGCCACCCTAGGACTGGGGATGGTTTTCAATCTCCCTTGTGTGGGTGCTAAAGGGTGGTCACAGGGAACGTACCTGAGTTGTTTGAATTTAAACAACCAGACCCCTACTTGTGGCAGTAGATGAAAAGTCAGAGACATCGGACTGGGAGTCTGCAACTCCTCCCGCCCCCGCATCCCCCCCCACCAGGAGAGGAGAGTATCATGGGCTGGTATGCTAGGCCCATCTCCCATCAGGTGAGGACCCCCTACCAGTCTAGAAATCCCTTTACTTCCAGGGCTCTGGGGCAGAGCCTTGACCTCTGGGGAGAGAACAGAGCCACCCATGGAAGCCAGGGGGATCCTGCTGCTGGCCAGAGCACAAACCTTCACCTAGGCTCACACTAGCTGAGGTTTTCTCACAGACAAGGCACTCAGGGTGGGTCTTACATGGCCCCGGAGCTCAGGAGAAGGGGAGGCTTGGAGCAAGCCAGAGATGCCTACACTCTGCCCTGGCAGATCCTTGTAGTGAACTAGGTGTGCTTGCATGGATGAGTGGGGGGATGGGTCGTCAAAGATCACACTTGCATTGGATCCATTTGTACTCATTGTACCCTGTCTCCCCTCCTCCAGGGGTGTAGACAAACGTGAGCGGATGTAATGTCACTTCCATAACATAGACCACACCCCAGCTGTAACTGGTTTCATTGGATGCTGAGAATCTTTGTGACAGAATTAAGAGCAACTGGTGGGTCCCTCTCGCCTGTGCTCGGTCTTGCATGGTCACTGTGGGATGCTTTGCAAATCTTATCCAACTCTGGAGAGCTCTGCTGGGTGGGGCTTCAGCACCTATGAGGGGGCCAATTCCCATCATGGCCTACAGCCTTACGCATCTGTCATTTGGGGGGTGGGGATTCCATTCGTTACTTTTCTTGAGGTTGTGAGAGAATACAAAAGCAACTTAAGGAATTCACAGTGTGAGGACACCGTCCATCGTACTGGGAGGCATGGCAGCGTGAGCTTGAGGCAGTTGCTCATGCTACATCTACGTAGCATGGAGAGAGCTGAACGCTGGCGATTAGCTCACTTCTTATTCAGCTTGGGGCTTCAAGCCGTGGGATAGTGCACGCACATATTTAGGGTGGGACTTTCCACGCATTTAACCCTGCCTAGTCCCTTACAGACATGCCCATGGTTTGTCTCCTAGGCTATTTCAGTTCCTGCCAAGCTGACCATCAGTATTAGACACATGGCTAGAGGGAATAGCATAAGTGACCGACTGGCAAAGCAAGCAAGCCAGAGTCCAGCCCCACCTCTGTGGCTTCCTGTCTGGTCTCAGAGCCCTGCAGGTCCAGTGGGTAGCTCAGAGCCATAGGGCCACTGCCCACCTTCTACCAGAGGCATTGTCTGTTTCCATAGGCCAAGGAGGGTCTTTGCCAGTGTGAACAGAGCTACTCAAGTGAGCCTATTCTCCTCAGATCAGTGGCACACTTGCTTTCCTGCAGCTGACACAGGACTCCAGAGATGCACCGCTCCCCCCTCCAAACCTACCAGGCCCTGAAAATCTGCCTGTGTCACTACAGACGAGCCTGGGGACCACAGCCGCTTCTGTCTGCTGCTGCTGCTGCTGTTGGGCTGCTGGCAGCTACAGTGCGCTCAGAGCTCACAGCCTTGCGCTTGGGTTGCAGTTTGAGACGGGTAGAGTTGCCAAGCTGTAAGCAAAGCTGGGGCCTGCTGCTAACCACTCCCTCTGGTCAGCACATCCTGGCCACTGGGCTCCATCTCTGCTGTTCCAGCCGCCTTGCTTTGCTTTGGCATGTGAGCTTCGCTGCCCACCCCCTTAAAGGCAGCCCTCGCTGAGCTTGTAGAGACTCCTAACAGCTGCTCTGGGAGCGTGTTTACTTCCAGTCCTCAGGGTAGGTATTGAAGTCAAGTGCCTACAGCAGATATTCAAACCAGCCAATCCAGGTTGCTGCGGTTCACCTGTCCTGTCCCTGGAAATGTAAATTTGGCTCTAACCTGTCCCCGCCCCCGGTCCATCTGCCCCTTATGCTATCCCCATATATTTTCTGTGTAGCCCTGGCTACACTGTGTCTCCTGAACCCTTCCTTAAGCATCTTACCACACAGAGCAAAAACAAATCCCAGACGCCCCCTCCCCTACCCCCAGCCCAGGACAGAGGAGAAAGCTCAGTCAATAAAGTACTAGTCTCACAAGCTCAAGGACCCGAGTTTGACACCCCCCCAAACAGTACACATGCAAATGCAGGGTACAGTGGTCTGTGCTTATAGCCTCAGCACCAAGGAGGCAGAGACAGGGGGACTCCTAGGACTTGTTAGCTGGTCAGCTTAGCCTAAGTGGTGAGCTCTACACCAAAGCAGGTGAGTGGGTGGCGTTTCTGAAAAATGAAACAGGAGGTGTCCGCTGGCCTCTGCAAGCACGCACACACGTGTGCACATACACTTAGATATGGACACCCAAACACACGTGCACACACGGTTTTTTAAAAACTTGGCCAGTCTCCCACCCCCACCTCCGCCCCCACCACGGTACCTGCTAGTATGCCTCTAAAGAGCGTGGCTCTTGTTAGACAGAGTCAGCTTTAAGGGAGAGCAAGATTCCCTGGGGGCGGAGAACAAGTTAGCACTTAGTTTAGCTTGGAGCCACTGCAGATCCTCAGGAAGAAAAAAAAAAAACCTAATTCACTTTCAGGATTAACACGTCTGTGCTCATCAATTTCGGGTCTTCTGCAAAGGGTGTCAGAAGTCAGGCAAACACGGATTTTTGATTTTTTTTTTTTTAAATCAAACCCGCATCCTGGTGCCCGTCTGCCTGTGACTAACCCACATGGACAAGCAGCTAATTTGCAGACGGTGCCTGGATTGACAGTTCCGTTTATTTAATAACAGATAGCTCCTGTCTCCCCAGCTTCTGCTCATATACAAAGTCTTGGCTGAGACGGAAAACATGATAAATTGTGGGTGTGTTTACTCTTACAGTCCCGAGGCCCCGAGGCTAATGGTCAGAACTTCAGATAATAATAACAGAAACAACCTTTCGGGTTGTTCTGTTGGAACCATCTCTAATGAGGACAGTTAAGTAAGCAGATAGCGGAGTGTGGGTGGCTGTGTCCCCGTGGGCAGATTCGCTTTGGTGGCTGCAGACGCTGGACGGGTATTTGCTTCACTGGATGAATGTGGTGGGTTTCATATGTCCTGCCTCTTGATTTTGGAAAAAAAAAAAAGAAAACCCAGAAGGGTGGACACACCTCAGGAAAGAATCTCATACCAGGCTCCCCGAGATTGATGCTTCGGGGTGTCCAACACCAACCCAGCCCCCTTAGCTAACACCCTGGCTCAGCTTTTTGTGGGGCAGGGGTGCCTACTTACGACTTGGACAATCAGCTGTGTGCCGAGGCTTCACCCCACTACAAACATACTTTTTGAGAGCACCCGCAGGTGTATGTTTAGCCCAGTTTCCTTGGGACCTCATACCGTGGTCACTGCAGGTCAGTGAGGGGCTGAGGACCAGTGCTGGCTGCTCCTAAGATATTCCGTACCCCTCAGCTTTAGTCAGCGGTGTCACTACAGGCTAAGCACCCCAAGGTTAGGGACTTTAGCCATGCTCACTTCCCACCCAGTCTTCATGGCACCTACATTGCGCCCCCTAGGTTCTACCACTCTCCCTTCTCAGCATCCCTGTGCCTGCTAGCTCCCGCCTCACGTTAGGGTAGCAGTCCATCTCTGATCTTGATCCTGGCTCAGAGGCCCTGAAGATCCTTGTCTGTCACTAACTCAGTAGCCATCCTGGGTCCACTCTCAGTCCCATGCAAACACCCATTGATTCCCCACTGTGCTTGATGACATGTCAGATCTCCCTTCTCCCCATCCCTTCTCCCCAACACACTCTCATCAGTGGAATGATCAGGTGGCCTGAGGGAAGCCCCTGTGTCTCTCCTTCAGCAGAACCCAAGCCTGGTACCCGTGCTAGCTCCCAGGCACAGCCCACTGTCTTTGGCTGGCCCACGGCCCAGCCCACAGACATCAGCCTTCCTCCAGCGGCTCCGGCCATCCTTACCCACCCCTCCACAGCCTCTTCTCAGTGGGCATCCGAGGGAGAGAGGCCCTCTCTGTAACTCTCTCCCATGAGACATCGTCAATGTGCTGGCATCAACCCCGCCCAGATGGTGGCCATGCTGTCAGGGTTCGTAGTTCCAACTGGGGTCCTGAGGGCCAGGCCCAACCCTCAGATAACTCCAGCTCAGCTATGGTCACTTGGGTATTACAGCCCCAACCCAGCCAAGGCCACGGTTTTGGACGAGCGCCAAGAATATTGACTGTATCCCTGTGTCAGCCCACAGAGCCATCTCCGACGGGATGAGCGGACTGCCAGGGCGCTCTTGTTCCATCACTCATTGCCCACTCCTGGTTCTATTAGCTCGACCTGCGGGGTCGCTCTGAAGCCAGCCTGCACCCTGCCCGTGATCCTTCCCTCTAACCTGAGCCCCGTGAGGGCAGAGACCAGCCCCCGGCACACCACACTTGGCCCTGTCTTAGCGTGCTAGCGCTATTTGTTCCTTTGGTCTGAGTCTTCCCTCGTCAGTGCCAGGATCCAGGAGAAGCAAACTGAACCTTCTGCCGTCCCCCCTTTTCCCCCAGTGGCACCTGGCGCAGACGTCAGAGCTGCACGCACCTGCTGGGTCAGAGCTGCAGGGGTTTGTTGGAAGCCCCTCAGCTATGGGCAGAGGGCCTCCCCTCCTCATCTTCTGTTCCTGCGGCTGTTAGAATATGGGTGGCACCAGGCTGTTTGCCAAGTGCCCTTCTTGTGGTGGGGGATGGGGCAAGGCACGTTGACTGTTTTCTGCACAGCCTATGAACTCAGCTCACGCCGGAGGGAACAAGGGACAGCTCGCCGTGCCAACAACCTCCCAGCATCAGGCCAAGGAATGCGTGTTCCCCTCCACCTGGGGGAGATTCCTGGTCTGTGCTCCTCAGGATCCCCCCTTCCCAGGGCCTCAGAGTACAGGGCACTTGACCCACTCCCCTGGTGACTACCCTCTGCTCCGTCAGACCCCTTTACCCCAGCTCTAACTCCACATGGAGACGCTTATTGTTTCTACCTTCAAGCCTTTGGAGCTCCCAGCTCCTCGATACCCCTTGCTCCCAGTCAGAACCTGGGGCGGGGGGGTGGAGGGTGGAGAGAGCCCCCTTTTTCTCAGGGACCTGTAGCAAAACTGTCACTCAGCTCCTTTGACCCCAATGGGTTGAAGAGGCACCCCAAGTTTACATGTACATGGAGATGGGCCATGACTGCTTTACGTAGCTCCCCCTGGGGAGTGAGAAAGGGCAGCCCCTGTGTTCAGGAAGAGAATGGCTTTGCCACCATGCCCTGAGCCTGGAAGCAGAGGCCATGTTAGTCTCAGTGCCGATGGGATTAAACAGGTGGGATAAAGGCTGCTGGATGTCTTACATTAGGGTGCCAAGTCTGCTGTCCTGTGCGCTGTGGTGATCAAGACCCTCAGAGAGCATAGGACTTGACCAGGCACCCCTGGCTTTGGAGTTGAAGAACGGGGTCCAAACCCAAAGGCTTTTAGACGTTGGAAATGCCAGGAAGCCAGCATCCCCTGGGACTTGTAGAAGGATACAGCCCAGCCAACACCCTGACTAAAGTCCAGTGAGAGCTATTATTTATTTCCACCATTGCGCACGGTTGTAACCTACTGTGTATTTGTTATAACAGCAAAGAGGCACCCAATGCAGTCTTCTCAGAGGACCAATTAGGGCCCACACAGTCTCGTCTCTACCTACCAGCCCCTTCCTTGCTCCAAGTTTTCATACTCTGGGAGTCAGAGAGGTGAGGGTGGAACAGGACAGCACCAGCCGATCCCTCACAATCAGTCCTTGCCCCCCCCCCCCCCCGCCCTTGAGCACAGGGACTTGTTTCCCTTCCTGCTCATGGGGAGCCATCCTCCAGCCTTCCTACCACATACACCTCAAGAGGCCTGAAGTTTTGCTGAGTCACCTTTGAGAGTCCGGGGCTTCTAGGGCGCTTTGCCCCTCTCCTGGGCCGTTGCCTGGGCAGAGGGTAAGGGCCGAGGACAAGCAAGCCTCCGCAGGACTCTTTCGGAATTTCCCAGTCCTAGCAGAACCAGTTGGCTAGAGATGGCTCGGCTGTTCTTGCCTGGCATGCACAGTATCTCACAGAGAGGCAAAGCGGGAGGAGGCGCCTTCCCCTCCCCACCCCACCCCCGCCCACCCATCCAGACACACACTGAAAGGCTATGGATTAATTTAACTTCGAATTATAATCACTTACTAAGATTATCCAGAAATCCTGTGTCCCCACACCTCCCCAGTGAAAAGAGCCTTCTCTGTCTATTTATACCCAGTATATACATAAGCAGAAACGGAGATTTCTTTATGGACCATTAAAGATTTAATGTTTAATTTATAGCCACTTTCTCTGGCGGGGTGTCCAGGCACAATGTCAACATTTTTAATTAAATGAAGTTTTTTTAATCACAACGAAAGATATATATTTTAAAAACCACATTTGGACCAGTTAGCAGCAGGCCCCAAGCTTGCTGGGAAGAGACACATCCCTAGATTTCCAGTCACAGGCTTCCCCAGACCCTTACGTAGGCTGGAGACGATGGCTCGGCCGGCCGTATGCCTGCGTGCAGAGGCTCATGGGTGCTGCAATTTGAGAACTGTCCTCTGTCTTCCCAGCTCTGAGTAGAGGTGGTGTGTGACTGTGTATGAGGGTTGGGGAGGACCTTTGCACAGCTGAGCTCGTACCTGAGCCTGTCTAAGTGATGAGGGTCAGAGTTGGAGCTTCAGAGACCTGGCACCCAGAGTCATCAGCTGGTAACCAGGGCTGGCATCTCAGGGAACCTCACTCGGCTTCCAAGCTGTCTCAGTATCCCACAGCTTCATTCCCAGACAGGCACTGACGGTCCAGTCTGTGTGTGAGCAAAACCTAGCCACGCCGGTGAGTGTGAAGTTGGCCACCGCTGCGTGGGTGGTTTCTGCGGGTAGAGTAACTGTTAGGCTGTGCCCAAGAGCAATCCTGGGATGCCCCAAGGATGTGGCACTCTGGTGTTGCCTCTGCTCCATATCTGAGGACATGGTGAGGCTTACAAGGTGACATGTAGGGGTACACTGTACTCCAGCTCCAGGTAGCATGAGTAAATGGCTTATGCACACAGAGCTGAGGGCAGAGTGGCCTTTCTTTAGGACCTGGTGGACAGGGCCTTGCTGACTTGCTGTGCCCAGAGCTGCCTCTTTGTGACTGTGTCCCATGCTGACCCTATGACACCTGACCTCTGTCTGACCATGCCTTTCCTGCAAGTGTTGTTCAGGTCCTTGTCACTCTCAGCCAGTCTATTCCTGTTTCAGGACAGGAAGTGGGCAGCCAGGTTGTAGTGTGGTCCCGTGTGAGAGTGGGGCATAAGGAGTACAGGGTCACTGAGAGAGGAGTCGAGGGCGATGCTGCCACAAGGCCATCTTGGAGAGGCCTCCCGGGGCCCAGGGGTCTGACACAAAGGTCTTTGGAATCTCCCCCAACTTGTCCTGCTAAAGCCCTTCAAAGCAGCTTCAAGAGACACAGTTGCCATGCCCCATTTTCATTCTGACTTTGTCCCTACCATCTGTACCCAGAGAAGAGCAAGGCCATGTTCATTTGAACCCAGAGAAGAAATTAGAATCTGCCCAGATCCAAGGCCAGCACAAGCCAGCGGCCTTTAATGGGGTACTTCATCTTTCAGGGCAATGGCACTTCCCTGGGAAGATGCTGACTCAGCGGCACGTGTCCAGGGCAGTGGGTGGTCAGTAGCCAGTGTCCTACGTGACCTCCCCTGCTGGCACTTGAGGCCCAGGGGCAGCACCCCTCCCCTGCTCCGCTCCGCATGCTGCAGTCCTTCTCAGAGACACAGGAACAGGTGCTGCCCCAGGTGAGGCTCTTCACTCCTCTCATGCACACAGGGATTAGGACTCTGGATGGATGCACCATTCTCTGGAGACCAGGACCAGCCTAGCTCCCTCGCCAGCAGCATCTCTCTAACAGCATCCATCTCCAGTCACCTTGCAGTCACCCAGTCAGATTCTCCTAGCTACTTCCAATACCATGAGCTTCCACAGCGCGGACGGATGGGGCCGGCGGAGCGGTCGCCCATAGGGAACTTAGCTTGCTTTATCCACCCATCCCCAGCCCTCTGGAGTACTTTCCCCACAACCTTCATTTGCTGTCGAGGTCAGGATCCTTTCCTCCCCCCCCCCAACCCCTTCCCCCGCCCCAGCTCGGAGCTTCTCCACAGGGAGCTAAGCACACAGTCTCTGGGGCTTCGATTCCCATAAACCGGCCCTTTCATTTCTCATGTGAAGCCACTTTAATTACGAAGCTAAATAACGAGAAGGAAATATTAAAATTAAAAAAAAAAATCCCTACACAAAGCAAGTTTGCTTGCGCTGGCCACTGCTCCAAGCGCCAAGGCAGAGTGGGGAAGGCACCATGCCACTCACTAAAAGCATGTGTCACTAAATCAATAATTCATTTACTTTAATGAGATAAGTACTTTGAAAACTAATTGCGAACCTGCTCCATTTACTCCAACCCTTAATGTAAATCACAACCGCCGCTGTGGGAAGGAGAGGGTTGAGACGGAAGACACAGACATCGACGTGTTCCCCCTCTTCTAAGAAACAGAAGGAAGTCCTTCGCTCTGCGGCAGGTGCCGGGGTGGAACCTGGGAGGCCCATCACTTATCTTCACAGGGCAGAACACAGTATGGGGGTACCTTACACCCCACCCCACAGCCAGGAGAGGGAGAATCAGGAGAAAGCAGAACACAGCACTGTGCGCGGACCACCTCTACCGGGAAGTGACTGTCCTTAGTCCTCCGGGGACTCTGATGGTTTTGGGTTGAGTTTCTGCTCAGTGATGCTCCAAGCAGCTTCTCTCCGCAGCCCCAAAGCTCAAGAAGAATGCACAATGCCAGAACTAGGGGCAGAGATGAGCAGCTTAGCTCAGGAAGTCCCAAAGGGTCTCGGCGTTCCAGTGACTTCCCGGGCATATGAAACTGGGAGCAGGAAGATGCTCCCACTTATCAGGTGCTCTGGGCGTGAGCAGCTGGGTGGCCTCTTCAGATCTGAGCACATCTCTCAGTAGAACCCCGGGTTCATCATCTAC
>OU015746.1:2977595-2996561 GCA_907169655.1 Acomys percivali | reverse complement strand
TTCTTTCTTTCTTTCTTTCTTTCTTTCTTTCTTTCTTTCTTTCTTTCCTCTTGCCTTGCTTCAAACAAACACCAACACGGAGATGAACCCAGGATCGCTTCTTGCCCTCTTGGAAGGTACCCACAGTTCAGAGGCCTTGTCACACAGTCGTTTCTGGAAACGTAGAAGAAACTGCTTTTCCTCCGTCACCACCACACACTGACTGGTGCAGGGAAACCTATACAGTCTCCAGAGATGGTTGGTTCAGTATGAGGAGAGCTTATTCTTACAAGCCAAGTTTTGAAGCACCAGAGAGCAGCCTGAGCCTTAGTCACTTGAGTCTGGGAGTCACTCTGCCCTGGGTCTCATGCCCTGCTCCCTGCTGGCTGAGACAAGCACACAGGGTAAAATCCCACCCACCCTGAAACCACCAGGCTGGTCGCTAAGGACTACCATCAAGGATGCTGTTGTGATTCAGCAGTTATCTGCCCTTCTTGCTGGGGTCTCCATCTGACTGAAGCACACTTTCCATACGCTGGATGGAGCCAGGGATGCAAACCCGGGGTGGAGTCCCCGGGGTCATGGAAAACAGGGTGGGGTCTCAGTTGCACCCAGCATGAGATGGAGGGGCCGCCTTCTCCCCCTCCACATCTTCCTAGCCTATCCCTGACTCTACATAAGGGGCATTTTTTTTTCCTCTATGGGGAGGCAGCACAGCGTGGACCCGAGTCAAGGTTGCCCTGCTGGACTTACCATATGTGCTACCAGAAGGTGTGTCCTGGGGTACCGCATGTGCAGGGGCAGCTGCCTGAGACGGTGGCTGGTGGGAAGGTGTTAACAGGGCCAGGGCATACAGACAGGACATTTGTCCACCAGGAAGAGCCCCTCCCACTTTTCCGGGGAGCAGACTTGGTATAGATCCACCTTACTGGGAGCAGTGCTGAGGAGGGCAAGGTTAAAAAAAAAAAAAAGCCCTGTGGCTGGGGAGGAGGCCAGGGGGATGTACAGCTGATGCCAGAGGAGCTGGGATGGACCAGGGGCAAGGGATCACTTCTGCACTCAAAGCCAGAAGACGCAGGGACACAGCCCGTCTGGGAGCCTGGCAGCTGTCTGCTCTGACTACACAGATCCAGAATGTCCCTGGGAGAAGAGCAACCCTAGCAGTCCAGCAATGAGGCAGACATCAGTGACCCAGCTTGGACGCTTCCAGTCATGTCAGTTTGAGGGCCCCAGGGCCCTTCTCAGGTCTGCCAGGCTGAGGTCAATGGTCAATAGGGCTGGTGGCCCAAATAGCCACTTGCTTTAGGAGGTGGGAGCGAACCTTCTCAGCTGGGCAGGCCTGGGCCAACCTACAAGAGTTTTGACCGAATGGCCTTTGGCTGCCAAGGGGCTCATTATTGGGGTGAAGGCTGCCAAGCATGGGGGAGGAAGCCTGGCGTGGAGGAAGTTACAAGGTCATCCGGGACCTCAGCTCAGGTTGGATGGCGGCATCAGAGGTTTATACGCACAGGCGGTGCAGGTCCTCACCTATGCCATCCCTTGCCCTGTGAGCAGCAGTCAGCAGGAGGGCAGCGTGCTGCCTCTGGGGAGCATGGAACTCCACAGCTGGGCTGCAGTATTGGGAAGTGAAGACAAGTCTCTGCCACCTCAGGCTGTGGGGCTCTGAGCCCATGCTTGGGCTGCCCGTGACTGGGGCCAGCTCCACGGGCAGGGTTCAGTGTCATCTCAAGGTGTTACACTCTGCTGAGCACACTGCTGTGTCCTCGAACATTCAAGTCCCAGGTAGATTATAAATGCTACGTCTGGGCATCACTCCTGGTTCACAGAGGAGATTGCTGAGACCCAGAAGGGTCAACAGCGAGTCCAAGGGGGCTATGGACCCCAGAGTGTGACCATGACATCAGACCCTGAGCTTCTTACTACTTGCTTTCAGAGGGCAGTGAGGACCCAGGGACACCAAGTGTGCAGACAGATCTCCCCTGCACTGCACATGAGCCACTTAGATTCGCCATCACCAGAGGAAGTGCAGCGTGGAGCTGGGATAGGAACCCAGTGACTTTCATCCCACCAACCTTCTGCTATGTGGTCAATTGTGGGGTTCCCTCCCCTGCTGAGGGTCACTTGCACTATCTCCACCATGCAGGTCCACCATACCTGGTCAACTGTACCTCCCACCATGGTGGACTTGGTGTAGTCTATGACCTCAGTCCTCGCGCATCTGTTTTTAGATGGAACCCCAGAAGGGACCCTGCTATTTCCCTAGTACCTCAGAACTGAGACCCAAGAGAAAGAAGGGTGTAGCCCTGGAAGGGCCAGGTAACAGCTGCAAGTGTCCTCAACTCACTTCACAGAGGTTCTGGCTCTCATGGGGTTGGGAGGTGGGGTGGGGGCAGGCTATGGCCTGCTAAGACCTGGGGACTGGTTCTCTTGTTTAGAGAGGCTGGTCATGTGACAGTGTGACCTAAGACACAGCTAGCACGCCAGGGTAAACGGCCAGTGGGAGACCCATTCGTTTTATTCACTGATGTGGACACTGATGTGTCCCAAGGTAGGACCTGGCACAAAATGTACTCTCAATAAATATATTTGAGTCAACAGTGACGGAGTAAATGCCCACGGAGCCACACGCTCGGGGTTTCCCCCTCCCCGCCCTCCTCCCGCCTTCTCTACTGCACCCCTTTCTTTTTTATTCGCTTCCTCTCCCAACACCCAGAATCTGGGCTCCCCTGGCAGGGCAGAGTGCCACTGTGGACAGGAGTTGTCCTGGACGCAGAGTTGCTGCTAGCCTGTGCACACGGTTCCCATGGGCCTCTTAATTACATAGATCCATGCACCAGAGGCTGGGGTGGGGTGACGGCCAAGCCCATACCTCCCACACACTCCCCAGTGTTGTGAAGCCTCTGAGCAGAGGTCACAGTCTACCAAGGAAGCTGGGTACAAGCTCTAGGTAGGCAGGAGCTGCTCCCACCTCTCCTGGCTACCACGGGGATTTGAAGACCTGCAGTCCCAGACACCTGGCTCACTCATGGTCATCATGGAAATTTTGGAGGGAGTCTGACTGGGAGGGGAGAACCTCTGGGCCCCAGACAGAACCAGGCAGTTCGGAGGGGCTTCTCTGGGACCAGAAGAGAGAGATGCCAGGACGTCTGCAGTGCGCACCCAGCTCGGCCTGATTCCGGCGCCTTCAGAGGCTCCAAGCGTTATTATTTCTTGTTCCTGCCTGGACTGCATTAGGAGGCTCCTGGGACGTGAGGTGGTGTGTGAGTGAGCGCGCAGGTGCATGCGCGTGCACGTGTATGTGCGTGTGTGCACGCGAGCACATGAGTGCATGTATGTATGTGTGTGTGAGAGAGAGACAGAGACAGAGGCAGAGACAGAGAGAGAGAGACGACAGAGACAGAGACAGAGAGACAGAGACAGAGAGACAGAGACAGAGAGACAGAGAGACAGAGAGAGAGACAGAGACAGACAGAGAGAGATCACTAGGCTAAAGCAGCAGCCAGGCTGAGTGAAATGCAGTCCCTTGGAGACTTAGTCCCTTGTGTCTCCCCAGGATCCCAAGACATTTAGGCTTGGTTCCTCAGAGTTTTGCCAGTCAAATTGCTCCCACAGGGAGGGAGTCTCAGATGGAAGCTGTGGTCAGTGACCAGAAAGGTGCAGAGAAAGGAGCTCTCACCTAGTCCTCTGAGGGACATGGCAGCTCATCTTGGCTTCTTCTCTGCCCCAGAGCCTGGCAAACTCACACACATTTCTCAGCGAATCTTGTCATGCTGTTCCCTGAAGAGCAATCCATGTGAGGTGCCTCATCCATCACACTGGGGCAAACTTATTAGGGTCCTCAATTAGGTCAGGCCCCTTTCATCGTCGCTGAGGGCTGTGGGGAAGGTGCAGGCTTCAGGATTCCCCCAGGGGACTGCATGGCTGGCCCTGGCTACTATCCCCAGCCCTAGAATCAGGCCTTGGCTAGTGCACTGGAATAGCTAGGACCCCGCTGGACCCCATTGTATAGACACCACCTAGAAGCCTTCAGTTACACTCATTGGCCTTTTCAGACAAGAAACAGCCCATCTTGTTCCTCGGCTTCCGCCCCACCCTGCAGTGAGGGTGTCTTCATGGTTAAGAGACACTGGGGAATTGCACACACAGAACCTCTGCTCCCCTTCTGCCTGGCTGCCAATGCCACTGGGTCTGTCATCAGGGCTGAGGGCCTCCACAGGTGACACTGGGATGGGGACCCAGAGGACCCGCACTTGGCCATTCTGGAGGGGCGCAGCTGGACTGAGAAGGCTTAGGGCTACTGAGGCGTTAGATCTCCATGGTCCCACAGGTTCCCAAGAGACCTCTACCCCCTGACCCAGTGGGCAGTGGCTTGTCCCCTGGCTCTGCCTTGCCCTATCACGACCTGCCTGGGTTGGGAAGGCCTCCGGAACTCAGGTCAGAGTGAGTTTCTTTCTCACGCGTGTGCCTGCCTCCTCTCTCCGAGCCCAGCATCGATGGACAGCATTTCTGAGGAGTCACGTAGGTGCATTTAGTGTACTTCCTGAGGATGGGGGGAGCACTTTGCATTGGCGTTGTTTGTTCAGAACACTGGACAGGGGCACAGTTTCTGCTGATGTCAACACATTCTCTTCAGCTCAGGTTTCTACTCGCTGGGCTGTGCTCTTCAGCCTGGCTGGCGCTGCTGCGAGCAGCTGCTGGAAGGGCCAGGAGGTGAAAGGGCACTAACCTGTCACAAGCTGCCTTCCCTGCCCCGTGGGGTGGCCGAAGCCATCCAATGGCCAACACGCTCTGCCCGGATCCTGAGCACCGTGAGACCCAGGGCACTGCTGACTGTTCAGGTACTGAACGGGGCCGGCGCACAGCAGGGCACAGCGACTGTGACTGCGTCACACAGAGGATTGAACCGTATCCCCAAACCACGCGCTCTTGGGACTTGTGCATGAAGCCTCTGGGATGCCATGGACGTTGTTGATATGATTAAGTTAAAGGTTTTTAAAATGAGAACCTCTTGGGTCTACAGCGAGTCCCAAGCCCACTGCAGTCAGAGTCGCTTTCTTCAAGAGAAGGGAGAGAGGCCTGAGACGCACAGAGGGAAAGAGGCAGGTGATAACAGGAACATGCAAAAGTGAAGAGGCCATAGCTAAGGGTCACCCGGAGGCCTGGCCCCATGGACACCTTTGCTTCATGCTCGGGCCTTCTAAGACTGTAACTTAAAAGTCCTGCTACTGCAGGCCACCAGGATCACGGCCATCTGTCGTGCTCTCCGCACTGAGGCTCACTTCTGGAAAGATCAGCTTCTCTGGGTGCCGTCTGTAGCTCACCACATCGGGTGCCCCAGCAGAGATGGGCCTAGGGGTAAGGAGTGGTGGGTGAGACCTCCACCATGTTACCATGATGCTGCTGACAGGCAAGTCACCTTCCTCAGGATGCGACTCAGCTGTGGTCTCCTTGCTATGTAGTCCCTGGCCTGTTTCCTGGAAGGTTCCGTCCAGAAGGAGGTGGTGCTCAGGAGATTATGGATCAGTGCCTCGCTTCTGTGGGCCGGCCGGTGGTCACCATTGCTCTGGCAATCTCCAGTCCAGAAGGCCACCCACGCAACCCCTGCTTTGACCTGACTTGTGACCGCCACCTGCCGGAAGTGTGCTCAGCAGTGGGATACCACGCGGACCCACACAGGTGAAGTCCAAAGTTCACATTTCAAAGGACAAAGAGACAAAATAGAAACAGCCCCTGTGCATAGACCTCCCCCCCCCACACACACTGCCCCTTTGCCAGTAGGACTGCTTTTCAGTTAACTGGGCATGGAGGCCAGGACTCCTGCAGTGACACCCGCTGTGCCAGGACGTTCTGTTCCTGTGTCCTCTTCTCATAGCATCTCTGAGAAGACCGGCTCCCAAGCTTTTGACAATGCAGGTAGATCATGTCCATGAGGCGGCTGGGAGGTCGTCACTTTATTAACTTTTTTTCAGAGTACTCTGGTGGTTAGCGAGCCCGATTTCCTTTTAGACACAGGAGCGGTTTGACCTTATTACCTCCGGGCACGGGCCTGTAATTTCCAGGGTCTCCCTGGCTGATGTAGGCGATTTTCCAATTTCCAGAAAGAGCTTAGTCTCCCAGCGCTCTCAAGATCACTGGCATTTTATACTTTCTAATTCCATTAGGCGAATCCGTTCCCATCCTGGAGATTTACTGGGCCGGGATTTCGCAGGTAAGCTTATAAACTGCGTCCCAAGAGCCGGCGGCCAGGAAAGCTGGCCAAGAGCAGGCAGGCTGTGTCCACCTGAGCTCCAGGTGACTTTGCATGGATGACTTAGGACTGGCTTGGGATGGGGGCCTCTCATAGCTCAAGTCAAGAAGGCTCGTGGCTCAGCATCCAGATGGCTTAGGCAGCAAGAATTTAAGCTTGAGTGTCACCGAACGCTGCATAAATCTGTTTCCTCTGTAACCAGCACACAGAGCCAGTTCTCCATGAGGGCCTGCTCACCTGACATTGCAGGAGAGCCTGTCCGTGCTGCTTGTCCCGTGCACACACCCCAGTGCCCTGGACTAGGCTGCCGTCTACAGCTTGGACTGTAGGCATCCAGGTCAGGGCCGCCCTTGGCCCTAAACAGAAACACAGTGAACAGATTTAACAAGCTGCTTGTATGCCCTCTGTCCTGGTTGATGTAATAATCGGGACGTGTAGGGTCGCCCCTCTCTAGAGGATGCGCCAGTCCTTCAGAGGGAAGCGTCCTCACCCTCCGGATCCGGCCAGCATCCAGTCTTGACTTCTCTGGTTTCTGATTCACCTCCTAACCTCCCTTGTTCCTCCAGGTGTGGTCTCGGCCAGGTGTCAAGCTCTCGAGGATTTTTCCGGGGTGGTTTTACTGGCCTTCCTCATGGTGGGCTGCTGGCTGTGGCCCTGGCATTTGGGCCAGCAGCATTGGCTTGCAGGGGCCGGCTCCCGCATGGAGCCGTGAGGCTCTTGGTGACACCCCCGGACCCCACTCCCACCCCCCGCCGAGCACTGCAGAGTTCGTACGAGGCTGACAGAACTCTAAACAGCTTCAGTGTGGGGCTGGCCGCAAGGAAGACCAGTGTGGTAGGCAGACAGCTATAATTTTAAGATCAGCCCAGCCTCGAGACCAGGAATCAACCTCATGATTTATGTATGATCCATACAGCTCTGCTCCTGCAATGAAGGTGCAGAGAGCACCAGAGCGAGGCTCAGCAGCATAGCTGCTTAGAGGTGGTCCTGATGCCGCCACAGGGCACCGGCACCGACACTACTCCCTCTCCTGGACCACCCTAGCCCACGGAACCGCAATGTGAAGAGAGGGTGTTCTTGGGCTCTGTGACATGTCCCAGTGAGCACTTTAACACGAAGGGGACATGACATCAGGTAGGCAGCCGATCAGAGTTATGTATGGATGTCCAAGGTTGGGAACCGACACCTGAAATTACGACCGCTTTACACCTGCAGAGTCTGCTGCCAGTGCGGGGCACCTTGGGGGCACTGGCCACCTACTGGGTTGCTGTGATCCGCTATCACTAGGCCTTAGTCTTCCTTCACTCGGCTTTGTTCCGAGCATTCCATTCTTTGTTGAGTCTCATCTGCTTCCGGGCCTCAGTCACCTCACATTCACACCGATAAGCTGGCGGGATGTAACCCCGCGTAACCTCTCTTCTTGTGCGTGAAGAAAGATCACAGGGGCTCGTGGTCACCTTTCTCGGAACTCCATTCACACTATTTTTTCTCAGGAAAAGAGACCCCGAGGGACGGGGAAGCCCAGCAGGAGTCTTAGTGTGGAAGCCTGCAAGTGTTACTTGGCAGGCGACAGGCCCCATTGGGAAGAGGGAAGGACAGATATCTCTCCACAGTCTTGCTTCTCCAAGGATTAGCACACATTTTCTCTCCACACCCCACAAGCCAAGAAGCACCTGTTTCCCCCCCTCAGCTATAGAATTCTAGCCGCACACACCAGAAACACCCTCAGCTCACTGTAAAGGGAAGTTTTAAAGTGGTCCACTTCCCCTCTCCCCCTTACCCATCTCTCCCTCTTTTCTGGAAAGACTAGTACTGCACTTTTTTGCTTGCTGCCCACTAGATACTAACAGACTTGAGTTCCACCTGTCACTGGTGTGTAAGTGCTCAGGGCTGGCAGAGGTTACGGGTTACTCAGCCAGACCTTGGCTGACCCCCAAATTGCCTCTGCAGTGACCTCCGGGATTGCTCAGTTCACCTCCCCTCCCCTCCTATTCCACAACTGAAAACTTCCCTTATTAAAAAGTTCTCTGCGACAAAAGTGACTGACTCGTGTCACGGTGATTTCCCCGTTGCTCTGAGTGTGGGCTGTGAACCGCAAAGGTCAAGTTCAACTCTGTCCTCCATGGCTAACTTCCAGGCAGGGCTGGCTGCCATCTCCCACTGCAGGACAGGAGTTTTGCCTGTCTTCTGTGCCCTCCATGAAAGTCAGGCTGCCTTGCTGCCCCCATCTTAGTGGGAGTTAAAATTAACCTTCTCTTTGTTGCACAGCCATCTGGCCATGGCCTTCTGTACCTCCCCACCCCGGAGCCAAGGGACACATGTGTCCTGGGTGTCAGCTACTACCAGGTGAGCCAAATCTGGTCGGCTTCCCTAGCCTTCTACGTCTGCATCCTTCTCTCAAGAGACCCTGGTTACAACCTCTCCTCTCTCTGTCTCTCTCTTTCTGTGTGTGTGTGTGTGTGTGTGTGTGTGTGTGTGTGTCTGTTCTCTGTCTCTGTTTCTCTCTCCGTTTTTTTGTCTCTCTGTCATTGTCTCTCTTTCTCTCTCTCTCTAGCTTTTCGAGACAGAGTTTCTCTGTGTATTTCTGCATGTCCAGGAACTCACTCTATAGACCAGGCTGTCCTAGAACTGAGAGATCGCCAGCCTCTGCCTCGAGAGTGCTGGGATTACAGGTGTGCACCATCATGCCCTGCTACACACACTCTTCTTTTTTTAGCCCCCTTATCCTGTTCCTCTGCATCATCAAGGCAGCATGCCTTTTGTTCCCCGAATCACCTCCCCACCCACTCCTGTCTGTACCCTCTTCCTTCCCCAGGTTAGATGTTGCCCGGGGCTGTACAGGGTAAAACACCTGACATAAGGAAACGGAGGGAAGAGAGGTTTGTTCCAGTCACGGGTTTGGAGGGTTCAGTCCGTGGCGGCAGGGAGGCTCTGGTGGAACGGCTCACATCATGGTGGACAGGAAGCAGAGAGAAAGGATCACAGGAAGAAGCCAAAGCGAGTCTCCCAAGGACACACACCCAGATATCTGCCCCTCCCAACTCAGTTCCACCTATATACTTCGACACCTTTCAATATGCCAGCACATTAAAACTCCACCAAGTGATGAACCCACAGGATAGATGAGATTTCTCAGGATCCAGTCACTTCCCTGGAGCCCATCAGATGGTAATCCCCACCCCCAACAAAGGAGACCATGGGGACACTTCATATTCAAACCACAACAATGGCTCTTTGTAATGAGTTAAGGTGCAGCCATTCTGGGTTAGTATAAACTAACTCTAAGTCCAAAAGTATCCTCCTAAGAAGGAAAGTTAAGGATGCAGAGGTAGACACACACACACACACACACACACACACACAGACACATACTTACAATACACTCACACACACTTATATACACTCACACACATATACTCACATGTACACACTCACATATACACACTTATACATTTATACACACATTCATACATACACTCACACGCTCACATACATACTCACACACTTATACACACACATATTCACATACACTCACACACACATACTCACACACTTATACACACACTCACATATACACTCTCATACACACTCACACACTTGCATACCCACTCACACACTTATACACACATATACTCACACACACTTACACACTTGCATACACATTCACACAATTATACACACATATATCACACATAGACATACACAACCTGTGTGATAATGAAGGTTGAGATTAGAGTGATGCAACACACACACACAACGTGTGCGATGACGAAGGTTGAGATAAGAGTGACGCAGCCACAGGAAGTGAGAAGCGCTCCTGAGACTCAGAACTGGAGAGCGGTGGCCTGAGAGAGCAGACAGTGAGAGAAACACAACAGGACTGTGCCAGGATGCCAATCAGGACACAGCCCTGTCTACGCACAGGGCAGGAGCAGAGCACAGGGAGATGACTGAGAGCCTCACTCCTGTCCTGGTCCTCAAGAGGTGGCAGACACGTGGACACACACAGTTAGAGGTGAACAGCAAGTCCACCAAACACACAGAGATGATGGCCTTGTTCATCACACGGTCATGACAATCTCCCTGAACCAAGGGTCTGCCCAGACTGTCTTCTGCCCATCTTATAGACTGGCCAGCGTCAAAGGCTGAGATGCCAGGGCTGAGAGTCAGTCATCCTCCCAGACCCCGGAGCTCGTCGCTAACCAGTTCTGCAGGGCTCCATACCAAGTGAAAACAAGCATTTCCTCACTTTCCCTTCCTGCCACCTGCCACCTCCTGAGGGACCCTGGAGTCTCCTCTCTAGGGACAGAGGACACCTGGACATGATTCTGGAGCCCTCCTACCAACATCCCACTTGGTGTTCTGACCCTACAGCCAACTCTTGCCTCCTCGCTGAGAACAATGAGCAATGAGGACACGCGCCACAGGAGGGTGCAGAGCCACTGCAGAAAAACGTGAGCTTCAGAAAGGAGGCCTGGGGATGTAGGATGCCCGCCTAGCACACGCAGAGCCCCACCCCCGCTGTGCATAAACTGCTAATCTCAGTGGGGGGCGGCGTGGGGAGGGAGGAGGGAGGAGGATCAGAAGTTCATGATCATTCTTCAGCCACACAGAAAGTTTCTCAGCGCCTTGGGTTACATAAGATACTATCTCAAAACAAAAGAAAACAAACACAGAACCCATCCCCAAACGCAAAAGTAAAACATGGCGGGGCTTTCACTCCTATACACCCAGCAGATGGCTGGGACCTAAGGGAACATTAAGGTCCCCAGGACTCCCCCCCCCCCCCCCCCCGGAATACTCCTGTGAGTGACCGCAGGCATAGATAGCATCAGCCTATAGCCATGAAGGGTGCCTGGGCTGGACTTTTTAATAGACCAGCTGATTTCAAAACAGCCCCAGGGCCTAGCCAGACCCATCACTTTCCCATAAGAAGAACACTAAGGCTTGGAGGTCATAGGACTTGCTGGAGTTGCTAGGCCAGTAAGGGGTGGGATTAGAGGGGGTCCACACTCTGCAGACAGTACCAGCCTTGGGGGTGTGAGCAGCTCCCTGTTGGAGAGCCATAGCCCAGCCCAGGCTCTGAGAATAAACCAGAAGCAATGGCCTTGGATAGTAATCACCGCTTAAACCGCTTCCACTGCCGGTACTGGGGGCCCTTGGATGAGGGTAGCTCCAGGAAAAGCTCACATTCCACATGTGAGGATGCTTGGGGCCTGGTTATCCTGTCTCTGGTAATAGACTGTTTCTTAAGTAGTTTCAGTCTTGGGCTCCAAGGGGGAGTGTACTCTTGACATCATCCGTTTATGTGGAATCTCGCGACAGCAGAGACGAGTCACTTGGTAGGCTTGAGTTCCAGAACTTCCCGTGGACACCAAGGTCTTTTGACGCTCAAGCCCTTTGTGCAAGTCGATGTGAGATTTGAATAGAGCCTGTGCACACCTCCCGTGTGCTTTAAATCATTGCCAGATTGCATATACTACAGAATGCCGTGAAAATGCCATGTCAAAGGGAAAGGGCCTCTAGGGGATGAGGTGACGGCTCAGTGGGTAAGGGAACCTTCTCCGCAATCATAGGGATGGACTGAGTTCAAATCCACAGCTCCCATGTAAAAAGCCAGGCACAGGGGCTGGAGAGATGGCTCAGCAGTAAAAAAAACATGTTCCCAGCTCACAGAAGCCCTGTGACTCTAGCTCTGGGGAATCTGATGCCCTCTTCTGGCCTCTGTGGGCACTGCACTTGGATGCACACATACAATTACCACTCACATACACACCATTAAATGTAAAAATAAAATCTTAAAAAAAGGCAAAACAAAACCAGTATAGCTTAAGCCTTCATGTAGCCCCAGCAGTGTGGGTGTGTGTGGCAAAGATGGGGAGACCCTGAGAGCTGTGTCTCAAGGTAATAAAGCAGACACCCTAGGGGAAGACACCTCACCTCTGGCTCTGTCATCCTCGTGTGCGTACAAGGGCTTGCACACCTGCACACGCACAACCCCCACAGGCCTGTGCATGCTCAGCTCATATGTGGCCCCCAACCCAGTTTCTGGTTGATTAAATTATGGACACAGAGCACAAGGGTGTGGTAGACTGACTATCTCTTTACTTGTTTGTTTGTTTTTGGAGACAGGGTCTCTCTGTGTAGCCTTGGCTGGCCTCGAACTCACAGTGACCCGCCTGCCTCTGCCTCCCGAGTGCTGGGATTAAAGTGTGTGCCACCACTTCCGGCAACCGTCAGTTTGGACACACACACACAACCCTCTACCTAGTGTTGTACCCAGCTGCTGGCCCGAAGGGCTCACTGTCCTCCCTCACTGCTCGCCAGGTGCACTTGCCCCTGCCCTCTTCATAAGAAACAGACTTCGCAGTCCTCGGGCTGATGGCTTGGGTCACCTCCAGAGAGGTGAAATTGATTCTGGTGGCTGTTTCCTTCAGCTGTCTCTGCTGAGCTAGGGGAAGACGCAGAGGGCACCCTTGGCCGAAGGAAATAGGGGTTCACATCATGCCCCCCTCTTTCTCCTCCTCCTGCTATACGGTGCCAACTTCCTTCTCTAGAGACATGATCTCATAGACAGATCTTCTTCACTGGCTCACCTATCCTCTTCTCCAGTCATGGCCCAGAGCACCCCACCTCCAGGCGAGTTCTAGCTTTCCCTTCTTTTGTCTGAGAAGCCCCCTAGGGTGATACCAGCAAGGTCTGAGGGCCACCTGCACTTTGTCATCCTTCATCGCTTGTATATGTGCCTGCGTGTGCATGTTATGTACATGTGTGTGTGTGTGTGGGACATCTGAAGGCTACATGACAACTATGAGTAATGTCATCAGGTGCTGTCTGCCTTATTTTGACACAGGCCTTTCATTTGGCTAGGCTGGCCCTGTCAGTGAGCCCCAGGGATCCTCCTGTTCCTGCTCCCCTCTCACCCCCCACAAAGAACAGCAGTCACAGGCCCATGCCACCGCTACACCCAGATTTTTATCTGAGTTCTGGGGAGTCAAACTTTTCGCCTTCAAGCTTGGGGTGCAAGCACTTTACCCTTCTCTTTAACCTACGGAAGTTTAATTACCCAAGACGCATGTCCCTTAGCGAGCACCCCACAAATGAGGATGTCGGGGATTCTCTCACCTCAACAGTACCCCGGAGGGACTCCTCTGCAGGCTGAACATGGGTGGGGGTGGCTCTCCATGTTGAAATGTGGGTCTGATCTCTCTCCTAACATTCCCAGGTACAGGTCTTTCCTGTTGCAGGCTTAGGGAGCCACCATGGTGCTGAGCTAGCCAGATGACATCTGGAAATGCCCGTGTCGGGGGCCTGGGGAGACTGGTGCAGTTAATTAACAAGAACTGCTACCCCACCCCCCACCCCCTCCCCGGCCCCGTGTCCTGCTTCTTCCTGCCTGCTCATCCCCAGATCTACCTGCCACTCAGGCCAGAGCCCAAGTCACTCCGCTCCTTCTCCCTCATCACACCTGAGCCATCTCACCTGCCTCCATTACCCAGTGTAACGGGGGTGAGGAAGGGCAACCTCTTTCTGCCTTCATCCTGCCTGTGCCCGGGTACCCCTGGGGTACCCCCACACCGCTCTTTGCCTCCCCTGCTTCTTTCTTTTTCCTTCCTGGTTTCTCTCAACCTCTCCCCCTGTCTAAGTCTCCGTCCCGCTTCCTCCACGCCCACTTCTTCCTAGAGAGTCTATTCAGCTTGCTGCTGCCATCCTTGGGCCTTTGTATCAGCTGTCTCTACCGGCAAACTCTGCCCTGTGACCACTCCGGGTCATGTAGCTCCCAGCAAGGCCTTGCTATTAGATTTGAAACCTTCCCTATCCCCAAACTGTCGTCTCGGCCCTCGTGTCATCACCAGGACTTCCTCACTAGGGTCTTATTTGTGATCTGGTTCTCTCCCTTCCCTGGACCATCAGTGCCTTGAGCTCAGGGTCTGGGCTGAACCCACGCCTCTTTCTTATGCTGCTATGTCCCCGTCACCTGGAGAGAGCAGATGCCCTCTGAGGGTGCCAACTGTCTCCGTGGGTCCCCAGGTGTGCTTTCATGGGGGTTCAGCAGTATGTTAGGTAGTGTTGGTCAAGTACTGTGTGTGCTCCAACTCTGCCAGGTGACTCTCTGTCTTAGGACAGAGGCCTGGATTCCACCCGTGCCAACGCTAGGAGGTAAGTGGCACACCATTGTGTGTGATGTAGAAGACTGAAAGGCTGTCGTCCGTCAGTCAGGAACTACTGTTGACTGAGCCTACATCAAGACCACGGGAGCTGACCCCTCCTGCACAGAACTGTCTCACAGCTCAACTGTCCCACGTCTCAAAGCTGAGAAAGCGGAGATGAGGAAGCCGACCAGAAGGCCAAGATAAACACGCCGTGGCCCTTCGTGTGCTCAGCCACATGATACAAATTGCAACATGGGAGAGCTCTGAACACATGACAGCCAGGGAAAGTCAGAAGAGGCCCCAGAGCTGGAGGGATTACACACAGAAGAGGCCAGAGGGAGCTGAGTGTTTGCCTGCATCAGGAGTAGCAGGATTTGGGGAGATGGGTAGCGATGGCTGAGGGTTTTTCTTGAGGGTGGTGACAGAACTCTATGCCTGTTGTAGCAATGGCTATGTACCTGGGGGTTCACTGGAGATCACTGCCCTGGTGATAAGGCAGTGAGAGATGGCCTCTGTCTTAAGTGTCTATTCCCATTTCTTCCATAAGACAGCCTGAGAAAGGCAACTTAAGGGACAGAGGGTTTATTCTCACAGTACAGCCCATCATGGTGGGAAAGTCAGGGGGGCAGGAAGAGCATGAGGCATCTGGTCACACTGTTAGTGAGAATGTGTGCTGTAGAGCAGTTTCCTGTGAGGTTAAAACCTTCCATCTTGGTAGAAAGTTATTAAGACACAGGACGTTAAAAGGGGGAGGTGGTGACACATTCCATCCTATAGGAAAGCTCCTTAAGGTCAGGAAGTAAACAACTCAATAGCTTCAGGAAGTCTCTGAAACTAACCAGATTCACTGGGCTCCTTTCTCCCAAACATTTATAAGCCACAAAGACTGCTGAAAGACAATCTCAGCTGTCTAGTAGAGGCAGAGACCAGCCAAGCTGCCTATGAGAAGCGCGAGGCACCTGGAAAGGACATTCAAACTGTTTATCCGCCCGCAGGTTGTGCACTGTGCTCCACGTTTTCAGGTCTTGTGAGTTGTCACCTATGCTAGGTGAGCTTCAGTGCAGTAATGCAGCTACCCTCAAGTCATGTCTGCTTCTGTAAGTAACCTAATAAAACTCCTTGGTTTATCAAGTTGGACTTTGGTGATGTCCATACTTTGGTCTGTTGTCAACTCCCTATCTGAGGTAAGTAGACATTTCTTCCATCTTTCCAGGAATAATGTTACACAACAACATGATAGCTACGGTGAGGTGGGAGCCTGCAAGGCTGGCCACACTGTATCCACAGTCAGGAAGTGGGAGGGATGTGTCACACAGCAACATGATTACCACCATGCCGGGGGAAGCCTGCAAGGCTGGCCACACTGTATCCAGGTCAGGAGGTGGGAGGGAGGGAGGGATGCTTGCTGCTGCTCAGCTGCTTTTCTCCACTTACACAGTCCAGGATCCCAGCCAGGGAACGGTGCCACCTACAGTGTGTGGGTCTTTCCGCCCCAGTTAAAGCAACCAAGATAGCCCCTCACATCTGCCCAGGTGACTCTAGAGTCATTAAGTGGGGATTAGCACCAACCACCACAACACACAAATTATCTTCATTAAACTATTTTCAAATGTTTTGAGATGCTGTATACTTCTGCTTGCCCGTGTGGTCTGCGTGTCTTAACACTGGCTGCTTCCATGAATGCGATGACCCCTGCTTTCTTCCGGAGATGAGGAGGCTGGTGCTGGGAAAGGTTAATACCTGGACATGGGCTAATGAGGGCAGAGCAGGCGCCCACCCAGATCCCTGCACCTGGAACCTGCACACCTGCTTATCCCACCTAGGCCAGGCTGAGAGGACACCAGCCTTGGCCTCCTCCTCACCCCCTGACTCCCATGAGCTCTAGATGTCAAGCCTCATGGCCAGTTGGGGATGAGGATGGCAGGGCTGTTTTTATTTTCCCCTGAGGCTGTGTGGGCAGCGGGAGGACACAGCACAGGTTGGGTAGCCTATTCCATCAGGACCAGGAGCAGCCACAGAGCCTGTCATTCCTCTGTCCCACCTGACGCAGCACACACCCCTTCCTTGCCCATCGCTGCGTCTGGGCTCCAGGCTCCCTCTGCCCTCTATAAGCACAGCTTGCTTCTGCCCTGTCTGCTTGGCTCTGCTACAACCTTTCTGAGAATTCCATGGTGGTGGTGGTGGTGGTGGTGGGGTTGCCCTGTATTTCCCACTGTAAATACAGATGTGAGTACTACAATTGAGTTTAATATTTAATATAATCGGGTTAATGCACATTTCAAACACCATAAATAATCATTAGCTGAGGGTTCTAATTGTGCTGGTGGGATCTGGCCTCATGACTAATTTAAAGACCAGAAGACGTTTCCATACACAGCTCCCCGAAACACTGTAAATCAGCCCACGGCTCCATCCCTGCATCACAGCTGCAGGCTCTGCAAGCCAAGAGCCCCACCAAGCCCGGGCCCCCACCCACCTTCCCAGCCAGCTGGCCAAGCCAGGGCTCCCATGCCATGCTTGAAGACACCACCAGGCCAAGGGTCAAGGACAGCCACTGAGGGTGGTGCTTGGGGAGGGCTCGCTTTGGGCAAAGGGTGTTGGCATCTGGGAAATGAGCTATTTATGGAGGTCACAGACGTGAGGACTCAGGATACACCATACGCAAGCCATAAATCTGTGTTGTTTTCTTGGTGTCACAGTGGACTGGGCATTTATAAGGGAAGGGGGTTGCAGGAGCCTGGCCCTGAGGGACCTGAGCTTCCCAGGCAGGAGGTGGGGGCCAGTGCTCTCAGTTTGAAATGAGAGCACACAGCCTTTCATGGTTGTGATACAGATGAGGAAAAAACCTAGACTGGGGATCTACACAGAGCCCCAAGCTTCCATGGGGGTGATGAGGTACCCATCTGGGACGGGGTCTGTTGCAGAAAAAGTAGGAACTAAAACCTGTTGCAGCCGGAGCCTTCCTGCTGTGGTCTTGGAACGTTGTATCCCCAAGACCTAATGTGCTCCCCAAGGTCTGTTGTGTTCCCAGGACTTGACATGCTCCCCCAAATCTGACAAGATCCCTGGGCTTTGATGTGTTGACGTTACATACACCCTCTAAACCAATACATGTCCTCAAAATTGATGTGTGCCCTGGCACAGAGCCAGCCCCTGTTGGTGGGAGTGTGAAGCACAGCAGATTCAGGAAGCTGTGACTGCTGGGCTGCCCATCCACAGTGGATGCATCTGTAGCCCAGAAGAGTGGAGAATCAGGGGACTAGGCCATGTGCTGAGAGTCAGTGTCATGGAAACTGCAGTCATGAGCTCTCATAGATATGCCTGAACAAGACTGCATAATGCCAACAGCAGCTGACACGTCCGTGTGGACGGGGAGACTCCCACGGCCCCAACCCTAGGCGAAAAGCCGTAAGTGGGAGAACCAGTCTCCTCCGGGGTTGAATTCCAGTGCGGGGTCAGCCCTGGCCACATATACACATGAGCAAAGCTAAATGGACTCAGTAGGCTTTATGTATTTGTGTGCATATGTGCATATGCATACACCAATAATAATTAAAGAAGAGATTACTAATTTGGGAGGGGGACATGGGAGGAGTAGGGGGAGAAGAGGGAGGGGCGGGAGAAACACAGGAGCACTGCTCTGTTTGAAGTCCTCAGAAATAAAACTCTTAAAAAAGAAAAAAAAAAAAAGATGAGGGTGGTACAGAAAAGCTCTGTCAAGGGCCACGCTCCGGTCGTAAAAGCAGTAACAGCTGCCCAGGAGACGGAACTCTCCCGTAGAGCTGACTGCAAAGTGTACAGGAAGCATCAAGGATACAGCTTCCTGGCTTGGCCTCTCTGGTGACTGCAGCTGCCTTTGAGTCACCCATGCTCCTGGAAGTGACCCCAATAAGCTCATTGGTTCATACAGCCAGGTGGGTGAAATTGCTTTTTTAGGGTGTCCTTAGTTTCTGTGTAGGGTGGCTAGGAAAGTCACATGACATCCTGGAACACCCAGCACTCCTACAGCAAGATGGCAGGACGAGACAGGAGGCTGTAGAGGACCATGGGCCAGCTAGCCTGCTGTGGACGATGGATACACAACAGAGACCCTGCCTCAGCAAGGCGGAAGGTAAAGAGCAACACCCAAGCTTGTCCTCTGACCTCTGCACGTGTGCCACGACACATGCCTTCTCTCTCTCTCTCTCTCTCTCTCTCTCTCTCTCTCTCTCTCTCTCTTTCTCTCTCTGTGTCTGTCTGTCTGTCTAACTGTCTGTCCTCTGTCTCTACCTTTCTGTCTCTCTGCAGAAACAATGCAAGAAAGAGAATCATCTGTCCCTGTGTTCAGAAAAGCCAAGTCCCTGCTCCTGATATCCCACCCAAGGGCCAAGCCCTCTCATGCCAAGCTGCTAGCCTTGCCTTGTGTGGTGAGATAGCTCTGAGGTCCACCACAGGCCACCCACCCCTAGAAGGTGAACTTGAAGCTAGAATCCTCTGATTCTCCTGGCTGCTCCAGGCAGGTACCCCAACCCAGCTGGATTCTGTGGGAACAGCCTGCCCAGTGTGTGTGTGTGTGTGTGTGTGTGTGTGTGTGTGTGTGTGTGTGTG
>OU015746.1:2953666-2977585 GCA_907169655.1 Acomys percivali | reverse complement strand
TGTGTGTGTGTGTGTGTGTGTGTGTGTGTGTGTGTGTGTGTGTGTGTTGGGGGGGCGCTAGAGAGCCTGTAGATACCATCCAGTGTGCATGCCTTTGCTGTTTGCCGAGTTCCACCTGGAGCTCTGCCATCTGCAGCCCTCAGGGCTTGGTGCCGCTGACCTGGTGTGTGGACTCCAGCCGACCTTAGGACAGAGCTGCTGACTCAGCCTTCTTGCTCTGCTCAGCCTGTAGGCTGTGACCACTTGCCGGTTGGCACACTATCTGCTCAGCTGGAGTGGCCAGAGCAGGTGATGACAGTACAGGAAGGGACCCAGCAGTCACTGGGCCTTAATGATAGATGAGGAAAGGGAAGCCAGGAGGGAGGAGCAACCGGTCACATATCTGTGTGCGGAGGCAGCATCTGTTCCCTCGCAGGGTCCTGGGGAGCCTGAGTTCTTCTTCCAGGGGTGGCTGCATGCTCAGCCAGCAGGCCCGCCTGCTTTTTCCGATGTTCCCATCACTGCTTTTAAAGACACACTCTGTAGTTACAACCAGCTTACGGGGAGAGAGGCCGAGGTCCAGAGAGAGTGGTTGAACTGTGTCTAAAATACTGGCTTGCTGAACTCAGTATCATGATAAGAATGGGGTTTAATGCAGGGGGAGATGGTGCGGTGTGGGACAGGGGGACACAGCCATCTGTCTTGGGAACCAGCAGGAGGCGCAGATGGACTTGGACAGGCGAGGCAGGTCCTCTCCTTCCACAGGCTGGGCGTGTGAGGACACGAGTCCAGGCACCAAGTAGGTGCTCAGCATTTGCTACCAGAGCTCTATAGCATGTAGCCGTACATCCAGAGCTCTATAGCACGTATCCATTTTCTCCTAGGAGAGCTGGCATGGAAAAGCAGAGTCCTGGCTATTTCCATTTATCCCTCTGCCCCACAGGCATCCTGTCCCAAGGCGGGCTGCCTTGGGGGAAAGGTCTCCCACGTAGGCTGGGTCACAGTTTTGTTCCTCCCCAACAGTTTTACTCACAGCATTCTGGGCAGAACCTCCCGTGATCTTGGAAAGCGTGCAAAGGAGCGAGGGAAAGGAGATGAAGAGGCAGCTCTGTGGGCAGGTGCACATACCAGGGCTTCCCACACCTTCAGAGCCAGGCTGACGTGAGTCCACCTCTTCTGCAGACCGGCACTGAGGCCACAGGAACTTTGACTCAAGCCCAAGCAAGCTTCTGTCCACAAACCTCACAGGGAGGAGGGGAGAGAGTGGAGACCTGGTACCCCAGGGGCCGCCAGGTACTGGGCCTGACAAGAGCCAGCGGGAGCTGATGAGTGGTCATCTTGGGCTGGTCTCACTGCCCTTTGGACTCTTTGTCAGCACTCTCCGGGAATGGCTAGTGTGCCTAGCTCAGCTTAAGAACCCATTCAGTGATGAAATTGGTAGATCCGGCTGGAATTTGTGCTCAACTGCGTGGACACTCAACTGCCTTCCTCAAGGGCTTTTCACGCATCAAAAGGTGTTAAAATCAATACCCGGCCTTGAGGCTGATTGCGCTTTTAAGTAAATCTATGCACTTGGGCAAGCTCTCTGGGCGCCAGGCAGTATGGTGTTGGGTGCTCAGAGGCCCTAATGAAGGGGGCCGTCGCCAGGGAGATAAACATGCTGCCAGGCTGCAAACAGACGTGTCAACACAGGCTCGGCCCATTAATTTGATCATCATTGAGCTGACCCACAGACTTTGCTGAGACAAATATATCTGGAGGGAAAATGCAGCGGGGAGGGAACTCGGGAGAGTTACAGTAGTTCGGTGGTTGCAGAAGATGTGTCTGACAATGCTGACCAGATCCCTTGTGGGTTATTACTGACCCCAGCAGCTCTGGAGGGGTTCGGAGAGGATCCAGGCAGGTGGGGTGACATGGGCAGGCTCCCATCTGCACACACCAAGCAGAGGGTGGATAGAGAACCCACCACAAGGGCAGGGGAAGCCAGGGGAGAGGGTGCCTCTCTGTGTCGCCTGAATGAAGTTCAAGGAAACTTGGTGTCAAAATGTTTCCCCCTCAGGGATTTTGCTGATGTATTTTCTTCTTAGGAAAAGTGTTCTTCTCTGCTCTTGGGAACTTCATTTTGCTCGGAATGAAAAATGACGAGGGAGTGAATTGGACCTGAAGCTAGCACCCAGCCTGAACCGCTGGCTCGGCGGCGAGCTTCGTCGATTTAGCTGAAAGCCCGGTGGGGAAGCGGTTATCTTCACAGAGGCCAAGGGAAGGTACTCTGGGGTGGCCATGGAGGGCTGCTGTGGTGCAAAGTGGGTTCTAGTGGGTGGCTGACTTAAAGGGGCTTGAGGATCATGGAGGACAGGGCTGAGCTGAGCAGGTAAGGGCTCTCTGTTCTGATTCAGACTAGCCACCTTAGACGCAAGAATACAGAGCAGCTTATTCTCTGAGCATCCCCGCAGACACGGCTCCAGTCTCTTCTGAGGCTTGTGTGAGTGTCCAGTACTTGGTTTGAAATACCGTAGCAGCAGCCAGTGGGCATGCTCTCATGGCTGACCTGCAGGGAGCCAAACGACCCCTCAGTTCTGCGGGGCATGAACACCCCCACACACACTAAAGCAGTTGGTGTGGGAGCCACCCCGCTAGGGGATGATTTTTTTTTTTCTGCACTTGAATTTATGTGGCATCCAGGACCAAAGCAGAGCAAAGAAACAACCAGCCCCCAGGTGCCAAGAGTTGAAGTGGTTTTGTTTTCCAAGCAAGCCTGATGAGCTTTCATTTTCAGAAGTAAGACAAGCTACAGTCAGGAGAAAAGCTGCTAAAATCATCGGCCTTTCGTCCCATGTGACAGGTGCAGGCGCTGTCGGTAGCTTGTGTCCGTCACGGCTTTCTGCTTTGCTTCCAGAACAGATAGAATATATAAAAGTTCCTCGTGTTGAGTTTTATTTCCCTCACTGTTGGTTGGAATGTGGGTTTTGATATCCAGAGAACTCAGGTGAATTTCATAGCATGGACTGGTGACAAAGCTTCAGAGTCCTGGGCATAGTGGATGTGGTAGACAGCCCAGGACTATGTTTCTAAGCCTGCCATCTTGAGAGTCCCTCCCAACACCAGCCCACATCCCTGCTGATGGAGCAGCACAGCTAGAAGTGGCCATGGCTGCAGGTATCTGGCTCTTTTTTTTCTTGAGAGTTGGGTCCGACTGGTAGAACTGCCTTGGCTACCCCAAAACCAAACGGTTTCCCTCAGTTCTTGAAATACCACCATTTGCCTCTTAAAGCCAACTGGTTCTCGCTGGGGCCATATTTTCACGGCACCGGTCAGAAGCAGGTAATCTGACAAACACAGGGTTGCCATGGAGACTCATTTATAACGTCTGTATGGTGTTTGGGATTTATGAACTATTTTGGAAGAGTAGGGGGGGAAAAACCCTGAGCTTATAGTGTTTCATAACTTTCTTAAAATTATGCTGTTCTGAATGCTGTGTCTTTATTTGAGAAATAAGAGCAACAAAAGGAAAGCCATTAAAGATGGGTGTGGTGTGTCCAGTGATGGATGAGGGCCCTTCGGAGGAGCCGAGGTTCCTGGTGACCCATGGGAAATGGCCAGAAATAGGTGTGGAGACGTGGGGACTTGTCTCCTCCATGGTTGCTGTCCTCTTGGGCTTTGGGCTGGAAAGATGGCACACTCGGGCCCCTAGTTCCTCTTTCAGTCCTGCCACAGGGAGTTTTGTAAAGCCAGATGCAGATTCAAACCCCCACATGGGTATCTGTGTGGTATTGGACAGAAGGCGCCATTGGCCAAGCCTGGGCTATTCATCGGTAGACCTGCTTGGGTGCCACCACCCTGTGGAGCTGGCGGAGGGCAGGCAAGGAAATGTCTGAGGATCATCTGCTATAAGGTTGGCCAAGAGCAGCCGTGTCTTCCTCTGACTCAGCACCTAGCTCTCGTACGGAGACACAGCCAAAGCTGGCATGCACGTCTCCTGTCCAAGCCAAGTGAGTGGTCACAGTGTCACGAACAGGCCCCCAGAATCCCCACTGCCCTGTCCTGTTTCCAGGCCTTGGTCAGCAGTAAAACTGACACACTGAAAAGTTCTGTGTGGATGATGGCAGCAGAGCTGACTGCCATCATATATTGCAACTTATTTCTATAACAACTCCCGGACACGTTGTCTTCATTTCTCGCCATCCTCAATTAGCAGCAACTCCGCACACTGATATACAGTTTTTCTGCCCCCAAAGCCTCTCCATCAACTAGGTAATGCTGTGTACACAGATACTGAAACACACTGGGGAAGCTGGACTCTAAAGGCGCCCTTCTGGAAGTCTGTGCGGTTTCTCGGCGATCGATCTAGCAATATGCCCAACCATTCACTCCTATATCTGCTCGGAGAAGCACGCATTTTTGTGTAGTGGGTTCCACTTGCATTTTTGTATACTGAGTTCTGTTCTGTGTAGGACAGGGCATGTTTGTCCTACACAGAAAGACGATGATCGAGAAAGCAGCTAGCAGGAGATAGTTCCCTTGGAGCTAGGTGCCTTAGGAAACAGCCCTATCTCCCGTCTCTGAGCCTTAAGATATCACCTGTGGCTGCTTTGATCGGCATTGTGGATTGGGCTGGGTCCTGGGCCATAGCAGTTACCCAGAACCAAGAGGTGACTAGCATCTTCTTGTTTCTCAGCATCGGGGCTTAGATTCCCTGTGCCCTCTTAAAGCCAGGCTCCCAACACCCACCCACAGTGCTATCTCAACATGAGAGAGGCTACACTTCTGTCCCTGCCACTGTCACAGTGACTTCTCAGCTCCTGTCTCCGTGCAGCAGAAGAAACACAGAGGGAGCCTGTGCTCGCTGACGGGGAGAAGTGCGTCTGAGCACCCTGAGCTGGGTGCTGCTAACGCGTTAGAGTCCACGGCCGCAACCTGCGCACGTGGTCTTAGTCTCCCCTGGGAGATTGCTGCTTTCTAGCTCTTTCTCCCTTCGTCTAAGAGAACGAAAGGATAGAGCTGGAGATCAGTCCAGGCTGCCAACAGAGCGGGAGAGGAAGATCCAGCAGGGCTGACTGTTGATTGAGGGTGGTCGGCTCGACCAGCGGGGAGAATGCACCCCACACCTGAGTCCTCTTCAGACACTGGCTGGAGTCAGCAGCTGACAGCCAACTGGACTGCGCTATCCATTCTGCAGGTGCACGGCCCCACCAAGTGTGAGAAGTGTGCAATGCTAGGAACTGCCACCAGGGGGAGCTTTCTTGACTCTAGGAGGGCACCATGGGGCCAGTGCGGCGGCTCTGGCGCGTGAGTGGGGCAGAGTCCATGGAGGAAGAAGCTTCCTGTTCAGCAGGCTGGTGGCACCTGGGGAGAGCAGCCATCCTCTCCCTTGGGGCATAGTTGCCTCTCTCACGGCCTGGAAGCTCTGTCTATAAGAAGGCAGAGGGGGCTGCCGCCTTCTGGTTCCTGTAGGTTTCTTTCCCTCCAGATTTTTCCACCATGGGACAAAGGCCTGTGGAGAGGGAAGGGGGTTGGCCCGCCACTGGACCCTTTCCCTCTAAGTTTACAGAGAGAAGGGAGGAGGGGGGTGCTTGAGACCCTTGCATTTCAACTCCTGGGCTTTTTACCACACGCCGAGTGGGCTCACAGCGTGGATGCCCAGCATCCAGAACACAGGGCAGGCTTGTTGGTGAGGTCCCCCAGGGCCCTGCTCTACCAGGGAGATCGGCGGCTCTGAGATAGACTCTGTTCTGGCAGCGGGGACGTATCTCAGTGACTACAGGAGGACAGACTCGCTGACTTGGACCTTGTGGTGGGCCTCTCTGCTAACGTGGACTGCTCAGGACCTCACTGCCGCTCGGCATACCTGGCTTTTGGTCCTCTCACCTGCTCTACCTTTTCTCAAAATTGTCACGTTTCAATAACCGTGGTCCGACCCATCGTCCCCACTGGTCTGGTCCGTGACCAGGACTTAGCTTGCCCATGAGTCAGGTCAGACTTAGGTACTGACTGGACCCATAGGGCTTTGCTTTTCCCTCACCACGAGCAGAGCCAGGCAGTCGCCAGGCCCTACCTGGCCTGCTCTGGCGCCCCTGTTGTCCCACCTCTGGGCCCTTTCTAGTGTCACCATCACAGTGGACCCTCATGAGCTCTTAGTTTAACCTTGAAGCCCTTTCTCTCCTGTCCTGTCCGACATCTGGCAAATTACACCTCTGATTCACTGTCTGTCCCATTTTACGCAAGTGCTCAGGAACTGGGGCTCGTGTCCACCCTGACACTGGTGTTCCCTGTTCACCGGGTGCTAAAGCCACCCAGAGGGTTGACGGGACGCATATAGTTGGTGAGGTAGAAGGCTTGTCTACCTGTCTGCTTAAAGGAAATCCTCCCCCCTACTCCAGCGGTCTTACAGATTTGTTCATCTCCAGACTCAGTTCCTTGCTGGATGGTGGCAACAGAAGCCTTCCCCATTCTCTCCCAGGCCCCGGCAGCTGCCTCCAGTCCCTCCATTCTGGCCACAGTGCCGTCCTGAGTCCCCAGCTCAGAGACACGACGGACAGCTTCGGTTGTAGCCTCTAGCGTGGCGCGTGTTCCCTCCTTCCTGAGGGTCAACACTGCCACCCTAAAGCAGAGATCCCCCTTTAAGGGAGCACAGGTTCAACTCTTGCTTCAGAGCTGGTGGTGCTGCTTTGGGACGTGGAGACTAGCTGGCAAAAGACGGGGCTGCTAGAGCAGGCCCTTGGAGGGTTTATAGCTTGTGACTCTGGCCTGTGGTCTCTGCTTCCTGCCAGGAACTACATGAAGTGTTAGCTGTCTGTCCCACATGCCTGGGTCGAAGTCCCTCTGAGACGGGAAGCCACAGTAAGCCATCCTCCTCTAAGTAGCTTCTTTCAGGAGGATTCTGTCCAGTAACTGAACTTTTCCCTGTGGATGGAATATGAGGAGTAGGAAGTAAGGAGAGGGCACGTGTCGCCGGTGCTGGGGACTGCTGGGGGATGGCACAGGTAGGGGAGGAGGGCTCAGGAAAGTCAGCCACACTCATAGTCCCAGAACTTTTGTACCTGAAAAATGATCACGGGATCTGGAACCAACAGCAGTCTGCTTCTCTCCCACCCTCTCTTCTATAGGGAGAAAGGGCATCTGGCCGCCAGCGGGCCCTGCCAGCCTCTGCCTGCGCAGGAGTCTCACAAGTTAGTTGCGTGTGTCATCCCAGAAGGGCTATCCTTAGTCCCCTGGCCATCCCGGCTTAGTTCCTTCTAGGCTGTGGAAGCGAGGTGAAGACCAGGCACATGAGGCGTATCCCAAACCAGATCTCGTTCCCTTCCTGGTGTCGTATGGCTAGCCACTACCGCTTTCATGAGCAGCAGATCCTGGGACCGGGAGCCTTGTCAGCTCTTGGTCTCTGTCCAGAGCTGGCTCTGGCCTTGACCACGAAGCTGAGGACTTTAAGGAGCATCTGCACATTATCTGTTCCTTTCAGTTCCTTACTTTAGTGTTGGGACAGCCCAGAGTCACCCCTTCCTAGATGCGACTTCAGCCATGGACCGGCCTCGGGTTTGCCGCCACCCTCCTCCTGAGTCATCCTTAATGCTGCCTCGGGCGCTCAAAGCCACCTCCAGCTCTTGGCCTCTAGTCCAGAACTTCCCTCAGAAAATGGTGTATTTTATCTTTATGTGTCAAGATTTATATAAAAAGGGGGATAGTTCAACTCTCAACGTAATGAGTTGGAAGAAGAGCTCTCTGGTGGCCTCCTCCGTGATCACAGCATCAATAACATTGATTGCTAAGAGTAACTAATGACCCCAGGCTAGGAATGGATGAGGACCACTCCAGCCCTGCCTGTGACTGGGACGCAGGTAGGCTCAAAGCACACAGCAGCCAGCAGGTGGGCTCCCAGAGGGGTTCAGACAGGAGGTGCAGCCAAGCCACCTCCAAGGAGCCACGGGTGCTGACACAAGCAAGAGTGGCTAAAAGAGCGGTCAACAAGGCAGTGTGGCCTGCGGCACGAGGGTGGTGAGAGGTCGCCAGGGATGCCTTTGGAAGGAAAAAGAAGCCTGGGAGTGTCTCATAGGTGGTAACAGGCAAGCAAAGGAGAATTCACATTCACCTGCCTCGGGGAGCCTTGACTTTTCCTCATCTGAGAGTGGAGGTTCACAGCTACCATGTGTCTGGGGTCCTCATGGGCCAGCAGGGCACTGTCCACATACAGGCCTGAGCTCACAGTGAGGGGAAGGAGAAGTGTCATGCTTGCGTCCAGATGGTGCTCTCTGTGCAACCAAGGCAGGAACTCCCCTGGCAGCCAGTTAGCAAACGGACCTGGAGGCAGACACTAAGGAGCCTTGCTAAAGGCTGAGGTTAGGCCTGAGGGATATACATGCCATCTAGGACGAAGGCTTACCAGAGCCAGAGAAGCGATGACTTTTGACGAGGCAGATGGACAGGCGTGGACCACACGATCCTCACTGTGACTCTGACAGTCACCTCTCTGGTCTGATGACAGGTGGGTGGGGGACGTGTCTCCATATATGCAAAATCAGTTCTCCCTCCCATGACCTTGGCCATGGCCACTGTGCCCTAGGGGGTGGTGGCTGTCTTCTGCCAGTACAACACAGTAGTATACCTAGGGACCTTCGCTGGCCAGAGGAGCTGAGGAGCTGCAGGACAACTCGGCTCACCTGCCTTTCTGAAAAGATTCTCTCATAGCCTCTCTCAGTCCACCTCGTACCTCTGCTGGGACTCCAGAAAAGGGGCAGAGGGCTGGGGAGTGAAGGTTCCAGAAGAAACATGCATAGCTGGCCAAGCAAGAGTCCGGGGAGGTCAGCTTAGCCAGTGAGGTGTTGTAACTTCAGCTCGGTCCCAGAATCCGTGTAAAAGAGCTCCGTGAAGTGGCACACACACGTGTAAATCCTAGTGCTGGAGGGACTAAGACAAGGGATCCCCACGGCTCACTGGCTAGATAGTCTACCCTCCAGGCTAGTGAGAGAGAGAAAAAACACACCAGATGTAGCAAGTAGAGCTTTGCCCTTCATAAGCATGTGCACCTGCACACATACAAGCCTGCACGCCCATGCACACTGGCACGCATGCACACACAAGTGCACACACATACAAGTCTGAGTGCATGGGGGAAGAGATAGCATGCTTTACACTTGACTGTAAATGCCAGCTCTGAGGGCCAGATTGTGACACGTGGTGGCTGGAGCCTCCCTTGTGAAGTCAGTTTTCTCTCTCCCTTGTGCCCCGGGGATGAAGGAGGGCCACGCTTAATCAGCAGGGTGACGCATGGGAGATAAGAAAGCTTCTGTGGCTGCAGGCCAGCTGCCCGAGTGGATTTATAATTATAAATCCAGAGCAGGTATTTGTGGTGCTCAGCTTCCGGTGAGAGAATTTACTGAAGGACCCTGTATGTGCTTTTTGTTGGAGATGCTGTCCGTCAGGCAAGCAGACTGGAGCCGATGGCACACTCGTGGCCCTGTGCCTTTAATTCACTCTCGGAGCCACACGCTCTACTCTCCTCTGTCATGGGGACACAGGACCGAGCGAGGGCTATCTCTGAAGTCCCTTGTTGTTCTTAGGGTCTGGAATAGTGCGGGGACAGTCTGTGTGCTCATAGGACGCAGTGGGGACGCAGCCCCTGCCACTTTCTAGGCAGCTTCAGAAGCTCTTCTGTGCTCAGGAGAAACAAGGGGCGGGGGGCCCTGCTGGATATAAGAAACTGTGCCACCATGTGACCCAGTCATTCCGAAACAGTGTTAAACCTTGAATTTCACAATGCCTAGATTGCAGATGTGCCCAGCCTCAACTACCTAATGGGATTCTGCCGCCGAGGCCGCCATCCCAGCCCCTGGGGCTCCATCTTCAACTCCCCTGCCTCCTCTTCCCTAGGTTTTCATTGGTGTTCGATATGTGAGGGTTGCTCTAAACTCTTGTGAGCCTTCCAATAACTTATATAGCACGGGTAATTAATACAGGGCTTGCCGGGCTCTAGAGATGATGGGGGTTGGGGAGGGGGGAGAGTGGAGACCATGCTGCCCATCCTCAGCTTGGCCCCAACACATAGGAAATGCTCCATGCCTATTTCCTGAAAGCAAGAATGATAATGTTGGTTTGTAATGCGCCACACACGCTCACATCCTCAGTCACCATGCCCGGGCCTCCCCACCCCGCACTGCCCCTGGAAGTGCCCAGTGCTGCAGAGAACGCTGCTGCTTCCTCCACATAATGAGAGAACAGCGGGATGCCAGGCGCTTAGAGAGATCTGCCTGCTCTCCTCTGCTCAGTTCTGCCACCAGAGACCTCTCTGCCTGTCGTATTCCGATTCCGCCAACGCAAAACCACAATTGGGGGGAAAATCACCCGCTTCCTTTATGTCAGGGAAAGTAAGACACAAACAGACTTCATTTGGGAGTGTGGCCTTTCTTTGGGGAGTTGGTAGTGAATACGAGCCCTCCCTGGAGGCTGTGCCCCAGCTTTTCATACACTCTCTGCCCCCAGCTTCCTTGGCAGGAACACTGGAGTTTGGGGGCCCAGGAAGAACCTCGTCCTTTAGAATGCCACACTGTCAATGCGCCATTAGTACATTATATTTCATAATTTTTCAAAGCCGCTTCAAGTCACATCTTCTGGTAAAGCTGGGCAGACAGGCTTTTATCATCTGAGCTTAGCACAGGGAAAACTGAGGACTCAGAAGGTCAGGTCACGTTCACTTTGGGAGGGGGTTGGGTTCCTTTTCTGGGGCCTAGACCACGTCACTCTTCTTTTCAGTTACGTTATTGCTTTGGGGTGTGGCAGCGGAGGGAACTGCCCCCGCAGCAATAGCATGCCACGGATTGTTAAGGCCAAGGGGGCTGCCAGGTGTTTCTAGTTTGGGTCTCAGCCCAGCTGCGGCTGCAGAAGGGAAAGACTGGGCTTGATATCAGCTGGCAAGGGGCCCTCTGGAGCTTGAGAGGCAAGGACACATCCCCAAACAGTCTTTTGCCTGATGCCCACATGAGGCGCAAATGTATATGGAGCTCTCCATGTGTGAGTACAGGAACGCACTCTGTAGTCAGAAGACCGTGCCTTCTACTTTTCCCCCAGTAAATGATTGCCTTTTCCTCAATTTATCCACACTTGAAACCCTCAGAAGAACTCAAGTCCCGGGCCAGTTTATCAGGGTATCAGTCTGTCATCTAGTTACGCCCCCCCCCCCCAGTGGCTGTGGCCACTTCCAGGAGACGCCTGAGAGCAAGGGCAGCCTGAAAAAAGCAAGGGTCCAGGACCCTGGACAGCACCGTGTATCCTGAGGCACACACCTGGCAGATCAGCTAATGACCGCAGAGGCTCACTCTCCTGCAGAAACATTTTCACTGGATCCCAAGCCTGACCATTTGCCCCTTGTTTGGATTCCTTCTTACGCTTCCAGTAACTTCCTCAAGTCTGTGCTCCACGGTTGTGCTAAGATTTGGGGACCTTCCCAGAGGCCACCACGTTATCTGGTGGCAGTAGCCACAGCCCATGAACCATGTCCTTGCTAAAGCCACCACACTGGAAATGCATTTGGAGTCCATCCCACCTGCTCACCTCAGATTTTCCATATCCTGGCAATTGGAGCATGTTAAGGACCAGATATAGCTGTCGGGTCTGATTTCTTAAATCAAGATTTGTTTGGTGGGGGATGGCAGGAGGGAAATGGGACTGCCTAGCCTGGAGGGGAGATGGAGGAAAGACACCAGGGCCCTGGAAATTCTCTCTCTCTCTCTCTCTCTCTCTCTCTCTCTCTCTCTCTCTCTCTCCCTCCCCCCCCCTCTGCATTTTGGGCAAGAGCCAAATCCCAGTCAGTGAGTTGGGCTCAGGGGAGGGAGGGCCTGCTGGGTGGTTAGCTAGGGAGAGGCAGTGCCAGGCAGCAAACTGCACAGTGCCGAGTCTGTGTGAGTAAAGTCAGGTGTTGACTTGCTCAGAATGTGTTGCTTATGTTTCATTTCATTTTCTCCCGGGTGCTCAGCTGTTCTTGTCACATCACATACAGTTACCACCCCGTTGATCCCCAGCCTCCCGCAGCGTACTGTCCGTTCTACAGAGAAACACAATGCTGGGGGACCCCCAGCACTTCCCTGTAGCCTGCTGAACTCGAGGACAACCCAAGTGAGTGTTCATGTACCAGAGGTGACAGGTGCATGACAGTTTTGAGGAGTGGGAGTTAAGTGTTGGGACAGTACAGAAGAGAGGCTGTTTGTAAACAGTGTGTCATGAGCGAGGTCTACGTAACAGATTGCCGTGTAGTCCTTAGCAGGGCAGGACCCCTGACAACATTTTTCTACTTTCAACTACAGTTTTTGGGGGCTTGGGAGGGGGGAACTTTGAGCGGGGACTGGAGGAGTGTAGAGGGCAGAGGCAGAATCAAGGCGAATCAGAGACTTGTGTTGCATTTAATATCAATTCATTTCAAGACTGCTGACACAGCGCATTTCACAGTTCAGAATTTACGGTGCTCTCAGGCCCACAGACTCAAAAAAAAAAAAAAAAAAAAAAAAAAAAAAAAAAAAAAAAAAAAAAAGAAAAAGAAAGAAAATACAAAAGAACTTTCTAGAAAAAACAACCTGCCGTCTTCAAAATATTTTAAAAAAAAATGTAACACTCCTCCCACACACACACAGAGATTGCGATGTCAGTGTTCTCTCATCTGGTTAGGGACAGTGTCATTATATAATAGCCACACCATGCGCCCCAGCACGACACTTTTAGGTAGACTTTATGCGGTACATAAATGACTTGTGTGAGCATACGAGGAAAGAGCAAGGGGTCCGCTGACTTCAGAGGAGGGGGCCTTCTGTCTGTCTGCACCCCTTTCCCACAAGGACAGGGCTGTGCTCTCAGGAAAGAGCCCAATGGAAGATTCCAGCCCCAGACAGGGCGCGCATACCCTCCCTTTTCTTTCCCTCTCTCCTCCTCTCCTCCTCCCTCCTCCCTCCTCCCCTCCACCTCTCCCTCTTCTTTTTTTTCTTTTTGCCCTCCGTCTCCTTCCTCCCCAGCCATGTTTTTGGCTTCCCCCTGCTCTTAGCCAGTGTCTTGCTCTGTTTGTCCCTCCTCAGCATCCCCAGAGCTACTGCTTCTCTCACCAATATAGAGTTCCCCGTCTTCTACCCCAGGAGTAGAGGGATGGAGTCGCAGGAAGTTCCAAAGAGGGGTGGTCTCTGTGGGGAGGTCTCTCCTTGGGTAGGTAATCCCCCAGAGCCATCTTCATAGCATCCCCGGGACCCTTCCCCTTCGTCACCCCAGCGATCGGAGGCCTCTGAAGCCAGGCTGGGAGGAGTCACAGAGTAGGGCAGCCAGCCACAGGACAAGATGGTGGTCATCCACAGCGGAGATCTGAGGCAAGTCTGAATCTCTTCATTTACAATAGAAAGACAACCTTGTAGAGCCTGGGGAGTTGCCTAGAAGCCAAACCGCTGCAGGAATGGAGGGGGGGGGGACCCAGGGTCCCATGCCACTCCAGCTGTTCTTTAGAAATTGGTCTGGACCAAAAAAGCCTGCCGTCGTAATCCAAAATGTCGAAGCGGAAACAGCAACCTGCCCCTGAACTAGGAAGTGAAGCGTGTGCCTGGGAGGCGGGAGGGCACCAGAGCCTGTTCTTAAGGCTTCGGGGTGGGGAGAGGTTGTCACCAGGCCGTCACATAGCATGTTAGGGTCTGGTGACCTGACACCCAGTGTGCTGGTACACACACAGTGGGAAGTGAACGCACGCCCCCCCACTGTGCAATTCCAGAAGCAATGAGAATGGCTTTGGAAGCAAAGGTCCCTGGGGCGCCACCGCCCTGGTAGGGCACCATCAGGCAATGCCCTGCAAGAAGGAGCCAGCTCTGCACAAAAGGGGCAGCACACTGAGGATCAAGTGTAGGCAACAGTGGGCTTGAGTCGCCTCTCCCTCTAACTGCTCTTTCAAAGGAAGACGGGTCAGGAACACTGCATAGCCAGTGTGGCCCTAGGCAGGGGAGCAGGAGGTGGGATCTCGGGGGCGGGGGAAGGCAGTTTTGGTTTCATGACTTGTGGATTAACTGCCTGAGGGTGGGACCCTTCTTGCTGACAAAGGTTTGCAGGTAAGGCACAGAGCCAGCAGAGCTTAGTGGTCGGTGCTGGCATTTCCCTCCTCAAGGCACCGAGAAAGCTCTGCTGTCACTTGGTCGTCATGTCAACCTTTCTGGCTGAGGAGCGTTCCTGGCACAGAGCCACACACTACTACCCTGGGTCTCGTTGAAGAAACTATCTCAGGCCTAAGCTATCAGAAGTCACCAGCTCAGAGTCCAAGGTGCTCACGGGTGACTCCTCTCTTCCTGGCTGCTCACAAAGCCACCTCTGTGCTGTGTGCTTGGCTCAGCATTCAGGGTCAGCCAGGCCACTGCTCATACCCAAGTACCCTGAGGAGCAAGGGGTGGGAAGGGGAACGGTTTTCCTCAAAGTGGGAGAAGCTGGAGGCCTGTGGCACGTATGTCCTCCAAACGGACACCACGGTGATGTGGAGTCAATGGCAGAGACAAACAGAAGTAAGCAGATTGTCCCCACACTGGTGGCCCCATCTATGGGGCAGGCTCTGTGCCTGGGGGGAATATGTAGGCCAGGGGACCATTCTACAGGATAGACTCCCAAGGAGGCCCAGCTACTGTTGTCACAATGATGCTTGTGGTGCGGTCTGCCTGCTGTGGTCAGCTCTTTCTGGTTGCCAGGACACTACTGCTAGGCTCTACAAAAAAAAAACAAAAACAAAAACAAAAAACAAAACCCAAGACTGACAGCACAGGGCTGCCACAGCTGTGGGCCAGTCCTAACACCAGCACTTCAGGGACTGACCATATTTGGAGAAAAGGGTCCTCAAGTAGGTGATTGGGTTAAAGTGAGGTCAAGTAGGCTTGACCCACGGCCACGAGGGGCTATCAAGGCCTGGACACACACTGATGCCAGCCACATGAGTGCACAGAGAGATGGCCAAGGAGAGAGACTGCCGCCCACTCTCAATATCTGCTCAGCAGCCACTTCAAGACTGCACACAGAGTTTTATTTATCCAGCCTCAGAGGGAGCCAACCCTGCTGACACCTCCATCTTGGGCCTGTAGCCTGCAAAATGGAGAGAAGAAATGTCTTCCGCTTGAGCCACCCAGGCTGGAGCCCTCTGTTAGGGCAGCATAAGATATGGATACAGTCCCCAGTTGGCTTGATGCTGCTCCCGGGCTCGTACCACACCGAGAGCCAGGCAGAGCTGGGTAGGATGGGAACGGAAACCACGCTCCAAGGAGAGGCCGTAAGTCACTTTGCTGACCCGCAGGCCTGGCTTCTAACAAACGTGGCTTTCCTGTCCTCAGGACAGTGAGATAAATGCAGGCATCCCGGAGAAAGGAAGGCAGAGAGAGGTGGGCGAGTGGAGCCCGGAGGAAAGGGGACAGGGCTCCGGGCAGCTGGGTTCTGCCTAAACTGACCAGGAGACAGCGTCTCCCTCAAAGGCTACGGTTGTCACAACGATGATTGTGCTGCGGTCTGCCTGCTGTGGTCAGCTCTTTCTGGTCACTGGGACACCATTGCTAGACTCTACAAAAAAAAAAAAACAACAACAAAAAAAAAACACCAAGACTGACAGCTGCCAAGATGTGCCTCAACAGGCCGGTGCTCAGAGACCCCATAAGGGTCTGGCCCTGCTCATCACAAGGCACCCACAGAGCAGACAATGGGGACGGCTTGATGCCAGAGGAGGGGAAACAGTGACGTGCATCCCCAGAGAGCAAATTTCCAGATCAGCTGTTTTCAGCTGGGTCCAGATGGATGGATAAAATACAATCTACATCTGGCGGCCTTTCTCCTCACAAGTTAGGGTGGGGTGGGGTGCAGGGAGCTCACGTCCGTTAACAGGTGAAGGGATAAACCAGTAGTGTCCAGCCTGTTGCCCACAGATTGTGAGAGAGATTATATATGCTTATTTTGCGTGACACCGCAGTGTGATGTCAGCTATAAGCTTCATGTCTAAGAACCGTACAATAGAAAAGTCTCGAGCTGGGGAGGTGGCTCTCGATGAAGCGCCTGCCACACACGTGGGAGAACTGGGGTTCAGATCCCCAGAACCCACCTAGATGCTGGGTGGATGTGGTAGAGGACAGAGTTAGGGGACCCCTGGTGCAAGCTGGCCAGGTAGAGTAGCCTTATTCATGAGTTCTGGGTTCAGGGAGAGACTGCCTAAAAGAGCGATCAAGGAAGGCTCCCGGCGCCCGACTTGAGCCTCTATACACACAATACACACGTGCGCTTGCACACCTACGTGCTCCTACACGCTTGTGCTGAAAAATCTCAATGTCGTAAGAAAGTTTATGTCTCTGTATTGGGCTGCGTTGATAGCTGTCCTGAACCACGTGTGGCTGATGGGCCTCAGGCTGGGCACCCCTAATAAGATGGAATCTCATCTACCATTGAAAGGAAGATATCTGACATGATTCCACTTCTAGAAGATTCTAAAGAAGCTGAGCTCTTGGAGGCAGAGCATAGCTGATTGCCAGGGCTGGGATAAGGGTGACAGGGGTTGGTGTTTATTGGGAAAAGCTTCACTTTTCTGTAAGTGGCCAATAGAGGAGGCCAGTGAAGGAGACCAGTGGAGGAGGTCAGTGGAGGTGGCCAGTGGAGGTGGCCGTGTGACAGGGTGTGTGTCTGTGTAAGTGTGTCGGTGGCGAAAAAGTCAACAGGCCAGGTGGCTGTGTGCGGTTGGTCACAGGTAAAAATAAAGCTTTAAAAGCCTTGTTTGTCTGCTGGGTTCCCCTGGACTAGGCAGTAGACAGCCATCTTCCAGAGAGATGCTACAGATGAGAAATCAAGGCCAGGTGATTAAGTAAGCTGCTCTCAGGTCAACACCAAGTCAAGATTTTGCCCTTGGTGGTCCCAGCATCCCTCGGGTGCTGGTGTATGACAGAAGGAAGACGTGCCTCCTACCAAATTCTGAGCGTCCCTTGCCATGGAGGTCACTCTGGCTTGCAAAGAACATAGTAACACAGCGGACAGGGCTGGTGACAGTGGGGGGCCACTTTTAAAACAAGGTTGCATTAAAGATCAATTTGTAGATGTGTCAGCTGTACTGACCTTCACTGAGTGGGAGGCTCACATCTGTGCTGTATGAATTTCAATTCAGCAAATTATGCTTAAAACACATATACCCCAAACTGAATGTAAACACAGCACAGACCTGGCTGTGGCCACCGCCTGCAGGGAGTGTGGTTACATAAACGTGTGCTGAGACTTCACTCAGAGAGCAGTCTACAGAGGCAGGGCTACCCTCGGGGCTTTCAGCTGGATTTGGGGATCCACGTGCTTAGCGGGAGCTGATGACCTCACGCTCTGTCTGCACCACCACCAAATGCAAAGCTGCAGGCACTAAGCTGCCCACTTGGGGTTGGGTGTCTCAGCCAATGCTCTCTTCCGAGAGGTTCCTGTTTTTTCTCATTAAGTAATAAGTCACATGGGCCGAGGTCACTGACCGTCCCAATAACCTCATCAACATCTATTTCCCTTTATCTTTGGGAGGGACTATACACATGTGTGTCTGAGAGTATAAGCATGTGGGCGCACATGTAGGCAAGCGTGTGCATGTGTATCTATGTGTGAACCTGTGCTTGCAAGTGTGTGCATGCCTGATTGTATGTGTGTATGTTAGTGTACATGAACACAACCCACACGAGCATTTTGGGCACTGGGAAAAGACCTCCACGGAGGAAAGGGAGGGCTCTGGAGATGGGCAAAACCACTCTGCAGTGGGCATGAGAGTGGAGAATTCATGCATGTTGTAAGCTTTAATACCCTGAGAAAGACTATTTTCCAATGATTTTGAAAGATACACACAGAGAGAGAGAGAGAGAGAGAGAGAGAGAGAGAGAGAGAGAGAGAGAGAGAGAGAGAGAAAGTTCCGGGATCGCCAGGGCTACACAGAGAAACCCTGTCTTGAAAAACAAAACGTGGTGTAAAATTTAGAGCCGGTCAGTGTCTTAACACCTCTGTAGTTCAAAATAGGCCCAGAAGGGTTGGCTACGGGATGGCACTGGACAACAAAATAACAGGAGCAACCGTGAAAGCAGCAAAGCAAAGCAAAGATGAGATACATGTGGGAATATGTTCTCATGAGACGTCTCAAGGGCTCGGAAGGGGGCGGGGGGAACGCCAGGGCCGTGACTGCGGTGCGACTGTTTGCTTCAACCGTCTACATTTTCTAAGAAGAACCTCAATTATTTCTCTTCTTGAGTTGTAGTGAAGACATGTGAAGGGTTAACTTTCATTTAAAGAGACAGTAATCCTCAGGAGCTGAAGAGATGGCTCAGCAGTTAAGAGCATGCACTGCTCTTGCCGAGGGCCCAGCTTTGGTCTCCATCACCCACGTAGGCTCATGACACCTGTAACTCCAGCTCCATGGGATTTGACACTTCTGGCCTCTGCAGGCCTGCACTTAGCTACATACACTCATAGACACGCAGACACACATATACTGAAAACCCTCTAGCCGCTTTTCATCAATCACTTGTCAACCCTTCCTAGTATTGGCTCTGATGGCTCAGACGTGTGAGGCAGGGACCGGTACAGGGATCTTGTCAGAGTGTGTTGGGGTGGGGGAAGCAAGACCTGGCCAAGCCCTGCCATCCTTGCTATCATGAATGCTATCAGTTTGAGCCTGTCACACTCCCGACTCCATGGAACAAAGACAGGAAACACTAAAGACTATTCCCAACAGAATGAGAAAAAGTCAGTCACTCAGCGCTGCCCAGAGGTGCCTGGTTTGGGTTTCAGGAAGCGGAGCTCTGCAGCTGCTCTGTAAGGGACGAGCTGGGCTCGCACCTTCTAAGAGGTCTGATGCAGGCAGCCGTGGTGACCAAGCAGCATGATCCACAACACAGGAAGAGGCGTTCAAAACACCTCCTATGGACCCTTTCTCCTCTCCCTGGCCCTGCCTCCTTCTCACTCAGTCTGGGTGGGCCAGCCAAGGCCCAGGGCAGACCGCAGAGCTCTGAGATAAACAAATTCTTCAAAGGCCAGGGAACCTCCGATGAGCCATTTTTCAGACTTTAATTCTACCGAGTGGAGCCTAAAAGGCATTCTCTCTGCCTAGGGCAAACAGCCTCCCCTCAAGGAAGCAACAACAGTCATCAGAGAGTACACAGGCCAGCTAACTGTCCGGTGCCAATCTGCTGCAGAAGGTGGGGTCCAGCCCCGTGCAGTGGCTTAGTAGGCCAGCAACTGGAAGACACCTGCATTTTCCCACAAGAACCACCCCACAAGAGCTCAGCCAGCCGCCCCCCCCCCCCCGTTTCTTCAAAGCAACAACATCCATGAAGCCTGACTTCATTTCCAGGTAGGACCCGAGCGACACAGGTTCGTGCTCTGCTGGGCATTCCCTGACATGGGGCCTGCAAGAGAGGAGCTCTGGGCCCAGGGAAGCCAGCCGTGAGCTCTGCTGTCAGTCATGAGCTGGGAGGCCATGACCTTGCTGAGCTTGGGGAGAGCATCTGTGCACATAAGTGCCTGGGCATCAGCAAGACACTCCCTTGACCGGATCAGGGGCATGAAGAGAGAACACACAGCCGGGGCAGCCTGCGCTCCCTGCACAGCACCCTGGACAGACCCGATTCCCAGCTCTTGACACTCAGCTGGTCATGAGAATTGTTGCAAACAGAGCCGTCCTGGCCATTGCCTGAGCTCAGAGAGCATTTCCCTAGCCCCTGCTCAGCTCCTGGCCCTCTGCTGTCTCTTCACTAGTATCCCCAGACCGTCAACTCAATCCAAATTACCCTGACCATAGGAGTGGGATAGGAGCCGAGCGAGCCCTTGCCGAGGCCATGTAGGGCCTCCCTATGCATTTTCTGGACGCTGACGCTAACACTAATGAACTAGAAGGATGTAAAGAATGCCTGAGGAAGGTTCCCAAGGAAATATGCCCCTCCTCATAACACCGCTCCACCTGAGCCAGCACCTCTTTGACTCTCAGCTCCGTGGAAACCTGGCATACATTTGCCACAATAGGTCCCAAGACCCACTATCCAGGGCTAGGGTATCTGGGATGGAGAAGGAGGAACAGCTTGGTTTCTCAGGCATTCTCACTTTCCCAGGGGGCGTCCACCAGCCACACCTCTTGGATAGCCTGGGAGATCCGTCCCTGGCCCTCCGTGGAAGCTTTGCTTTGCATATATTAACCCGCTTTCTCTCCTGGCATTCAGAGTCTCGAGGAAACCTCCGCCAAGGCTATTCATAGGCCAAGGGCAATCCCCAGGGAGAAGAAAGAGTTTGTAGCCACAGCACAGGTGCCAAGTGTAACCAAGGTTCCCAGCTGGCCCAAGCCACACTGGGGGAGTGAGGGTGGGCGCTCCTGTCCAAAGCGGAGCCCATCCTCCCTCCTGCTGCGCAGCCTGGAAACGTGGACCACGCTCTCCGCTGCCTGCATGTGGGCCCCCGGGGCCTCAGCTAGGAGCAGAGCTGTGGTCACACAGTGTGAATCCACCCTAGGTCAGACCTGGAGGGATCCAGGGAGGAGGAGGGGGGAGGGCTTGGCGCAGTGACACGGAATATAAATGACTCTTGTAAACAGAGTTTAATAAAAAGGCAGTGAGGGAATTTATGAGCAACCCAAGGATAATTAAAATTATTTATCTACTTACCTCCCTTGCTGGCTGATCAGTCTATTAATTATCTATTATGTACACGCTGATTTGCATTTTAGTGTGGGGAGGGCTAAGGGCAGGTGAACAACACGGTAAAGGGGGGAAGGTTGGATCCACATGGTGAGGACAGCACGGACACTCCTTTGGGCAGAGCGCGGCTCCTCTCAGACAACCCCCATTCTCACATCACCTGCCCTCACTCCCCCTGCCCACGCGGGCCACCCTTGGCCACTGAGAACCAGCGTCACATACCTGTTTGTAGAACGGGCCACTCCTGGGACAGGTTCCTGCCAAAGAGGCCCGCGGGCCAGCTCTGGGGAAAGGCTGGCGGATCGCCCGTTGGTACTTCTGACTTGACGCTGCATTTGAAAAGGGAAACAAGAGAACAAAATCATTTCAATCTCCTCCGATATCTGGGGGACATCAGACATTCATTGTTCTGCGTTCCTGATTAAAAATACCACAGTGCAGTGGGGGACCGTGCCTTTTGAACGCTGTGAATGAGGAAATACGGGAGAGAGGGGTGTGTAGCCAGGTGCTTGCTGGACAGCCATGGTTCTGGAAGTCGAAGGTGACGGCCGCAAGATGACCGCGGATCAGAGAAGGTGACAGCAGGATGAGCTGACAAAGGGGGACCACTGATGGACGGCCCCTCTGACCTGTCTCCCTCAGGGACCCATTCTCCTTTCCAGCGGCACAGCCCTCAAGAGGCTGTGTCCTCAGTGTCACCTCCACTACCAGCCTTTGTTCCTAAGCACTGAGCTCAACCTCAATGTTAATGTCATACCCCCCAGGGACTACCAGGCTTATGTAGGCCATCCCTAGCAGTGATGCCTTGGAGCCTAGCCAGGTTGTACTGCCATCTCAACCTGCTAGAGTCCTCTCCAGGTAGCCACAGACACGCCGCCTTTATACCGAGCTGCTTCTCACAGCTGACAGTGTTGTGTCTCTCACAACGGCTCTGAGCCAGGCATTAGAGTGTGGGGCCGACTCCAGGGAGACCTAGGCCCTGCCTCTCTGCTGGACTGTGTCTGCAATGGGTAGACACAGGCGTTCTCCGGTCTGTATGTGGTGAATCCCCTCCCCCTAAGCCACGGGATGAATTCCCAAGGCCTGACTTGAGAGCGGCTTGTTTGGAGAGGGCCTAAGAGATGATTGGCTGTGAAGGTGGCACCTCTGTGGGGTCGGTGCCCTTGTAAGCAGCCTCCCCTGCCCTGCATGTTAGGATAGATAAGCTTGATGCGAGGTCTGCCCACACCTTGAACTTTGGGTTTCCAGTCTCTGTAGCTCTGAGAAGCAAATGTGCGGCCTCCATGTGCCCATGGCATCTCACCAGAGCGGTCCAGATCTATCATTCTCAAAGCAGCTGGCTGGTGATGGGTTAGATACTTGCAAGTGGGAAGAGGTTTTGCATAACAAGCAGCCTCACCCAAATTGTGGGCTCTTCCTTGTTCTGCCTCTCCTGAGCCTTCCTTACCCTACCTGCACTGCCTCACTCGGCCTGACAAGCCAAGCTGACCTCAGGGCCTTTGCACAAACCGTCCCACTCCTCAATGCTCTTCCCTGAGACCTCCAGGTGTGTGACAGTGTCCCCTTCCTCAGTCAGGTGTCCTCTCTCTCAGGAGCCTCTCTGAATTTGTCCTCCGAAGTCTGACTCTGCCCGTTGTGCTCTGTCATCTCATGGCCCCATGTCACCACCATGGCAGGTTAGCATGGACACCTAAACCTGACAGCTTCCTAGCAACGCACCAGGTGACTCCACGTGCTCAGAGCCTAAGATAGCACCCACATGCAGCCCAACACATGGTGGATACATGCATTCCCTCATGGACATAACAGAACAGGGACTCAAGGTGGATGCAGATAGCCCAGCTTACTCTCAGGTGACAGGTGCCTTCCTGGGATGGTGACACTGGGATGACAGCAGGCTGTCATTAGGACCTTTTTTTCTACAAAACAGAAGCTGGGAAAGCCTTGGCCCCCTATAGGAAGTAAACCCCAGGGGGGCTCTCCAAAACTTGAGTACTTGAGATTTTATTGGCCCGATAAACCGTTCCTGCAGCCTGGAGTCTTCCCTGGGCGGAGTACAGGGAAAGGGGGCAAGTGCTCTGTGGCCTCTGCAGTCCCCACAGTGTGACCTGATGACAAGCCATCACAATGGACCCAAGGTGCAACTTCAGCACAGGATGCTGGCGGGGGTGGGCACCCCAAACACACAGACTGCACTTTGTTAGCACCTGAGAGCACAGTATAGATGACTTCGCCGTCCCGCTTTCCCGGCTGGCACAGGCCAATTTGCTACAGCCAACTCCCAAGAGCTCCTTCTCCTACTTCTAAAACGTATGCTGTTACACGGCCACACATGTCTCGGGGCTGGGACAGCAGGGTGAGGGAAGGCTGGTGCTGACTCCAATGAGGATTAGGGCTTGGTGTGCGGGGTTCCATGTAGCATACGTTATTCCATCACCTTAGCATGGGTCCTCACCGTAAGACTCCAGGCAGGGCCCAGGAGGAGCCATGCGAGGCTATAGCCGGTAATATCTTGTCTGGATATATGGGAATGGACAGAGGGCCTCTCCAGTTCCCAAAGGGTCAGAGGACAGCCTTGAGGAGGGGGTGTCAGGGGGTCCTGTCTCTTCCTGATAGGAAATATAAGGCAGTGGAATGCTAACCACCTTGGACCACAGGAGGCTAGGCCTGCAGTTCTGATGTCAACATCTCATGTCCTGAGCCCTGGCTCCTACCGTGAGCTGCTTAGGAAGAGGATGTGCAGGAGCCATGTTTTAGCCAGCTAGCATGCTGCTGTGGTAGCAACACCTCTACCTGGAGAGCAGAGCTTGTTTTCAACTTCCCGAGCCCGCCACACACCCCTTGGCCACACACCCTGCCCACCTGCCCATATGCAGGAGTCACTGTGCAAAGGTAGGTACCCTGGGACCTTGGTGGGGGCTTGATGCCAGGACCTCCAGGGCCATCAGAATCTGAAAACGCTCAACACCCTAACGCGTAGAGGTATAATGTTTGCATAAAACCTATGGACACTCTCCCATATACATACATGTGCCAATTTCCATTATATCTTATTTATTCTGTGTAGATGTGGGTACGGATGTATGTGCCACAGCACGTATGTGGAGGTTAGGGGACAACTTGTCAGGGTCAGTTCTCTCCTCCCATAATGTGAGGCCTGGGAATCAGACTCAAGCCCTTTTACTCACAGAGCCATCTTGCTTACTCTCTTCCACATACTTATTTGTTTACCTGCTCTTCACTCGCTCACTCACTCGCTCACTCACTCACTCACTCGCTCACCCACTCACTC
>OU015746.1:2933536-2953266 GCA_907169655.1 Acomys percivali | reverse complement strand
GCTAGGATTATAGGCACATGGCGCTGCCACTATGCCTGGTTTTGGGTTTATTTTTATTTATTTTTTAATGGGTTCTAATGGTTCCACATCAGGTTCTCCTGTGTGCTCGCTCAGCAGCACTTCAGCCACTGAGCAATTTCCCCAGCCCTAGGAAGGCTTTCTTTCTTTCTTCTTCTTCTTCTTTTTTTCTTTTCTTTTCTTCAGGAACAAAAGTAAACAGATACCAAATGTATGCTCAGGGCTGTTCCTGGTTGTGGGGGAGTATGGGTTCAAAGGAGACTGGAGTTTGTCTGTGGTTCTTCATTTCTTCTTTATGACTCTAATAACTGGGCATAGGAGCTCATGCCTGCACCTTCAGTGTTTGGGATGCTGAAAATGGAGAGCCAAAAGGTAAATGGAGAGCCTGGGCTGCACAGGGAAGCCCTTCTGTTACGTCTCCCCACCCCTGCAAGGAAAGGAGTCAGGGCTGGACAGCCGACATGCTCACGTGTGTGTTGCAGGTGGAAGAGGACGCAGGTTTGTGATGTCTTATCTTAATTATCAGCTTCCTGCCTATTTTGATGACTGTGAGGTTAGACTTCAAGGCTTTGGGGGAGCTCTGGCCAGCTCAACTGAGGCCGGGCAGTGGTGGCGCACGCCTTTAATCCCATCATTCCTAGGTGGCAGAGGCAGGCAGATCTCTGAGTCTGAGGCCAGCCTGGTCTACATATCAAGTTCTAGGCTAAAGCCAAGGCTACACAGAGTGATCCTGTCATTAAATAAATACATAAACACACAAATAAATAAATAAATAAATGGAGTTTAATGGGTCTGCCTAGTGGTCTAGTGGTCAAGCAACTAGTGATGGGCGTGGCAGTGAGATCTGGGGAGGAGCAGATGATATCTACCTAAGAAGACCTCCTCCTATTCAAGTGATGGTCCCCAGACTAAGACCACTCCTGCTTCTGGGAGCCCAACCTCTGTGCCATCTTCCTTGTAGGAGACCCAAGGCCTCAGTCCTCTGGGCAGACCCCATCCCCTCACCCAGAACACTAGACAGTGCTGTGGGTAGGGTCCTGGCTATTTTTCCTTGTCAAGTAGAGGTTCTCAAATTCATAAGAAACTGCAGCACTCTTGCAAAGTGACTCTCTGCCCCATGAGAATGGGGTTCATCTGTGGTAGCATAAACATCCTGGTGTCCTCTGCAGAATGACCCGTCACAGGAAGCCCCCTGCGGGGCCAGGGATCACCTACCATTCTTTGCAGAACCAATCCCTCATGCAATCAAGCCTAGGACAGCAGGCACCTGCTGGAAACTCGCTCCGTAGCACCCCCTCCTGGCAGCACCTCAAACCTGCTGAGTCTTTTCCGCCTAGGTTTAGCATGAGCCACACAAGCCTGATACAGGCTTTGATCTCACGCAGCTACACTTCCAGTGTTACAAACTCACAAAAGCCTCGTGATCAAATTCCAGGTCATTACTCAAGGAAAGGGACCCCTCTGTGGTCGACAGCGGCAGTTTCAAACCAATTAAAATCAGCCCCGCGTTCCTGCAGGCCGCCGCTGTGCCGCCACCCTGGAGGTCTCCCAGGACCCATGCAATGAGCAAGACGCAGGAAATGTTAATGGAGATGCTTAAATGGCACGCCGAGGGGATTCTGGTAAATAAGGCCACTCTACGAGGCTGGGGGAGACGTCTCTCGAGCTTACCCTGGAGGGAACTTCAATAAACACGAGATTGGATTGGAAACAATTCACGCCGCAAGGGGTGGGTCTACCGGCAGAGCAGGGAGGGGTCTTCGGAGGAGAAAAGCTATTTCATTTCCTATTAGCGCCTCTTTGCAAGTGTCTTTGCCCCCTGCTGCTGGCTCCTGAACCTGCCAGGGCCTGACAGCACCCACTGAGCAGGCAGGGAGGACCAGGGTGTAATTTGCCAAGTAAAAATGGGAAGAGGTGGGACGGGACTGAATAGATGAGAGGGGCTCTAGGGACAGCGGAGGCTAAAGGGCTTGGAAAGAGCTGTGACGGGTCCTGGGGGCGCAGAGCGGCGACCGACGGAAGGAACTTCTCTGAGGACGTCAGGAGGCAGTGACTAGACACTGTGTGGGGGTACTGTTTAGGGATGATCAAATGTTTGCTTGTTTCAAATGCTTTTATTGCATTTACCTAGTTGGGGAGGGGCATACACACGCCAGCCACAGCTAAGTGTGGAGGTCAGAGGGCAGCTTGCAGGAGTCACTTCTAGCCTTCTGTCATGCGCGTCCCAGGAATTGAATGCAGGTCGGTCAGGCTTGGCAGCAAGTGCCTTTACCTCTCTGGCCCCACTTGTTTGTTAGTTTTTGTTTGCAGACATGGCTTGCTGTTGTGGCCCCAGAGTCCTGCTTCAGCTTCCTAAGGGTTGGTATCACAGGTGTGCATCTCCACGCCTGGCTTCGGGAAAGATCGAGTGCGAGCCAGGAGACTGGTAGATAATGTTCTGGGGACTACGGCCCAGTGTCCAGGCTGGTGAGCAGATGGAAGAAGACGGCATGAGTTGCCAGAATGGACCCTGAGCCAATCAGTGCCGTAGCTCTTGCCTTGGTTTCCAGCCTGGGATCACCCTCAGGATGTATACAGCTCAGAGGTCTGCTCCGTGCACCCACAGAGCTTCCTAATGCCAGAAAGAGAGGATGTTTTAGCTACGAGGTCAAACCACAGCTCGGGGAACCTGGACTGGCTAACGCTGGTCCGGGAAACTGGGATGTTCCTCACAGGACACCCAGCATGGGTCCATACACACCTGCTTTTAATTAGCTCTAAAAGTGAAACGACCGGCCTTGGGACGACAGTGTAGCAGTAAAACTACCAGACACCCAGCGGAATGTGAAATTTTAGATAAGCTAAAATAGCACCTGATAGTTTCAGTGCAAGTGTGTATTATACACCCTTTGGCATACACTTACACCAACACACACACATACACACACACACACACACACACACACACACAGAGCCATGCACTCACACATCCTCAAAGAAAAGAGCTAACACTTCCCAAGGACCAACTGGGGACCCGTCTCTTCTCACACACACACACACACACACACACACACACACACACACACACTGGCCCCCAGGCTCACTCACCCTCCTCGCATCATCCCCATAGCCACCGGGTCATCATTCAGACAGGAAGACTGGCTGCAAATTGCCACTTGTTCAAGGCCACACAGTCAGCATGTGGCCTGGCTTAAACTGCAGACCCAGCCCATTCGTATTCCAAAGCCCCATACACTTTCCCAACCAGACCCAATGCATCAAAATTGGATGCATTTTGCAAACAGAAAGGGCTATAAAGAAGCCACTATCGGCTCAGCTCTCTTCTCAGTGCACTTGGCTCAGCCCCTTTTGAACCTTGGAGTAAAGCTGCTGCCACTTCAGGTGAAGTCTCTGTCCCTAGACTTGCTTTGCTGGACTGAGGTGCCACGTCCCGAGCAACTGTGCTACTGCACCACAGAGAGGCCCTCTGAGCACCCTTAAACTTCAGCTCCCCTAATTAGGTAGATGCAGGAGGTGCCTGCCACACAGCAGACCGGCACTCGTTGATTGAGCCAGACAAGTCTCCGTACCCCTGGGGCCAGCTTCTCTACAGCGAGGAGATTACAGTGGCCTGCGGGCAGACCCCGCTTTAGCTGTGGGCAAGTCCACAAGCACGCCACACATCAACCCCCTCACCTTCCACCCTCAGCTCTGCGAAGACTTTTTCTAGGAATACAAATCAAGCTTATCACTTTGCCTTTTTCGGGAAATGTCTTTTTTCTAAAATCCCTCTTTCTAAAACAGTTGTCACAGGGATTGCGACAAAGTCTTCAGCAGGTCACTAGACAGCCATCTCTGGAGTTGGCTGCCAGCTGCTGGTAAGTCAGCTGGAGCCCCTTTGGCGGCTAAGCCCGCTTCCTGCCCGGAGTGGAATAAACGCGTTCCAAGTGCAATGATCCTGACTCTTCAGGTGCTATTTGCTTAACCAGCGGCCAAGAAGGAGCCTGGGATGTGGCTGTGAGAAAGAGGCCAGCATGGATCATCAAAACTCCAACACAGAGGAGGCTGCTAATCAGCTGTTAAAATCCAGGACACAGAACTGCTGAGGGCGTGAGCAGGGAGCCCCACTAAACAAAAACAGCAAACACTCCATTCCGGGTTTGTAATCAGGGCCTCGGTGGCGCTCAGCCGCCTCTCTCCACGCACCCCCGATGTGGGACGCTTTCCTTGTTTGCCTAATGAGCTTTCATTGGGAGGTTTCATATGAAGAGCTGCGCATTGGAACCTGGCCCTGCAAGGGGGGGGGGGATGGGGTAGAGGTGGGAGCAGGGAAGGGAAGCCACCCACTGGATTTTGGCTCTTCCGGGGAGAATGAAGGTTTAATTACAGGCAGGTTGTTGGTTTCCAGGTGACCTACTTCCCACATGGCTTCCTCCCTGCTTTTCTTCCCTGAAAAAAAAGTTTTGACATATATGAGCCAGAAAGAAAGAGAAGTCACGCAATGTCACCAAAACAAAAAGGGGCTCAGGCGCTGCCATCCTTGGCGGGAGGGTGGAAGGGCAGAAGGTTGAGATGCAGGCAGAGGGGGGCAGGAGAGCAAGGACGGGGGAACGCTGGTGGCTGAGAGAAGACCCTGCTCAGCGAGGTCCTCTTGGTCAGCTTAAGTTGGGGATGACCCAGGACACACACATGCATGCACACACACATACATGAACATACATGATGCACATATGCACACACCTATACCTACGTTATACACATGCACACACATGTATGCACACGCGTATACACATACACTTCTGGGGTCCACTGCTTCTGCTTAGTCTAAGGACCCATTGTTAGACCCCATCAGAGGGCCCCAAGGTAGGCTGGGATGGCTGGTGATGTCCTGTGCCCTGCCAGACCATTTGAGGAGCCTGTGGGTCCTGAGAGGCAATGAACTTTTCAGGGTGCTGTGGTAGACTAGCTCCCGATCACCGACTATGGGGTGGAGTCCCTTTTGAATAAGCTATGGGACTCTCAGGACAGGAAAGGCCCAGCCCGCCTTGGGCACTCATGGCCAGAGGTCAGGATTTATTAGAACCTTATCTCTCTACTTCAGGACAGAGGGAAACCACCTCAGGACAGAGGGGGCCCCCTCACCCCTCCTCTGTGCATGTTCCTGCTCCCTGGCTTCCATCAGGAGAGTTGGTGTATTTTGAACACTGCCCGGCAGCTCCCTGCGCTCTCCTTCGCTTGGCAGGACCTTCCCCACCTCTGAACGACCTCACTGCCAGGAGAGGACCTTCCTTGGATCTCTCCAAAGTGCTTCTTGCTACATTAGCTCCCTTTCCACATCCTGCCCATGGGCTGGGAGTGCCTGGCTTGTCAACCTCACAGGGTGGCCAGGAGAGCCCTGGACCTACTGCAGCACGGCCTGTGGCTGTGGCCTCTGCGGCCTGCTGTCCCCACATGTGCGCCAGGCGCCCTTCAAAGCCTCAGAGCAGAAGTCTGTTGCACACAGCAGAGCTCGTTTCAGGGAGCCACCAACTCCATACATGGGACTCAAGCCTGTTCTGCTGGGAGCCACATTGGATTGTGTGGTGAGTGTGCCACGGTAGTGAGATGGCCATCCACAGGTGCTCAAGGGTCCCAGGAGGGCAGGCCCTGGGCCAGCACTGCCCACTGCCACCAAACACTGCCCAAGAATTTGATCCACAGCCTCTGTGAAACACGGCCAGCTTCAAGCTCTGCTGTGCCCCAGTGACACAATAGAGCCTGGAGTCATGGCTGCCATGGTCTTTGGATGACATGCTTCCATCTTCAAGGTCAGGGGACGCTGCAGCCTCCTAGCTACCTTATGTTTTCTCCCTAAGAGATGCCAGCTCCTTAATGACAGGAGGGGAAGACAAGCGAACTTGAGGACATTCCCACTTTACCACAGAAAGTCTTAGGGAGGAGCCTAATACTCTCCCTGTGCCAGCAGACCCTGCCTAGCCCATGCCCACTCTGAGGTCGGCAGGGCCAGAAAAGCTCTACAAAGCGTAAACATCTATGACCGATTTCTTTTTTTTTTTCTTTTTTTAAAAATTTATTTATTTATTAATTTATTCATATTACATCTCAATTGTTAGCCCATCCCTTGTATCCTCCCTTTCTTTCCTCCCTCCCGTTTCCCCCTCTACTCCCTTCCCCTATGTCTGTGACTGAGGGGGACCTCCTCCCCCTGTATATGCTCCTAGGGTATCAAGTCTCTTCTTGGTGACTTATTATCTTTCCTCTGAGTGCCACCAGGCCTCCCCATCCAAGGGACATGGTCCGATATGGGGCACCAGAGTTTGTGTGAAAGTCAGATCCCCTTCTCCACTTAACGGTGGAGAATGTCCTGTCCATCGGCTAGACTGGGTAGGGGTTCGAAGTTTACTGCTATATTTTCCTTGGCTGGTGCCATAGTTTGAGGAGGACTAGAGGGCCCAGACCTGCCTGTATTTTTCCAGGACCCACTGGATCCTTCTATTTCCTCATTCTTCCAGGCTTCTCACCCCTAAAGTCTCAATAGGATTTTCTCCCCTCTGACCCACTTTCTTGGTAGGTAAAGTTTATCATGGGGGCGTACCCCTTGGCCTAGTGTCACGATATAAGTGAGTATATACCATTTGACTCTTTTTGCTTCTGGGTGAACTCACTCATTATGATAATTTCTAGTTCAATCCATTTGTATGACCGGTTTCTCTACGGAGTACAGGCATGACGGTTCCCATCAAAACCATAGGTCGCGCACGATCACCACTGCAGCCAGGGTGCTCGTGGGGAAGACGTGAGGTGGCAGAGGGAAGGGGAACAGAGAGTGGTCATGGCCACTTGTTACAGAAAGCACCAGAGATAGGGAACCGTGAGCTTTGGGGGGACCTGCCATGAGGGGACCTGAGCTGCTATCAGCGGTACCTGCACCTGGTAATGAAACAGAATATGATGAGGTGCACAGAATTGGCAGAGAAAAGGGAAGGCATAAACAGAAGGGGCAGCGAGAGCCATGATGGGCCGGATGAAAGGCTGAGAGGAAGATGTGGGGGTAGAGGGCACCCCATGAACCCTGGAAGACAAGAGTAGCTATGCAGAGCCAGTGGGTGTGGGGCTGAGTGGGGAGGCTGCGGTCTCATAGAGACTACGCCGCTGATGGGGGAAGCGCGTTTCCAGGCACTGAGTCATACGGTACAAACCCCCAGCACAGAGGTAGTTTGAATAAGATGTCCTCCAGAGATCTCAGGCACACTTGGTGCCCAGTTAGTGGCTGTTTGGAGAGGACGGGGGAGGTGTGGCCTTGCTGGAGGAGGTGTTTTCTTTCATTTAGAGTGGGCCTTGAGATTTTAGAAGACTCCCCCCCACCACCATTTCAAGCGTTTTTTGGCTGCCTCCTGCCTGCAGTCCGAGATGTGAGCCACCAGCTAGCTGCTGCTTTAGCTGCCGTGTCTCTGCTCTGTGCCCAAGTAAACATGTATTTTCCTAAGTTGTCTGTGTCACAGTGTTTTCAGCTAAGATGCAGGCTGAGGCAGGCTGAGGCCAGTGGCTCTGAGGATGTGACTGGAGAATTTCATGTCTCCTGTGTATGTCATACTGTGTCCTTCAGTGAGAAGGACTCTTGGGCCTAAAATGAAGCGAAGATAAGGCCTGACACTCAGCCACCAAGACACAGCTACTCAAGGCTGAGAACCAAATGGTTTCCGTGGCTGTGGGCTGGACATCGGGAGAAAAAGCCCTGGCTCTCCACAGCACCTGTGACTCCTGGTGAGCCCATCACTAGCACTGTTTGCCCCAGAATCCTTCACTGGGAGCCACCTCCCAGCTCCAGCGCTGGCTATGGACACAGGCCCCAGAGAAGTGTATGGGATTGGCAAGTGCTGGGTGTGGCTAGCTGGCCCTTGGCAACCCCTGGAACATGAGAAGTGCATGTGGATATCATGGTGAAGGAAGGGAGGTGAGGCCCACGTGGGATGGAGTTCCCACTGTGCCCTCCCAAGCAGAGGGCTTCTGCACAGCTCACAGCTGCTGTCAGCCTCCCCTCTTGGCTATCATTGGAGGTCATTTACTCCTGCCCCTCTGTCCCTGTGATGGGTAACAATGCTGTTGAAAGACACAGTGAAAACCAGCAGTAGGGCTGCTGTTGTCCTCCATAACAGTAAGATGGGCTGGGACCATCCAAGTGGACCATTGGACCTAGAGTTTACTTCCTGGAGCTGTGCATGATGGATGGAGGCCCCGGGCTCACCGCCGGCTGGTTTTCTAGGGAGGAAGAGGAAATGAGGGCCAGCCTCTAACACTCAGCTCCTTTGTGGGCTGGGTTCCGAAGCCCAAGTTCCCAGATCCAGAATGTCGTGTTTGAAGAGAGCATATTGCGCAGCGTGGGACAGGTCCAACACAGCGTATGCGAGGCACCAAGAGACGCAAACATGCTGACCCCGCCCGACCCCACCTGTTCCCTGGCCTCTCTGAAGCGGAGGCTCCAGACCTCCTGCTATGCTCAATGCTGCCTGGATTGTAGAGAAGAAGGCGATGGCCCTGCTCCGGGACAGCTGCCTCCCCACCACACATCAAGATTTCGTAAGAGACATTCTATACACAGCTGGTAGCCCGTGAGTGGTGTTGATAGAGATGGGGGCTCACAGTGTAGATTCATCGACAGCAGAAGCATGTTGGGGTGATCTGAGGTCCACTGACTTCACACCGTCAGGTCTCGTCTCTGGGAAGGGCTGAATCATTGTAGGGCTTCCGTGGTTTTGGGGCGCAGTCTGTGTAAACCTGCTCCCCTCAAGCTCCTCTCCGGGAGCCAAATGGCAGGACTACATTCTGCATCATCTCTATGTCAGGAGGGACTGCCACCTCCCCTCTGACCTGGAGAGGTAGGCGTGTGGGGGCCACTCGCCAGCCTGCAGGAGGTCTAGAGGGAGGTGCCTTGGGGACTTTGGTCAATGCAGGGAGCAACATCCTTTGTTCTAGGCTCTCAGGGGAACCCACCATGCATCGGTGCCACCATGCAGCAGCTGGCAAGTAAGTGCAAGGATTCATCTGGGTTGCATGCATGCGTCTACGTGTGCTCTGCTCTAGGATGTCCCAGGAAGATGTTGAGGTGAATTCTAATTTTCAAGGGTTAGTGGAAAGCCACCGTGGGTACTGGACCTGCCCCCTGGCAGGGTTCCTTCTATGAGGGAGGGCATGGGGCTGGCCTCTGACATCTTGCAGGCAGCTCCTCTTGGTGGGCACACAGACAGCTCATGTTGGCACGTTCTCTTGCAGATGTATCTGCAGGTGCCTGGCCTGTGACCTCACCAAGCTCTGCTGATCTGGAAACACCCTGCCCCTCCCAGCCTAGAGTTCTGTTGTGTGGAACTAGGGAGCGCGAGGGAGCCGCAGCCTCCCCCTGCAGTGCAGCTACAAGGCACCACCTGGCACCTGTAGGAGGAGGCAGATGCTCATCCATCACTCTCACCCTTCACTCCCTCTGTGTCAAGGCAGAGAGAGGAGCAGGAGACAGGGCTCTGGCGAGCCACAAAAGCCTGACCCCAGTCCAGGGCATTATCACCACCCAACGACTGTCCTCTGTGGACGGTTAGTCTCAGCTCCTTCTCATCAAAGGGCTGCAGGGTGCTTGACAATTGAGCCTCAGCTACAGCATAGCCTTTTGGGGAATCTCAAGGCTGGAGCCCAACCCTAGATAGAGCTGCCTCTGCTCCTGTCCCAGGTGCCACCTCTGATTAGGTGATATCGGGTGAACGCTAGATGTCCATGTGTGAGCTCTCCTCTTCCTGTGCCCACCTTTGCCCGGGAAGAGGTGGGCTAGGCAACCATGAATGGACTGTCAGCAGCTCTATGAGTCAAGCAGTGGATGAGGCCAGCCATCCCTTCAAAAGATATGGCTGCAAACTTGAAGGGATTCGTATACCTATGAGCAGGTAAGTAAGGTGGTGAGAGAATGTACACTTCCCCCAGCCAAATGGCCCCTTGACGTCCATCTTCCTTGGAATGGCATGGAAAGACACTTAAGAGGGGGCTTCCTGAAAAGAGTCACCTGAGAGATACCTCTTCCTGTGACATTACCTCGTTCTCCCACAAAAAAAAGAAATAAATAAAACGGCACTCCATAATGTAAGTACACCGGGGCAGCTCCTCCTTCTCCTCAGTGTCGCATCCTCCTCCACCGCCTGTTGGCTTTGAGCTCCAACCTCTTGGATATTTATTGTTTGTCCCCTCTTAAATCATTCCCGACGGCAGACCTGCTCACACTCCATTACGGGGGGGAGAGGCTGCGTGGAGTCGCAGTTCCGTTTAGCTTGCAGAAAAAGATCCTCAGAGGAAAAACCCGCCCGGGAGCTGTCCGGTGCTGAACTCCACATGATGGACGATTATGGACCATCTGCACTTTCAGAGGGGGATAGATTTATGAGCAGGAGAGACAGCTAGGAGAGTGTCCGTTGCCATAACTCACTGCCCTCTTCAGAGATATTCTAATCAGGTACCTTCTCTACCACCCAAAGCCCATGTTGGGAACTAGCAAGAGAATCAATTACGTATTTCTAGGCTGTTGCTTCTTCTTTTTTTTTTTTTTTTTTTTTTGTCTCCGGAACCCCTGCTGCCTCTGGTGCTGAGGGCGAGGCTGGGGTGGGAGCAGCTGCTGGAGGGACCCTTGGCCTGACAAAGCAGATTCCTATCAGCATTTATTTCCTACCGTCTCTGCTTGCACCGTGACTCTTGATTTCTTGCAACTGGTGTTGAGAAAAAAATAAGAGACGCCGGGCTGCAGCTGCAGGGGTCTAGTTGAGATTTACCGACAGACCGGAGTGACGAAAAGAACGTAGTGACATCTGGGGCCTCCTGGCCACCTTTCACTTTGGTTTTTATGTGCGCAGGGGTGGGGAGGGAGCAAATCTCAGGTCAGGAGCTGAGCTGGTGCTCTGAATGCTGTTCCTGTGATATGAGTGAGAGAACGAGAGCCCAGGAGCTGCAGGGCTGCAGCCAGCTCTGTCTGTACCATTTGGCCTGAGTGCTGCTCATCAGCACAGGTGGCTGTGCAGAGACAACAGTACCTGCTCCCCAGAGCAGCACCCACTCTCCCCATCAGCCCTCTAGAGGAGCCCCTCTCAGCACCTCATGACATTATGTGTGTGTGTGTGTGTGTGTTGCATATACATGTGGGCATGTATACATTTGCTTACATGTAGAGGCCAGAGGTAACTATTGGTGTCTTCCTCACATTAATGCTCTTTGTGTGTGTGTGTGTGTGTGTGTGTGTGTGTACACACACACACATACACACAAATATATATACACATATATATGTATGTATACATGAATGTATACATACACACATACATATCTACATATGTACGTATGTATATTTGAGGCAAGGTCTCTCTCTGAGCCTGGAACTCACTGATTGGCTGGCCTAACTGTCCAATGAACTCCAGGGTCTCCATCCTTAGCAGTTGCTCCCCAGCACCTTAGCTAAGGTTGCAGATGGGCTACACTGCACATAGCTTTTCATGTGGGTGCTGAGTTCCAAACGTGGGTCTTCATATTCATATAAAAAAGACTTATCTACTGACTCTCATCTCCCTAGCTTTCCTGACACTGCTTCTGGCTTCCCACTCTCAGACACAGCCATGGCATGCAAGTGTGACCAGGGGTGCCCAGACTCTGTTTCCCGGGGCCCAACCCCCAGAAAAGATCCCTGGGGCAAACATACAGAAACGAAACAGGTAGGTAGGTCCTTCTATTTCCAAGCATGGTGAGATCTCCAGGTGTTTAACTCTGGCTAATGCTGGCAGTCGGTAAAGACAGGTGCTTTTATCTTCACTTTAGAGGTAAGACCTACAGAGGTCAAGCCCGTGCCTCCTGGCTCCACACTCAGGGCCCTTCTGGCCCCAGTGCTTGCTCACTGTGGGCTATTCTAAGCTCTCCTCCCTGAGGACTAGCCTGGACTTTTCCTATGCTCCCAGACTTCTCTTCCTCCAACCCCCAACCCGGTGAACAGAGCTTCTTGGCTCCAAACTTCTCCATGGAAAAGAATTCACCCAGTTCCTCTCAGACCTTTGTATTTCTCTAGCTTGAGTCCAAGACTCTAGTCAAAATCTTGGTGTAAGGGACTGCGTCGCACCTCTGGTCTCCTTCAAGGAGCCTGGAGTTCCCCAAGGTAGGGAATCGGGGGGGGGGGGGCGGGGGGGGACATGGGGCCACTGTTAAGAGTTTTAGAGCCAGGCCTCATGTGTGTGGGACCAGGCTGCTCCTTGACACACCGGAAGCTGTTGTTGTTGTTGTGTTTATTTATCTGTCCACCCATTCCTGCACGCATCCGTTTGTCACTTGCCACATCCCCTCCACCCAAGTCATTCATTCATCACATTGTGGCTCCGTCACACACACTGCACATTAACGAAGGGACTCATTTGGGCAGTGGGGAAGGCTGTCCCCGAGAGGCCCAGCCCAGTGGAACAGAGGAGACGAACAGGCAATGGGTGTCAAGAAGGGGAAGTGGGAGTAGCCTGTGGGGCTGAAGCACACACTCGATTGCACGTTTGGGATCTGAGGAGAGAGAAAGCTCTGCGTGGCCAACACCACACCAAGTGTTTCTGTGGCATCTCTTTAAGCCTCTGACTAGAGAATGTGGTATCATCTGCCAGCATCCAGCCACGGGGGCATCTACGTGCTAACCACACACTGCCCATCGCTGCAGGAGAGGCTGTCTCTCTCCCTCCCACCAGCCTGCACCCCAGCAGAGTCCTCCCAGGCACCGCCCACATGGGTCTTGAGCACTGTGTGCTTGAAGAGCGGGATTTACAGTCCCGTTTCCTGTTAGCCCGTTGGCACAGAACTGGCTGCATTTGAACAGCATACTCTGGTTATCCTGGCACTAGAGGCCTGGGTCTCATACCGCCTGACCCAGTGGGCACTAGTGGGGTGTGGATCTTGACAGGACCATGGGGTTCCCAGAGCTTAGAGACCCAGGAAAGCTGTTGGCACCAAGCAAGGGGAGGGCAGGAGAGCAGCTTTGTGCCCTGCGACACTCAGCTTCGGCTTGATGAATGGCTGGTTCTTGCACTTTGAGAAATTAAACCCTCCATGGCTGCCTAGGGATTGAGACTGGGCCAAAGGCTTTAGCTTAGGTCCTGGCAGCTGCCTCCCGCTGGGAGGGACAAGAGGGCAGAAAACTGCATCCACAGGCTACCCGAGCAAGCAAGGACTGAGTGGGGGCTGACAAGGTGGGAGGGACAGGAAGGGAAGGCGCTGGCCTGCAGGAAGGAGGGGACCAGGGCACCCAGCCCAGCCTCCCAAGCCTGCCCCTCAAGACAACAGAGCTTCCTGTGTCCATGAGCTCTGACCTTCCCAGGAGCTTCCTTGGCTCGGACACGGGAGAACCTCAGATCTCTATTATTTCCAGGCCGACTCTGCTCTCTGCAGGCAAATTCCCCTCCTACCTTCTTAGTATTATTGCCTTCATTAGCGTGTGATCTAATGGGGAGCCCATTACGGCCTTCCCAGGGCTCCCCAGAACTGTCCTCTACCACGGCTGAACTCAGACCATGGGGGAGGAAAGGATGCTAGTGTCTCACCTGGGGCCACTTCTCCTGTGGTGACAATTTCTGCTGACAATGTTTTATGGTCATGCCATCAACTCAAATCACCTCAGAACTTCCTCCATTAAAAGCACCACTACATAACTCAGCAATTACCCCGAACCCCGTGCCAGTCTTGCTCTCTCTAGAGGAGCCCTGCGGATCAGCCTATACTCTCCACGCTTTCTCACCCACCTCGTCCATCCTGGATGGACACTGGCCTCTTGGTGTACCAGTCCCGGGTCACCCCAGACTGGGCTCCCCACAGTTCCTCCACATACTCAATGCGACCCCCTTTCTAATAAGCTGCTACTCTGTTGTCTCAGCGAGGTGCTCACAGCCCCTTCCAGACCCTGAAGTCTCATCCCATCTTCCGTGGTCACCAGTGTGGAAAGAAAAACCTGAAGGCTCAGTGGTGTCTCTGTCCACACCTGAACCAGAGACAACAAACAGCCTCGACCCACCAGGGTAAGTGACACCGAGTCCATCTGTCTGTCTGTTTCTCTCTACATACCGCTAAGTCGTCTCCCAAACTGACTAGCACACGGACCCCAGAACTCTAATCTGTAAGAAAGCACGCGTGTGAATGTGACTGCGTGCACACGCGTGTGTCTATGTGTATAGGTGTGAGCACATAAATGCGTGTACCTGCATATATCTGTGGACCTGGGAGAGTTCACTGTGACCCCCACCTGAGGGTGACCCCAGTTTAACACAGGAACAGCCCTTCTCTTGCAAGACCCTAATTCACAATAGAGGCTCGCAGCTGACCCCCGTTTAAGTAAAAGAAAGATAACATAAGGAGGGCCTGGAGAGATGGCTCGGAGATTAAGGACACTGACTGCTCCTGCAGAGGTCCTGAGTTCAATTCCCAGCAACCACATGGTGGCTCACAACCATCTATAATGTGATCTGATGTCCTCTTCTGGCCTGCAGGTGTATATGCAGGCAGAGCACTGTATACATAATAATAAATAAATACATCTTTAAAAAAAAGATAACGTTAGGTAAGGGCTTCCCCCTAGGACTTTCCTAGGAGCACCCAGAAGTCCCTGAGCTCTGCCTGGCTTGCCCGACTTGGACCTCAGCTGTCTGCCAATGATGCCCCATTGTTAAACAATCTTTCATGGCTCCATAGGCTCTGTATACAGCCTGGGGATGAGCAGGCTTGACGTGCGTCCCCATTCAACATGAGTCTTGGCGTGGACAGAGGGTCTGAGAGTTGTCCCATCCCAATCTGACGTTCTCCTCACTTTCATCGGTTCCTGATTCTGGATGGAAAACTGCCTGTGAGCAAAGTGGCCACCTTGTAGTCTGTAGTGTCCTGAGGCTATGTGTCAGGTTGTGCCTGTGGGGTCTTCTTAGGCTGGTTGGCCCGGCAGCCACTCTGGTCTGTGCAGTCAATTTGCACCCTTGCTCCCAGCTCACCACCTGACAGTCTGGGCGCTCCGTCATTTTCTCCGGCTTTGATTCTTGTTGTCTTGTGAGGCTCTTCAGTGCTGCTAGTTAACCTCGACCTTTGTTTATCCACGAATACGCACCATTATCTGACCTGTACACCTGTGTCAACAAATACCAGCTTCCACTTCTGCCTGTGGTTCCAAACGGCCTGTCCAACTAACCCCTGAACAGGTCTATATGGATGAGACTCCTGTCTGACATTCCTGGGTGGCCCAGCTCACCTCAGGAGAGAAGCAAGAACTGTATTTGGGGCCATTTCTTTTCTTTTGTTTGTTTGGTTTGGTTTGGTTTTGGTTTTTCGAGACAGGGTCTCTCTGTGTAACCTTGGCTGTCCTGGAATTGCTTTGTAGACCAGGCTGGCCTCGAACTCACAGTGATCCGCCTGCCTCTGCCTCCCGAGTGCTAGGATTAAAGGCGTGCGCCACCACTGCACGGCTTTTGGGGCCATTTCTTGTATCTGTTTTTTAGAGCACCAAGCCCTGAGGCTCCTTGAACGGCAGGATGCCTGTCTCCACGTCTGTCACTGTGCCACCACGCCAGCATTGAGGCCGGAGGCCATTTCTATCTACTTCTACTTCCTTCTTCATCTCCACCATCTTCCTTACAGGCTCTGGCCCCCTTGGGGTCTGCGTGGTCCTCTCTGGTCCTTGTTGCTCTTGTCTCCTTGCTTGGGTCGCTCTGTCTACCCTACCCAACATTAAGTCACTTCCTGTTTCCAAAGCCTCTCATGGGTGTCACACCCAGGGTGAGCTTGAGCGGGCCCATCTGGCCATGGACTCAGAGACTGCCAGGCTCCCCGCGCCAAACCCTGTTCAGAGTCATGTGACACGTGTCAGCCCAGCAGGCACTGGGCCTCCAAAGAGAGAAGAAGCTCCTAGAAGTCAGATACCATGTCGAAGTCCTGTCCTTTTGTCTCTCCAGGGGCTGGGCCATAGTTAATGTAGGTGACTACACTCTGGAGTAAGGCTTTCAATGTCCTGACCAAGGCAACCTTCAAAAACCTGCCTGTCACGGGCAAACTTCAGTGGGCTGCTTAGTGTCACCTACCTTCAACGCCCTGCCTTCCATAGCCAGCCTTAAGCGACCTGCACGTCATGATCAGTCTTCAGTGGCCTGCATACAGTGGCCTACCTTCAGCGGCTTGCCACTCACGCATACACCTTGTCACTGAGCAGGAAGTCATAAGCCCCCGTATCAGCTAAGGCTCCTGGCGGATACTGCAGGGGACAGTGTGGGTCCCAGCGCACTTGAACCAGTTTCCCTCATGTTCTTGAAACCGTCGGAGGTGAGGGGTGGGGGGGGCACCCTGCAGGCTCAGCTGAACCCCAGCTGTAAAAACCAATGATTGTTCTCCTCTGCCTTACCCTGCTGCTTTCCAGCTCCATCTCAAGTCTAGTGAGACAAACAGACAACATGAGGCCTCCAGTCCCAGTCAGGTCCCCACCACAGAGGCCCTGAAGACCAGAGAGGCTGCCTCCAGCACCGCCCCCCGAAGGCCGCTCCCTCACCCTCACCTGCTGTCCTCCAGGTGCAATTCTGACTCCCAATAAAAGTCTCTCCAGGCTCCCAGGCTAGGATTGCAGCTTGTGGGGTGGGGGTGGGGGTGGGGGCCAAGGAGCCATGTGATGCTGCTCGCTTCTTTTCTTTATGCTGCTGAGCAAGGCAGGGAGCAAGCTGAGCACAGCTGGCAGGGAGGTGTTTTGTGATAAATCAATACACTGCCCAGGGTGGGAGACTGAAGGGGTAGATAGCAAGCCCCAGGATGCTGGCAAGATAGCAGATATGGAACCCACCTGAACTCCCAAGTCAATAAGGCAGAGTAGGAAGAGAGATGGGGGAAGGGAGAGTTAGGGAGACAGGAATGGTGGGGGTGGAAGAAGGGAGGGGAGAGAGAGAGAGAGAGAGCGCGCGCACAAGGGTGTCTGTGGGCTGTGAACCTCCTCTATAGAAGGCATGACCCTCAAAAACCACATTAACACACAGAAGATTACCCCCATGGCCTCAGTATGGGCTGCACCCATCAAAGAGTTTGGGAGATGTTCTCTCCTACAGCATTTTCATCAAAGAATGGGAGGCTGCCCACACTGGCTGTCACTGCAGCCTCCCGGGCATCAGGCATGGTGATCACTTCACTTTCTTTTGTTCCAGAGACACAGAGCTGTTTAATTCTCATCCTTAAATCAATACCTGGTGTCATGTCATCTGAAGCCATTATCTTCACTCTAGGAAAAAAAAAAAAAAAAAAAAGAGACCGAGGACGGTCTAAAGAAGAGAGAGGCGGCAGAAATCCTCACTTAGGAGGCTGCATGCAGGCAAAGCCCTTGCTCTGTTCAGAACCATTCGACCCCCGGCATTATGCCACCGGCTCAGCGGGTCCCTGGGTCTACAAAGAGGCTTTGAGGTGAGCTACATGAAGAAAGGGAAGGTCCCCGGGGAAGGATATTCTGTGACCCCCGGAAGGTTGATCTCACAGTAAACATTCCCCTGAAACCAGACAGCCCAGCTGCATGGGTGAGCAGCTGCAAGGACTCTGGGCTTCATCCACACCACCTCTCCAATCTCGCTTGCCCGGTCCTAGCACTTCACTTTCATTGGGCTGCTGCATGCTCAGCCTCCCTCTCCTCTGCATCACTCGCCTGACTCCCCGTCCTCCCTCTCCTCCAGATGCCAAAGCTCCGGGAGTCCATCACCTCCAGAAGCCACCTTCCCATCGCCAGCGGCTCCCAGCGGGCCATGCATCCTGCTGCCCTTTCCTGTTGCTTTCTGCCTGCAGAGGTGGCCTTCCCCGCTGTCTGCTTCCTCCAGAGCTCCTCTTCTGAGATTCGTTCATGAGCGCGCGCACGCGCGCGCACATACACCCCATCGACCTCCTAAATCACAGTCTCTACCTCTGTCCTCTCTGCCCAGCTGGGGTTCCCATGCTCGGCTGCCCAGCAGGTGCATGTGGAGAATGGCTGGGCGGCCTCATCGTGCCTGATGCTGGCTCTTTCTGCTTGGCTGTATCCATCTATCAAGGCACTGCCAGGAACTCCCGGCATCATCACACTCCCGAGTCACCTTAGTGGATTTTTGAGGCCTGCTGTGCCTTTGCTCTTTCTGTCTCTTCAAGGCACCTGCGCTGTGTCTGTTGTGCCTGGAATCTTGGGATGTGCCTACTGTTTAAGAATCTTCCATCTTGGGGCTGGAGGGATGGCTCAGAGGTTAAGAGCACTGGCTGCTCTTCCAAAGGTCCTGAGTTCAATTCCCAGCAACTACATGGTGGCTCACAATCATCTGTAATGGGATCTGATGCCCTCTTCTGGTGTGCAGGCATACATGAAGATAGAACATTCATATACATAAAATAAATCAATCTAAAAAAAAAAAAAAAAAAAGAATCTTCCATCTCTTCGGGGCCTACATACGAGTTCTCCTAAGATGTTCCCCCTGAAGGCACAGCTGTGCATGGTTGCTGCATTTTGTAGCCACTTCTGGAGGCTACCTGAACAACCGGGATCCATCTGTGAAGCCCAGGTCTCCAGAGGAGCACTCAGGCTGCTCCAGAGGAGCACTCAGGCCGCTTGGGATCCCCATCTCCTACAAGCCTCAGTTTCCATCCTCTATAAAGTGGGGCAGTCGGACTCTCTCCCGGGTGTGTGTGTGAGCTTATGAATGGATGGGAAACCACACGGAGCCCTCCCTTGCCTGGCACACAGCAAACATGTCTCTTCCCTGACACAGATGCACACGGTCATCCTGTCAACACAGAATGTTCTCTGTGGTGACTCTCACTTGTCCTTCCAAACGCTCTGATGTCTGCTCCTCACCCTATACCTCACTGGCCTTCAAGGCTCTTGCCCCACCCTTCTTGTGGGCTTCTGGAATTATTGACATCACTATGTCTGTTCTGCTATAGGGCCTCTCCCTGAGTGAGTAGGTTACTGGAGGACAGGACAGGTGGCCCGGGCTCCAAGCTCTGAAGGGACTGCACACAGTGGGTGTTCTCTGTGGATGACCAAGGGAGCATCTAGGATTGAGCTAGGGACGCTGCATGTGAATTCTTTCATGGTGAGGCAGGGGATTGAATAAAAGCCATCTGGAGCATTGGTAGAAGTGTGTGTGTTTTTAGGCATGCGCACATGTGTCTACATATTTTCAGCATGATGAGCGTGTATGTGCATACTTTTTATTTTCAGATATGCATAAACATGTCCACATGTTTTGGATGTGTCTATGTATAACCATATATTTTGGAGTGTGCATGCATGTGCCCACATTTTTAAGTGTGTATGCACATTTTAACATGTATTAGAGTATCTGTGCATATGCCCATGTGTTTGGAGGTATGTACATACGTGTATACATGTTTAGATGTGTGTGCATGCATCCACATGTTTTCAGATGTGTCTGTGTCTCCATGTGTATTTGTGAGTCCTTTTTTCATGTGAGTACCAGTATCCATGGGTTTTCAGGTGTATCTGTATATTCATGAGTGTGGCTGTGTCCATGTGTTTTCAAGTATGCTTGCATGTTTTTAGGTCTGTGGCCTGTTGCTGTTATCTACTTTCCTGGGTGGCCCTGGCCTGAGCCCTGTTTGTGTGTCACCTTTTCTGTTCTTATTCCTTCACTCCACACTCATCTCACAGTGGGAGGATGGGAATCTTAGCGCACAGAGACAGGATCAGTGTGCTTTCACACAGGGTGGGGATC
>OU015746.1:2901794-2922556 GCA_907169655.1 Acomys percivali | reverse complement strand
CACACACACACACACACACACACACACACACACACACACACACACACGTCTGCAAAGGTGCTTGCACCGGGCAGGGACTGGGACATTGTTGTTGAATCTCTGGCCTCACTGCGTGGAAATCCACACGGCCAGTTTCAGGAGCAGCAATATGGGATAAGCTCTCACACTGATGATGGAGGGGGCTCCTGGCCTGGACTCAAAACTCCTATTATAAAATCAAACCATTAAAACATAGCAAGGAGGAAGCCAGGAGATCTCCCTGCACCATCTGTTAATTTATAGGGCGACTGGTGTCAGCCATTTAGGAAGAGTTCAATTATATGCCAGCCCCACTCAGAGCTCAGCCTCGGAAGTGCAGAAATGTAATCACAAATTTTAATTGAGAAAAATGGCCCTGGATCAGATTCCTTGATATTTTTTTTTCTCAAAGAAGCAGATTAAATCATGTGGGGGGAGGGGAGTGGCAATATGAGTTTTAAATTAGTTGTAATAAAGTGGAGGTGTGATTGTAAACCGATTTGTGCATTGGGTACTGGGAGTCGTTACGGGGAATGTGCCCATGGTGTGTGTCCGACGGGTCCTGCTGACCCTGCCGTGTGTAGAAGAACATCAGCTCACTTCCCCCCCCCGAATGGAAAGGAACCCCACAAGTCAGCAAAATGTAAGACTTGGCAGGGACGTGGCTCGGTTGGTAGAGCGTCGTATACAACGCCCCGAGTTCAGCGCCCAGCAGGACATAGTACCAAGTATGGTAAACCCAAGTAATCCCAGCACTCAAAGGCAGAGGCAGGAGGATTAGATGTTCAGTCATCCTTGGCTACTACACAAAACATCTGGGGCCAGCCTGAGCTACATGAGACCCTGTCCCAAAAGCAAACAAGAAACAAAGAGACAGAACTCCATCAGAGTCCAAAGGTCTCGAAGAAGGTGACTGACAGCTCTCCCCATGCCCCTGTCCCCTCTCACTGGGATACCCAGAGTGCACTGGTCCTCAGTTTATGGCAGCCCCACCTGTCCTCTGCACCCTTGCAGAATGCTTTTTGTTGGTTTGTACAAACCGTCCTGCCCAGCTGGCTGGGTTCAGTGAAGCATTATGCTCACCCACACACAATGAGCTGGGTGGCCCTGGCATGGACTCACCTCTCTGCCATCTTCCCTGTGTCCCAGATGTCGCCCTGAGCCTGAAGGAAGAGCGGAAGCTCTAGAGCTCTCAGAACCTCCCTTGGCCACCCTTCTCTCCCCTGAGCACAGGTAGCTCCTGCCACCTCTGCTTAGACCCCTGGCTGCTCACCAGCAGCAGCCAACACTGCCTCTGGCTTCTGGGGGAACTTGTCAGCGGCCCATGGTGGCTCCCTCTCCCCCTAGGTCTCACCCACTGTACTCTAGAAGGGCTTTCCACATCCATCTCCCTCTGAGTTAAGAGTGTGTGTGTGTGTCCAGGGGCCTAACAGCCTGTGCTTAGTAATTCGGAAGAGCACGGAAGTCGAGGTGTCGCTGGCTCCTGCGTTTCATCTTGATTTAGTCATTTTTATACGGCTCGCAAGGCGTATGCAGATTTCCCTGTTTCTTTATTTGTTCATTAAAACTTCAATAAAAGCGTTATAAAAATGTCTTATTTTGGTAGTTAATTGCCATCTCCATTTTAATATGCAAGTGCTGTCGGCCCTCCCTCCCTGAGCTGCTCTGAAGCTCCCTGTAAATAATCCCGCAGCTTTGGATGGATGGTCCCCCGCCTCCTCTGTGTGTCCTCAGCCATCCAAGCAAAGTACAGCAGGGAGCCGGCGCCCCTGCCAGAGGACGGGCTCCATCTTCCTCTGTGTGTCGAGTCCCTCTGCCCGCGGTGCGCACTCGGAAAGCTTTCTCTGCCTCTTGGATAGTTTCCTACAGTCTAGAAAAATGAGTCCCTTGCTCTCTCTGGAGCCAGCTTTGTCTGCTTTGCACCAGTTGAAGAGAGGCCAGGTAGGGCTTGGCTGGGATCCCCACTCCTGGTCTGACTAGCTCCGTGCAAAGCCTAGAGCAGTGGCTTCGGTAGCCAAGCAGGGCCCTGGACGCCCAGGCGTGGGGAGCGATAGCAGCCAGGAGGCCAGGTATAGGGAGGGCAGGATGTGGGCGGCCACCTGTGCTGGCCCTGAAGCCAGGCCTGGAGAAAGCGCCAGCTGGCTCAGCTGCTGTGCACAGTGGGCTGGGGAGCCTTTTATGACCCGTATGTGGTGATGTCCAGAGGCCACTTGGCGCAGACTGAAATACCTGGCAGGTGAGAGTGGGCCCACTGGGCCACCACATCCTATGACTGAAACATTCCTGACAGGTCACCTCCTGGGTTCCGAACGGCACAGCTCCATGGCTCCCCCAAAGTAACCAGCGCTGGGGTAGGGACCTCCAACACAGCTGTGACTCAGGAAGAGATTCCCAGACTACAAGGTGCCTAGAAACAACATGTTCACTGTCTGATGGGCACTCAGACATGAACCTACCTTGTCCTCCGTTAGGATCCACCAAGAGTGGACATGAGGTGGGCAGCAGGGTTGCCCCGAAGTGAGAGTACATGCCCCAGGTATAGAACCACATGTTGCAGACGGGGTCTGCAGGACCAGGAAGCCGAGGTAGACCACGGGAGGAGGAGCATCCACTTGATGGTAAGTGATACAACAAATGCCACTTCAGTCTCCCACCCAGATGCTCTCGAGCAATGCGAGGCCCCTCTGAGGTTCACATACCCAGAAGGGACCAGGCCCCTGGCTGATGTTTTAGGTGCATATGCAGCCGACCCAAGGGGTTCCCACAAGGGGAGATGTGCCCTGACCAGAGAAGCCCAGGATAACAGCGATTGCAGTATCCAGAGATGGGCTGGAGTCTGCCAAGCTTTTCTAGAAGAAGCTGATGCTGTGCATAGAAATGGCGGCATGGTAAGTGCCTCATCTCACCTAGGCTTAACCCCTCTCCAGATGCCACCCCCAGCTGAGATGCCAGACCTACGTAGGCTCTTCTGCATTCTAGGCTTTTCCTAAAAACCCATGGGTATAGCATGCCCAACCAAGACTCAGTCTCCCGCTTCCTGGTCCAGCTCTTGCCACCTTAGAGGGTCTCTGCAAATGGCATCCCTTCACTTAATCTCTCAGCTAAAGGTCTGGGAGTCACCGATCTGTTTCCCTTATTACCAGCAATTCAAATGCCATCAGGGACGCTGGGTCTCCGTGGCACCTCGGCACCGCTGTAGTGGACACCATAGCAGAATGGAGAGTGAGTAGCAGGATAATAAAAAAAAAAGTTAACAGCCAGGCGTGGTGGTGCACGTCTTTAATCCCAGTACTTGGGAGGCAGAGGCAGGTGGATTGCTGTGAGTCCAAGGCCAGCCTGGTCTGCAAAGCGAGTCCAGGACAACCAGGGCTACACAGAGAAAACCTGTCTTGAAAACAAAAACAAAAACGAAAAGGAAGAAAGAAAGAAAAAAGTTAACAGCAACAGGATTTGGCACAGGGAGTAGGTTTGGGGGCCAGGAAGCTCATCTTGTGTTCTCGGTAGAGGACCTTGACCACACACACCCCTTTCCCCAGAGCACACTTGTTCCTTCTTCGGACATGCGCATACACATTATTTCTGAAAGAATTCCTAGCCCCAGGGTCTTTTAAACCCCTTTCAAAGCAATCACGCTGGCTCATGTTACTTTCATTGCGTTACGGACAAACTCATAGTTCCAGCACAGGTTCCAGGCCACCACTGCTTCCGGGAAGCAGGGAGAGTGAGTGACATCCGCTTCGAAGGTAAGTAACAGGAGAGAATCTGCATGAAGATCTACCGGGTGGGGGTGGGGGGGGGTTGGGTGGGGGGGGGGGGGGGGGGGGGAGGTGGGGGAGTGAAACACGGAGCTTCCTGGGCATCAAGAACCGCAAAACGAAACCGTTAAAGAATAAAACTCATTAAATGCTTGTGATAACACTTTATTTTAATGGTACATTTAATTCATACTTAATTCCAGTGGCGCTCTCGCGCGGCCCCGGTGCTCCCACACGCACGCCAGATAAATGGATTATAGCAAGCGAGGAGACAGTGAGCGCCCGCCGAAGCCAGCTCGGCAGCAGGTGAAAAATGTCTTAACAGAATATATTTCCCATGTATGAACCAGCGGCACATTTGACAACACCTTCTGCAGAAATAAAACTAAAGGGACAGATCTTCCCCACCCCTGACAATGTGGATTAAACAGTTTTACCCCACACTCCGCGCTTATGGCCCAGAGCTGATTTAGAACTCCTTGGACTCTCTGCAAAGGGGGCAGAAGCAATAGACTGCGGTACCCGCCAAGGCGAACACAGAGCTAGAACGAGGACTGTAGCCTCACCTCCAGGAGTCCTGTCACCATGGAAACAAGAGCCCTTCCTGGGTACCACCCTCTCACACCAGAGAGATCCTCAACATCACTGAGTGCCAGCTTTGCACAGCACAACTCTGATCAGGACCAACGTAATGAGGGCATCCCACAAGACTCATCATCCTTCAGTAACACCCCAGAGAGGATTGGTTGAGCCACAGGCTGTTCTGCTTGGTATGAAGGGGAGCCAGGATGAGCTATGCTCCTGTGCCAAGTCAGCATTGTGAAACGCAGTAAGATCTAGGCTTAAAGGTCCATGAGGTGACAAAGATAGAACAGGCAGCAAGTTAGCTGAGGGACAGGCAACCTTGCAGCGAGTAAGGCTGCTGTCCCAGCTGGGATTGGGTACACACTAGTCACTCTAGCGGATGTGTCATCCAGACTCTGCCACAAGTGACGTCATAGGTGCCCTCTGCACCATGAAGTGCACTGCCCAGCCAGTGCCCCCTGTTAACAGCAGGAGATCTCATTTCCTCTTCCCTTAGGATCGTCCCGCCCTAGCTTTAAAGTATCTATTAGATTTTAAAAGGATGGGTAGGCTCTGGTGGCTAACACCTGCTCTGAACAGGAGCTAGGTCTCCTGTAGTATATAGTGCCAACGTCACATCTCGGTCTTTCAAAGTCAGCGTCCCCAGAGTCGGGAGAAATCAAAGCATCATGAACGGAGTGTTCTCTCCAGTCCCAGCCGTCTGCAGGGGAAGCGCCTGGCCCTAGCACACAAAGCTTTACTGATGTCTTCCTTGTAAGCAGTCAATGTTGGCCTGCTGCAGCCGCCTGCCCGTCCGTCCACCCGGCATCTGCTGGAGTAAAGGAGGACGGATGCAGGGACCCAGCATGACAAGGACCTGGGCCACCACCCCAGGGACAGCCTCGTTCTAGTGGACAGCATGGTTGCCCGGCCACCCAGAGCCCATCATGGAGGGGGACCCTGCACCAGCAGCAGGACCTGGCACCGCTGTTGGCTGGCATTTTCAGCCGAGCCCTTCCCTGGCCATTGTACTTGCAGAAAGCCACTGCCTTACGGACTCTGGGGGCACTACCTGCCATGGCAGGCGAGTGAGAGGGTGTGAACGGCGCACCCTCATGCCTTCCGCCTCCACACTGCACACACGCCATCTGAGATGCCACGTCTCATGACGTGACAGCATAACCCTTCCTTTCTTCCCGATTCTGCTGCCTCACAGGCAGTGGCCACTTCCTGTGGTGCATGTGGTAATGGGTCTTTCTCAGGGCAGCTTCCTGTTGGAAGTGAGTCCACGCAAGTCCCGTTCTTCTAGCCCCTTCCCTTCCTCCCCTCCCCCTGTTTCTCTCCTATCTCCTGAGTTTCACCTCCTGTTCTTTATTCCCATGGACCAGACCCGTGTACTTGTCAGCCAGCGTCTAAGAAGTTCCACACAAGGACCCTAGACTACAGTACTAGGAGAGACACAGAAGATTCAGGTCAAACAGAAGGCAGCACATTTCCTGGCTCAGGTCCTGGGCTGTGTTGGTAAGATTTACCCAGCATGCATCACTCACAATGTCTTCTGCCTACCTGCCCCGAGATCTGAGGGTAATGGGTGTTCCTCGCCTTCCTTGTACCATCTGTGGAGGAGGAGCAGGATCAATGCTCGTGTGGACAAGACACTCTTCCTAGCGGTCTCAGTGGCACCCTACAGTCTCGTGGGCAACACACAGGGCAGGACTGGCTCGTCAGGGAGACACTCAGCCGGCAGCCATCCCTGTGAAGTCAGGCCCCTGTGAGCTATGAGCAATCCACTGCAGGTGGCTTCCTGCTGCCTGGTGCTGGTACTTAGGGACCTGGCTTCCATACAGAGGGAGGAAAAATTACCCACAGTCTCACACACACAGCGCAGGTGTGGTGGCGCCTGGGATTCCTACAGGAGAGTCTCAGCTCAGGGAGATTAGTCCCCAGCGCAATCTGCTCTCATTTCCTATGAATGAGATTGAGCGCTGTAGGGACAAAACGCTGTGTGTAACTCCGCCTGTCCTCTGAGGTCCGAGCATGTACGCTTTCATTTTGTTCTTGTAACCCTTTATTTTCTTTTTAAAATGTGTGTTTATGAGTGTTTTGCCTGCATGCATGTCAGTACCCCCATGGAGGTCAGGAGAGGCTTGCCGAACCCTTGGAACTGGAGTTACAGACAGTAACATGTGAGGTGCCACATGCATGCTGGGAACCAAACTCAGGCCCTCTCCAAGAGCAGCAAGTGCTCTTAACCACTGGGCCATCTTAGCCCTGTATCTGCTTTTTTTTTTAGTTCATTTATTTATCATGTACACCAGAAGAGGGAACTAGATCTCATTAGAGATGGCTGTGAGCCACCATGTGGTTGCTGGGAATTGAACTCAGGACCTTTGGAAGAGCAAACAGTGCTCTTAACCTCTGAGCCATTTCTCCAGCCTTATATCAGTGCTTTTAAACAGCATCTCTTTCCCATGTCTGCCATGGTCTCCAGAACTGTTGGCTCTTCTGTAATCAGGGGATGCCACAAAGATGATACCAGAAAGCAAGCAAGCTTTGGGGCCACACTGCTCTGCTCTGGGGGGTCCCTTTGCGACATCTCTGTACATCTGAGTTGCTGGTTTCCCAGTCAAGCCTGCCTGGTTTGGGGCTCATTCGTACGTGATGCCTGATTCTTGTATTCTGGCTTCCTCTGCCATGCAGGATGGCTTAGAAGCCTCCCCACAGGTCACTTCACATCACGGGATGAGCAACACCATTCCGTAGTACTACATCTGTCTAAGGAGCTGCTGGGACTGGTCCAGCTCGGTTGCAAGCGGCAGCCCTCCGTGAGCCCTCGCATGCCAGCTCAGCTGCTGGCTTCTCAGCCCTGTGCTCAGCAACCCCAGCCGTCCACCGTGTTGCGGGGGGGGGGGGGTCATGGCCTTTAAAACCACAAGGGAATAATAATGCCTTAAGGTCAAATTTGCCCCCCCTCTATCCTCAAAGCCTTCAGGTAAACTCCAACAATATTCTAAAGGAGCACAGGACTCATGGAACTGGGATACATCAGTGTCCTTGGCTACAGTGGCAATAACAAGGTCTGTCTTCCTGGTGGTCCAGCTGACACACATTCATGTACACGCGTGTGTTTCCTATGCACGCTCTCTCACACATACTAACGTGTACACTGACATATGTAAGCACAGCCTCGCCCCGTGAATGTAGGAGCCCGCCACACGTTTGGGATCTTGACCACACAGGATGGAGAGAACTAACGCAGGAGACAAGGATGCTCGAAGGAGCCACTGGTTTCCCTCAGTTTGTGCAGTGGACAGTTTCACGTCAACGCGACACAGGCTACAGTTATCAGAGAGGAGGTCGCCCCAGTTGAGAAAATGCTCCCATAGGACTGGGTTGCGGGCGAGCCTATGGGGCATTTTTCTTAATTAGTGATTAAAGGGGGATGGCTCACCTCATTGTGGGTGGTGTCAGCCCTGGGCCAGTGGTCCTGGGTTCTATAAGAAAGCAGGCTGAGCAGGCCTTGGGGAGCAAGCCAGTGAGCAGCGCCCCTCCACGGCCTCTGTACCAGTTCCTGACTATAGGTTCCTGCCCTGTTTAGGTTCCTGTCCTGACTTCCTTCAGTGATGAACAAACAGTGCTGTGGAAGTGTAGGCCAAATAAGCCCCATCTGTCTATACATTGCGCCCTCTGTCACCTGAAGCCACGGGGATAAACATCCCATCCAGGCCAGCCCTCTCAGGTCCAGCCATGCCTTCTGGGAGACTTGCCCCAACCCACAGGGGCCGGGTAGGAAGGAAGGGACCAAATATGTCGGTCCACACCATTACATGCACTAGAGGGAGGAGGCATTTATGAGGCTCCACTCAGTCTTACGTGGGCGTCACAAGGAACAGAACAGCCCTGAGCCAGCAGGGTACCCAATGTGGTGGGTGTGGGAGCCGTGGGGGTGGACACAGACCTTCTTCCTCCAACCAGGCCCTACCTTCTACGTTTTCCCTGAGGCTCAACGGTCTCTTTGAAATCAGAATCCATCAGCTGATTAAGCATTGACTGGGCCAGAGTGCTCATGATCTAATGGGCTTTGGAAACACCCTCGCGGATGCACCCGGGGGTGCACTTTGATAATCCTCCCGGGGGGCCCCTCTGTCCAGTCAAGTTGACAGTCAAGATGAATCACTGTACCAGGCTTGAGTTTTTTTGCTCATTTAAATGAGAAGAGTGTGGCTCATCAGACAGCCAGAGGCAAGGCATCCAGGGACCACAGACCCCCCAATCACAAAAGGAAAGGATGCTGGGCTCATTTCTATGTGAACGCACTGGGCATGGCACTGCGGGCCCTGAACCTCCGTGCTCCCCTCACCTCCACTGCCTGTGCACATCCACACAGAGATCCAGTCATCACCACCCATAGATTCATTTCTATTACAGAGAAAAAGACATAGAGAGAAGGGGGCAGCTTAAGGTTGCCTCAATGCTGTGGCTCCATCTCTCCTGATGGTTTCCTCAGTGAGCCAGGTCAGAGACACGCCTGCGGGCCAGTGTCCGAAACCACCAAGCTCCAACAGTGCTTCCTGTGAGGCCTCTATGACCCCTGGATCTGCCAGGAACCACTCAGAGGAGGAAGCTGCTCAGCGCATGCCGCTTCCTGGACAAGACTTCCCAATGGGAGAGAGTAACTCCTGCTGAACACACCGGAGCGCATGCCTGCGGAAGGCGCCCCTCTTCCTCCAGGCACCATACTCCCACCTGCCGCCTTCCTAGGTCTCCCTACAAATTTGGTTTTAGGTTGTGGTGGGATTGCAAGGTTTGAGTTGGGGTGCAGGATGCACCATGTCCAGCTAGAACGGTATCCGGACCCAGTCCTCTGGAAGAACAGCCCAGCTTTCCCTGCAGAAGCAGAGGTGTCTAATGGCTGAGAATTAAGAAAACTCATTAAGCTAATTACTTGCTGCTGAGGACGCAGGCCAGCAGACACAACATGCTTTTCTTCATTTGACTGAATTGGAGCAAGGAGGAGCATGCACGAGGCTGTGCCCAGGTGCTTAGGGGCGAGGGCTCGCACGGCACGTATGTGCACGCTCACACGCACGCATGCTCACACACTTGCAGGATTGATTGTCACTGTTGACTGCTTTTACCTGTTTCAGTGTTGCTGCCTGGAGAAACTTCCATACACAAACAGAGGCATTAGAGAATGTTTACACCGGGCAAAAAGGCTGAACTCCTTCAGACCAAGCCTCCCATGGCTCACTTAAAATAGGATTTGATTTAAAGAAACTTTGTTTACAGACGCCACCCTGACACCCTCCTGCCTCGTCTGCCCACTGAGCTGACTCCCAGTCTCCTGGCACCCCAGCCGGTGCCCTCCTGGTCGGCTGGCTCCTTCAGCCCATCTCAGTCCCAACACCTCTGCTCACATCTCTTTAAGTGAAGTCGCCTCCTCTCCTCACCAGCTCCCAGTGCCCCAGGGTCCCCTAGGACCAGCGTGCCATCTCTGTGCCACCGAGCAGCACCTGGAGCAAGATGTCATCCTGCACACTGGGGGTGCAGTGCTCTCAGTCCTGGGCATCTGGTCATTTCCCTAGAACACCCCCAGAGACAGTGGAGGGAAATCGTTTCCCAGACAGTCGGTCAACAGGCATCGATTAAGGATCGACCTACTGCAGGGGATGGTGGGAGGCTGAGGGGGGAGGGTGATAGCTGTGGCCCTGCTAAGAACAGCTCTGAGTCCAAGCAGCAGATGACAACCATATACCCCAATACCTGGCAGAGAGGTACTCTTGTGTTGGGGCACAGAGTGCCTTTGGGGGTGTCTAGGCTACCTGGGGACAAACTTCGTGAGGCTGGAGAAGGGTGACAACTCCAACGTGCTGACTGCACCCAGAGTCACCCCGATCTGTACAAGCAGATGTGGAGACATAGTGGGGGTGGCAGAGGCCAAGGAAAGCTGTAAGATACAACAGACCCCAAGTCAAACTTACTTGTCAGAGTATCCTTCCTTAGACTGCCAGGACACCCCTCCATCTTGCCCCATGAACACCTTCCACGCTGTCCATGGTCCAAGCCTGGCTCTTGTCTCCACTGGCTGTGTGACCTCATGCAAGTTGCTTTACCTCTCTGATGTAAAACACGTGAACTGCTCTCTTCTATTGGAGGTCTAACCTACAACACCCAGATCTGGGTCCAGGCCTAGCGATGGATCAGCGACAGTCACGTGACCACCAGCAGCCTGGCTGAGTGGGCCTGGCTCTCCTCCAGGGCAGGGCCTCAGCCTCTGCTCTTTCCTCTAGTACTAAGGTGGGCATGTCACCTTCCTAAGCTCCTCTGTCCCCTAAGCCTGAGGCACTCCTTTGGGGACCAGTCCATCACAGCACTGTTTTTGGCTTCACATGGACAACAGGAGACCACTTTTAGTTCCTGGTGTAAGAAATGAAAAAAAAAAAAAACAAAAAAAAACCAACAGCAAACAAACAAAAACAACAACAAAAAACAGAAAAAAAAAAAAAAAAGAAATGCTCTAGTTTCAAAATGCTGCTAGGCAGCCTAGGTCTGGGTACAAGTGAACAGAAAACAGTGGACCCCTGCCAGCATCCACTAGTTTACCTGCCCACCTCCCAACTGCTAGCCACCCCTACCCAAACTAGAAGTTCAAAGTAGAAAATTATTAACAGCCGAGCCTGCCTGTAGACATGACAAGGTTGTGGGCCTGATAAGCTCTAAATAGACAGGATGTAAAACTCAGAGATGAACCCAGGCACAGAGCTTGTTGAGAACCAGACAAAGAGAAGAGAGGCAGGAGCGAATATAAGACCTGGATGACGTGCTGCAGTACTGAAGGGCCCGATTCCTCGGCCTGGGAAGGGAGGAGGGGTCTGCCCAGGGTCGAGAACACATCCTGTGGCGCAAACAGCATGCAGCCATTTCAGCTTGATGCCAGGCTGTCACTACCAGGTTCCCCGGGGGCCACTGCAGCACAAGTGGGACTCAGGTGAGGCATGGAAGGGGTTCCCGGGACCTTAGCAGCATCCTCCTATGCACCCTAGGGAAACTGGAGCCACGGAGTGGACAGCCATCAGCCCCCGGCTGGACAGCACCATCCCCACACAGAGCTAAGGGACTCAGGACTCGGTAGAATCGAACCAAGAGAGCTGCGTCCTGGGCGTTGTGCTTGCTCGGCTCTCCTTGCTAGGTGGGGAGAGGAACTCTTGGCTTCAGCAGGAGGTGGGGACTGAGAACTTCTCTCTCTTCCTTTCACCAAGGGACCAGGTTAGCACAGGGAAAGTGAGGTTGCCACAGGCTCACACCCCATGGTAGGAGCTTTCAGAGCCCCTGAATTGTCTTGCACTCAGTGTCCTCTGACCTCCAGGCCAGGGCTCCTCTGCATACCATCCTGGCAGATGTGTGAGCCACGGGCCTCCCAGCCGCGCTGCTGACTGAGGCCAGGAGCTCCTGAGGCCCTAAGGTCTAAGGAGGCTGCTGGTAAAGTTGTTTACTGGCTTCAAGGATTTCCTCCTTCCAACATGTACTCCGTGTTAGGCTCTGTCAGGGGCTTCAGTCGGGGCCTGAGTCACCTAGCTGCGCTTACGTGTGCGTGTGTCCAGACACGTGAATATACACACATATACACACACAGGTGTGTGCACACAGACATGTCCACTTTTACCCAGACATAGACATGCAGACCCATGTATGTATACTGAAACAGAGCATGCACACAGTCACACATGCACATAGAACCACATGTCCACACATGTGTTCTGCAAACATTCTCTGCTTTCTAACACCTTCTTCAGTGCTCTGATGCCCAAGCCACAGAGAGACCAGACTAGAGGGCGGTCACACAGAAGGGGAGGGTTGCTACTGCTCAGGACTGGCATGTTAGAGGGAGTGTGGGTCTGTGTGGTTTCTCTCTCGTCTCCCTTCTCCTCTTCCCCCCTGAACACTTCAGGGGAAGTACACACTTCCTTGTGGTACACATCACATATGGCTCTGCCAGCCTCAGATTCACCAGGACAGGGTTCAGAAATGCACCTGTCTCTGTCACTGAGGGATCTCCAGCCCTCCCACAGGAAGACAGGGCATACTTCCACCAGGCCCAGAGCCCATGGAAATATTTTGTGAATGCTAAGAGGGAGTAAAGGCATGTGTGTGTGTGTGCATGTGTGCTTGCTTGGGCACACACATGTGGAAGCCAGAGGGCAAAGTCTGGTGTCTTGCTCCATGGCTCTCCGCTGAATTTTTGAGACAAGGTCTCTCACTGAGCCCAGAGCTCACTGATTGGCTAAGCTGGCTCACTGATAGAGCTCACTGGTTGGCTAAGCTGGCTCACTGATGATAGAGCTCACTGGTTGGCTAAGCTGGCTGTCAGTCTCTGGCGACCCTGTCTCCACCTCTGAGCTTGCAGGGGTTACAGTCTCGAGCCGCCACAGCTGATTCCTATGAAAGTGTCAGGGACCTGGGTCTCATGCTTCTGTAGGACACACTATGTCCACAGAGTCATCTCTCCAGCCCCATTTTTTTTTAAAATAAGAAAGACCATAATAAGTTCATAAACTTCTAAGTGGAGGGAAAATGTTGCGATATAATTTAAATTGCTCTATATAAGTGTCTGGTGGCACCACAGCTTCTAAAATGGCCCTGGTGCACATGTCCACACTGTGGGGGACTCATTAGAGGCCCTTCCAAACCTCTATGAGTTCAAGAGCCTAGAATGCCTCTCTTCCCCAGAAAGCACAGCTTCTCCACCCGTGGGGCTGCAAACCCACTTTTCTCCCCGCACTGCAGGTCCAAGGGGCTGGAAAGGCAACGGAGTGGCCACTCCCTTCTGAGTGTGCCAGGAAGAGGGGAGCCCTAAGGGATCCCTTGCGGAGGTGTCACTCTGTTAAGTTAGGGGGTCTCCACTCCTGCCCGTGCCTATAGCCTCTCTCCTCAGAGCAAGTAGGTGGACCGTGCGGAGACTGGAGCGTTAGGGAGCTTGTGGTGGCTGGTGCGGGTGGGATGGGGGGTGGGGGTGGGTGGTGGGGGAGGGTCTCAGGGGACTGACTATTCCCTCCCAGGCAGGCCAGGTAGGGTTAAGGGTCCAGCAGGAGCTGTGTGCTGCCTGGGAGGCTGCTCTGTCCTCTGCACTCTCTATCCACAGACGCCTCAGGTCCAGGCTGGGATGTCAAGCTGATGCAGCTATTTGCACAATGACCCCGACTTCTAGGGTGGGTCTAACAGAAAACATTTACTAATTACTAATTACAGAACATCGATCTCCCCCTTGCTGGGCATAACCCTTGCCCTGCTGGAGTGTTGGCAGTAACCTGGAACCTTCCTCATCATAGCACAGCCTATGAAAAAAACTGTGAGAGGACCTAGGAAGACTGCGATGGGCCTCAGGGCCCAGGGGACCTTCTCCGGGGGGCTTCCCAGGCCTCAGAAGGAACCCCACAGTCCAGACTCAGCCCCAGACCTGTTGAGCCACCTGGGAGGGCTAGATTTTTGTTTTTGTTTTTGCCAGTCAGCATCTCAGTCACTCCTTCCACTACTTCCAACGGCTGCCCGTTCTCCAACACACAATGACCTGAACACGGATGGCCTCCCCAGTTCCTGGAGCTGACAAAACCTCCCATGGGGGTACAGCTGTGTCTCTTCAGCCGCTAGGCTTTGCCATTCACTTGATAAAGGCTTTGTGTGACCCCGTCTTCACACTTGTCACTGTGGTCCCCATTTCTATAGGCAGTCTGTGAACATCCTAGCCATCTTCGCTCTCGCTGGGGTGTGGCTGGCCTCAGACTAGCTCTCCTAGGCCACATTGGCTCTCTGCTGCCTGGACTCAGTCCTTCAGATTCTGAGTGTCCCGTCAGCTCCCCAAGGACAGATCCATACAGCTTTTTCCAGGCCCAGACCTGACCCTAGACTATTTCATGTTCTCAGAAAAACCACCCCATGTCACAAAACCAGATGCCCCCAGGTTTTCCCTCTCGGGAAAGCACAAGTCTTTAAACTCAGAAGAATCTGCAGCCTGCAGATTCCTGGAGCTGACCTCCCTCTTCCTGGACCTGTCTCTGTTCTGCCTCTCTGCTTTCATTCTGCTTCTGTATTCAAATTCCGTCTGGCCGAGGCTCTCTGCTTGCTCTCTCACAACCCTGTGATAACCTCTTCCTCGATTACACTGTGACCTCCTTTGTCATAATTTCTATTGGTCCTCAAATCCCCTTCTCAGCCCCGCCCCCCACAGACAGTTCTGAGCACCACACCCGCCCCAGGCTGCCAAGCCCTTCTCCGGCACCAGGGGCAGATCTTATAGCAGAAGGGTTTAATTGCATGTCAAAATTAAATCTCTTTTGATGAAGAACAATTCAACTACGGCTCTGCCTAATCAAATTAACAAAGTCTTTTTTTGATTTTCAATTATCTTCTTCATGGGAACACTTTATCCGAGGCTCCTGTGATGGCACCCAACAGGCTGTGCGTTCTCAATGAGAGCCTCCTCTAAGCAAGGACCAAGCTGCCTGCCCTGGGCTGGCTGGAGGTCTGCACTTAGCCTCAGCCTCCCAGAGCTGGTGCTGCTCCTGCTCTGAGGAGGTGTGGCAGGGAGGCCGGGACACGGGGTGGGGGTGGGGGTGGGGGAGACTATCGGGGGTGGGGGGAGTTAGAGAACTGAGTTGGGCTAGAAGGCAGGAGGGGTTGTCACATATATGGGTTCAAGTTAAATATTTGAGAGCTGCAAAGCCTCCCCACCCCCACCCCCGCACCTCTCTCTCTCAGCTTTCAAGAGAATCAAAATCCCCAGCTCTGTCCACATGCCAGGGCACCTGCAGCCCACCCCTGCCATGTTCTAACAACCTTATTGAACATCTGCCTTTCACACGAGCCGCTTAGGCACTGCGACTGTCAGCCGGCATCTCTGCCTGGAGACCAGCAATATCCAGCTGGGATACCATGCAAGGTGCACAGACAATGCCACGTCTCCAGGAGCCACACCGAAAAAGGGGAAAGAAGCTGGTGCCATGGTGAGAAGGGAGGACCAAGAGGTCAAGGTCAGCACAAGAGCTTCTCAAAACAAACAAACAAACAAACAAACAAACAAACAAGCTTAAAACGACACGAGATGAGAATAAACGCTGATGATGTCACTTAACCCAGGATCCGGTACTGAAACTGTGCCGAGGTCTCAGGCAGGCTCTTCTCATCAGTCTGCGGGACGAGAGTGTGTATTTCCTGCGCACAGCCCTCTTGTTGTATGGGCATCTCATAGGTCCTGGGAGGCTTGTGGCTGTGTCTGCCTGTGGTGCATTCTAGGACAAGCATGTGCCCCGGAGGTTGAAAGGGAACATTCCATGGCTTCCGGCCCCATCAGCTGTCACAGGCTTGTGACATGAGTAAACAAGAGGTGTTATGTGGATGTGTCCCAACACTGAAATGGATGTCGGGGCAGGTGGACTGTCCACCTGAGAGAGTTGCTCCCCTTTCCTGACTTCTAAACTCTTGGGTCTCCTAACAATTCGAAGTCCCTCCCAGGCAGTTCTTGCTGACTTCCTGTGCAGATTTCTCTGGACTTTACTTCCTTCCTAGACTCCTCGGTCTCTGAAAGGGGTGAAGAGATGGCTCAGAGGTTAAGAGCACTGGCTGCTCTTCCAAAGGTCCTGAGTTCAATTCCCAGCAACCACATGGTGGCTCACAACCATCTATAATGAGCTCTGGTGCCCTCTTCTGGTGTGCAGGTATACATGCTGGCAGAGCTCTCGTGCATAAAATAAATAAATAAATAAATCATTTTTTAAAAAAAAGAAAAAAGAGGGGGCTGGAGAGATGGCTCAGAGGATAAGAGCACTGGCTGCTCTTCCAAAGGTCTTGAGTTCAATTCCCAGCAACCACATGGTGGCTCACAGCCATCTATAATGAGATCTGGTGCCCTCTTCTGGCCTGCGGGTGTACATGCAGGCAAAGTAATGTACTCATAATAAATGGATCAACGAAGAAAGAAAGAAAGAAAGAAAGAAAGAAAGAAAGAAAGAAAGAAAGAAAGAAAGAGAGAGAGAGAGAAAGAAATCTTTTTTAAAAAGAAAAAAGAAGAGAAAAGCACGCAGGGAAGGAAAGACACCTGAAGGAGAGTCCACAGGGGCCCCAACGAAGAAAACAAACTCAGCTATGCCACCACGACTAACCACGTGAACGGCATCCCGAAGGGTTCCTCCCCTCTTTCTTTTACTTTTCCTTCTTTTTGCAGCACTGAGGGTTGATGCCCAGGGCACTGGACACCCTGGGCAAGCACCCCACCTCTGGGCTTCACCCACTCCTAGCTTAGCAGGCCACTTCTCTCTGTGTCCTGTTTGGACTTTGTCAAGCAGCGTGCGAAGCAGTGGCCACCAACACATGCTCCCAAAGAGATCTAGTAAGGTTCCAGAAGGAATCACACTACAACAGGGGCTGGCAGACCAGAGACCTACCTGGGTCATCTGTCTACACCTGGGTCACACGGACTTGGTCCTTCTGAAGCTGTGTGCCGTGCGCTACCACAATCTGGAACACAGGATGACAACGGCCCCACTGCAGATAGAAACCAGCCACCTAGATGATAGGCCTTCTCTTGTGTCCTAGGGACAGATACCTAGGGGACTCAGCCTTCTATCTCTGCGTACTGGTTACAGCTCTGTGGCTGTGACAAAGACGCCATGACCAAAGCATCTTATAAATAAAAGAGTGTTCAGGTGGGCCTGCAGTTTCAGAGGACTGAAGTCCATGACGGCAAAGCAAAGGCACAGATGGAAACAGCAAGCGGGGGGGGGGGGGGGAGAGCACACTGGGAATGGTTTGAGTCCTTGGAACCTCAAAGCCCACCAGCCGTGACACAGCTCCTCCAACAAGGCCACACCCCCCCAATCCTTCCCAAACAGTTCCACCCCACGGCGACGGATTATTCAAACATGACTCTCCAGAGGCCGTTCTTATCCAAAGAAACACACCGCATCTCACGGACACGGTCCCAAAGAAGCTTCATATCCTTATATGACGCTGGCGGAGGGCTGGTCCTTCCCAAGAGTACACACAGGTCGGCGGCACATGGCTCTTCTGGTCCCCTGCTTCCCACAGGCCTGCAGTGGGAACATGGGCTAGGCCACCATGAGATCCTGCTACGCCGCCTTCACACCTCACACCTTCTGTATGGCATCCTTGCAAATGGTGTCAGGAGCCTTGCCCTGCGGTCTCTGATGGCACCCATCCTTCCCGAGTTTCCCCTCAGACTCCTGGAAACCCCCACCCCACCCTGCCTGCCGCTGCTGGGACATTTCTGGGTGAACACCGACTTGGGAGCATTAGGAGCCTAGCTGGGAGTCCGCAGCACAGAGCTAAGCTCACATGGAAGGCGGCAGCAGAGTGACTGATCTGAGTGGCCAGGCAGAGCTATGTTGGTGAAGACGGCTTTTACCATCCAGGCTGTGCTGCACAGTTCTGAGTTGCTCAATTGTTTCGTATGTGCACACAGGGCCATGCTCGGTGTGGAGTCACTGCCAAGCCCCTCAGCAGACCGCAGGCTCCCTCCCCCCCACATCTGCTTTCCGCCAGCCAGGGAGCAGATGTGTCTTACGATGGTGGTGGCACCGGGTCATGGAGTCCCAGGTGGTCCGTCTCCTTTCCCACTCACCTTCGCACTGAAGCCCTGGTTTCCCAGCTGAGAGAGACGCTGTCTAGAAAGGCTAAGGCAAACACCCCAAAGGAAAGCTTAGAGGCGCCATTCCCTGCCCCCTCGGCCACCACGGTGCCAGCTGAGCTATCGGCACACACAACTGTTTGATCAAAGGTTGGCTCTCTTTCTCCCCCTCCCGGCACCAAACCTTGGGCTCTCTTGACAAAGATTTAATTGCTATTGATTAAATTTCATGAGTGAGAGGAGTCAGCAGGTAAAGACACTTGCTACCACGGGAACTGACTCCTGCAGGCTGTCCTCTGACCTCCACATGTGTGTCGTGGCATGTGTACCCACAGAAGGACCCCTCTCCATGCAGCTGGCTCCTTCTCCGTCCTAAAAGGTACTTTTTTTGTGTGGGTAGGGATGCTAGCATGGCAACCCAGGATTAATGGGATCTTTTTGCAGGCATCCAGCAAGAAAGCACAATTTGTGGTTAGAAAGTAAGTGTGAAAATCAGCAAGAGTGAGGGGCAGTCACCCAGGGGTGCCCAGCCCCATATCTCTGTCCTCAAGGGGCACTCAGGCTGCTCCAGGCCTCTCTGAGTCCAGGGGACAGAGGCTGGCTTATGTGTCATCTGTGAATCCAGACACGCCTTGTTTCAGAGGCAGGCATCCTCGCGTGCAGAGTTGGGGGGCGTAAATCAAGGTCACATGAGGGGAGGTGGGGTGGACACCCAGTGCAGGGCACGGAGATTAAAACGAGCCTGCTCAGGATCACACAGCCCTCACGGCAAAGGGGGGCTCATCAAGTTCCCGGTAGCCAACGAGGACAGGCCACCTTGAGGACAGGCCACCTTGGGAACAGGCCACCTTGGGGACAGCTCATGGGGGGGGCATCAAATCTGGACAGTCCTGGAAGAGGAGGCAGCACTTGCAGGGACAATGGGGGGGTGGGCAGAGGGAGTCTTTGAGCCTCAGGGAACCTTTGCTTGGGGACTCCAGGCAGGAAGAGTGATGAAGGCGACCATTTTCCCATGTGGTAGCTTCAGCAGGTACCAACTGTGGGTCTGTGGACCTGTGGAGGGGGCACATCCACTCACTGGAGATGTCAGCATCCCTGCCCCATCTGCTCTCAGACAGCTTCTCTGCTCAAGGCAGTGTGGTCCACCTGCCAGGAGTGTTTCTAGCGCCAAAGAGTGCTCATGAAGGAAGACCACACAGGGGACCAGCAGTTTGGACTGTGTGACTCCCAAGCTTTGCTTTTGCTTTCAGCATCACCCCCGCCCCCCACCCCGTGGAATCTGAAAGGCCGGCTTCTGAGCATGTGCTAAAGAATTGAAGGAAGAATTGAAAGGCAGAGGCTCTGCACATGTCCTCCCCAGACTCACCCTGGGCCTGCCTGTCCCAGGACCTAAGGGACCACAGCTGGTCAGGGGACTGGGCCCAGCATGGCCACAGCCACAAGTTCCACACCAGGAGGGCTGCATCACAACCACTAACACAACTCCCGGAAGCCTGATGCAGAGTGTCAGGTTGTGGTCACCTGGTCTCACCAACAAGAGTGGCCAACAGCCTTTCCGGGACATTTTGAGGCTGAATAGGGGTCAGGGAGACAACTGCACAGACCAGCAGCCATGCCCCAGTTGTCCCCCAGACTACATCACCAGCATCTCAAGGGAACAGAGAAATGCCACAGCATGTTCCAGGAACGTATATGGGATGGTCCCCTCTGGCCTGGGCCTTGTACTAGGATGAGCATCTTCAGGTCCTGGCATAGGCCCAGGCATCCTTAGGGGCCAGGGACGCCAGCCTCACTGGTGTTTGTGGTTCAGACATCAGTAGCTTGCCCCACGTGGGAAACATGTTAGTAAGTAATGGCGCAGGGCTGAGCCTAGGAAGGAAGCTATCCTAAGGCCCGTGGCAGGGGTGGGGGTGAGATTAAGGCAGTGGCAGGCACTCAGTGGGCCAAACCAGAGAACGCAGCTAAAATGGAGGGCACAGAGCATGCACCGGGGCCTGTAACCACAACCAGCCCTTCAGCAGCTATGAATGGTATGTACGTCCCTGCAGGAAGAGAGGGGGCTCAGGCCACCCGGAAGAGAAAGAAGGACAGTCAACAGGCCGCATGGAGACAGTGACCTTGTCCAGCCATGGCCTGCCAGCTGTGCCACACCTACCCACATACCTGCCTGGAACACTAGTGGGCTGAGCCATGCCACACATCACACTGAGGTGTCCTCAGGGAGCTCTCTGTCAGCCAACCCTCCAGGTATGCTTTGCCATTGGCAAGAAACAAAGCTGTTCATCTGGTCAACGGCCAGAGAGAGACAGAGCTGGGGTCCGCACAAGGGTTTGTACAAAGTCAGAGCCCATGATATTCCCAAGATGAGTGGCAGGCACCATACTTGGAAGTCAGCAGAGAGAGGACTCAGCGTGTTGTCCCGCCCCCTCACCCCCAACCACAATCCCTATAGAGAAGCCCGGCTCCTCGCCAGAGTCCCCACCACATCTTCCTCTGTACCTACTCTGAGGCTTCACTGCCTGCTGATGTTCTAGGCCCAGCCTCTCCCTCCTCAAGCCCCATCTCTCTCTTTACAAGATGGCTGCAGTCTCTCTACCAACCCTGGCAGGAGAGAACACTATCTCCCTGCACCAGGTTCACCAGCGACAAGGAAGAGGCCATGTTTGACTGTCATTGCTTGGAAAGCAACGGCATTAGAGCCGGAAGGGTAGGCAGGTGGGTGGGCAGGCAGGTGGGGTGGGCAGATGGGGTGGGCAGGTGGGTGGGCAGGTGGGGTGGGCAGACAGAAA
>OU015746.1:2868323-2880124 GCA_907169655.1 Acomys percivali | reverse complement strand
CACACACACACACACACACACACACACACACACACACACACACACACGCACATCCTAAAGAAGATCCGCTGGATGAAATGACTCACAGAGATTCCTGCAGGGTCTCCCTACAAGGCTTGCAAAAATAGGAAGGAGAAGGAAAGGTGTGGCTGCGGAGGGGGGAGGGGGATGGAAGCCAGAGCATCATTTGTTCTGGAACCAGATGTGACAGTTGGCACTTCAACCCTGAGTGCATATGGTACCTTGAACTTCACACCGAAGAAGTAGCACCGAGCTTTATTATTAAGTATGTTTGACCACCCATATTTGCGTGTGCATGTTAAAACCACCCATACTTGCGTGTGCATGCGTCATGCATGTAGAGACCAGAGCACAACCCCACGCATTGTTTCTCAGGGCCATCACCTTGCTTTTTGAGACAGGGTCTCTCACTGGGACGTGGGGCGTACCCAAAAGGCCATGCTGTCTGGCCAGTAAGCCCCCGAGACCCTTCTGTCCCTGGCTCCTAGGTGTTAGGGTTATAAACAGGCACCAATCACATTTGGCTTTTCACCTGGGCGCCCATGATCAAACTCACCTCCTCATCCTGGTGTGCAAGCCCTTCACAGGCTGTGGGCCATCTGCTCAGCACCCCTAAATATGCTTTTAAAAGTCATCGGGACATTGCTGGCCTCATTCAGAGGATATCAGCTGCCAGCTCCTGCCTTCTCCACTATGCACATACACACACACACACACACACACACACACACACACACACATACACACACACATGTAGCCATGCAGCACACACACACACACACATACACACACACACATGTAGCCATGCAGCACACACACACACACACACACACACACACACACACACAGAGGCATGCACTGTGTGTACTGTCAGAGCAGCCCCACAATGCAATGCGGTCCAGTTATGACATCATGCTTAACACTGGCCAGGTTTTTCTGCACCACAGGAAGCTCCCCATCTCCCACGACTCCCCCATCTGAGACTCCTTCAGCAACCTCATAAACAAAGTCACACAGTACCTGGCTGATCACCTCACCAAAGGTGCCCAGGTGGAGAACCTCTCATTCCTGCAGTGATAACACAATCAGGTGACAGGCCACGTGTGTGTCAACCAGGGGTCTGCTTCCTCTGGCCCAGAAAAAGAAGGAAGGCAGCACATAGAGCTGTGCTCACAATAGGGCGCGTAGGCTGCAGCCAGTCTCCAGCAGCGGCCACCCAGGTGTCAGTCTCAAGGGTAAGCCGGCCAAGGCAGGGAGAGGTGGACAGGGGCCGGGCCAATGGCACGTGGTGGCTGCCAAGTCTGAGAGACAAATACCCCTCAGCTCAGGCCTGGTGTGCAAGGAGACACGCCTGTCCTGGAAATACAGGAGGGGAGTGCCGCACGGGGTAGGCAGGGCGGCACAGCTGGCTCACTGGGACGCGGGCAGGCAGCCGTGAATCTGGGACCTCAGCAGGGCTTCGGAGGAGCACGTTTAAGGGGACCTGCACCCTCTTTCAGTCGCTAACTTGGATTGGGTCATGACCCAGCCACAAATGTGTCTTTATTTAATTTACAGCAATTATACTCACATTCTGCTAGACAAATAGATTTTTACAAGCTCTCCGTTAAATGTGGATAATTATGGCTGCTGGTGTCTTGGGACCGTATGTCCAAGCACCAGAGGAGGAATCGCAGCCCAAGCCCTCCTAACGCCGTAAATTAGCAGGGAACATCCCCGTGGCAGCTAAGCAATTACCCGCGATTTCATTTTCTCTCATGCCGCCTCCCTGCCCCCCCCCCCCCCCCCCCCCCCCCCCCCCCCCCGCTTTAAGCTTGTCCCTGGGCTGGGATGCAGTTTTGCCTCTAGTTGGAACCATCCATGGTGGCAGCCGCTGTGTATGCACCCCACAAAGCGTGATGCACGCACCCCACAAAGCGTGATGCACACACCCCACGAGGTGTGATTACCTACCACCACAACCCTCCTCCCACAAATGGCCACCATCAGAGAGGTTTCTGGAAAGCCGAGAACAGATGAAAGCCTGGGAGCTGGCGAGACCTGCGCGTGTGCACGTTTTGTGTGGGTGTAGATCAAATGGGGACTTCAGGAAGCAGCTACTGGGGGGGCAGGTAACAACAGACGACTCTGCATGTGTGCATGTATGTACACGGGTATGAATGATGTATGCATAAGCACACAAGTGTGAACTGTGTATGTGTGCGCGCTTGTGCATGTACACACACACCTATGAACTCCAGAGGCAGCCTGGGGCCCTGGATGTTCACCAATGCGTGAAGCAGCATGGTGTCAGAGTAGCTCCCTAAACCTCCTGAGCTCAGCTTTGCCATCTCTATGTGGGGAGAAAAGACACCTTCCTCTGCAGAGGTTTTGGCATTGGAGTGTGGGGGTCTGCCGGGCACAGCACTGCTGCTCTGTAGGAGCCCCTGCTGCCAGGCATCCCGTGCCCGCCCCCACTCAGAGGATCGGGGAGGTAGGGGGAGATCTGGGATGCTTAGCAGGTGTGCCTCCTGTTAGGCAAATCTGATATTTAAAACCCAGAAATTAGCTAGTGAGTCACTTCCCAAAAGGTCCTCTTCATATGGAAATGGAGGTTATCTGAGTCCATCTTCAAGACTGTCGTTGAAGAAATACTGTGTCTCTCAGAACATATGGGTGGCACCTCATCAGCCAGGGACTCCCCTTGAGGACACTTCCCTACAAGGTAGACCCAGGAAGAGACGTGAGGGTGGGTCTCCCAGGGCAGGCGCCAGCAGGTGATGTCTTAAAGGCTGTCAAGGGTCCCTTTAGGCTTTTTAAAAAAAATAGTTTATCTTATTTTATGTGCATTGGTGTTTTGTGTGTACGTGTCTGTGTGAGGGAGTCAGATCCACTGGAGCTGGAGTTACAGACAGTTGTGAACGTTCAAGTAGGTGCTGGGACTCAAACCCAGGTCCTCTGGAAGAGTAGCCGGTGCTCTTAACCCCTGAGTCATCTCTCCAGCCCTCCCCCCCCTTAGGCTTTTTACCCTCCAGGGCCATGTCTAGTCTCTATCTAGCACTTCCGTCCCTTGGGGGCTGACCCTGGGGTCCCGGCTTGGGAGTCCAAGGGTGTCACTCTGCGGTTAGTCCCAGGGAGGCCGACCAGCCCGCCCTGGGAGCACAATGGGACAGGCCCCTTCTTTGTCTCCTAACTTCTGCCCTGGAGGTCAAGGTCATGTTGACTCAAGAAACAGGGGCTCCACTCTGAGGGATTTATCCTGGCCTGGAGAGAAGAAGACAGGGCTTTCGCTCTGGCCACGTGGCAGTAGGTGGTCTACCTGTTGTGCTCATGGCCAGGCATGTGGGCCAGCCAGGAAGACACAACATGGTGGGCGGGAGTTTTGAGCCATATAAACAAAGTGACATGAGATGAGGCTTAACCTTGGCTGGAGACTGGGGTTAGCCAGGTGGCCTTCCCTATATCTTTGTGCAGGACCCCAGTAGGCCATGGGACCTGAGGCTGGGGACATCTCTAGCTGGTAGTATCCGTGACTGTTGTCACCGGCCATTGTGAAAAGGAGAGTCCCAACTCCGTGAGGGAGGGGCCTCGGAGCCTCCTCTCCACACGCTCCCACTACCTCTCTGTTTTCCCTTTGGCGACTCATCAAATACGTGCTGTTACATGGTGGTGACATGACCACGGACCACATGACTTGCTGAACTCTGTGTCCAGCCAGTAGTAGGCCTGGCGACGGTCCCGGAGCCCCTGAACTTGAGGCTGCTGTCAAAAGGAAAGTGGTCTCTCCTGGATGGCTCCCTTTGACACTGAAGGAAGGCGGGCCATGCCTAACGTGTCTGCTTGCAGGCCCCTGTAAAGTCACTCTCCTGCCTCTCCACTCTGAATAAAACACCATAAATAAGCCATGAGTGCAAGGGGCAGTGGGCTCAAACTACTAGGTGATGAGCAATGGGACAGGGTGGGTATGGGAGTTGGGAGGCACAGGGATGTGGGTCTATCACCCCGTTGTGGGTTTACAGAGATGTGTCTTGTGTCCTAAAGATTTTTTAGTGTGACATGGGGACCCCTGCCAGACTGAGAGTGAGTGCTAGCAGTGCTGTCTTCACAGAGGCAGGAGGCAGAGAAGGGGGGGGAGGCCCCTATAACAGGATCAGGAGTTCCACAGCTGCAAGTGCCTCACTGACTTGTCCTTCTGTCGCCTTGGCTTCAGCACCCAGCCCCGTCTGCAGGCGGCCCTCAGGCAGGGACAGGGTAACGGGGAACCTAAGGATGTAAACACTGGGTGCTTGCACAAGACCCTCACTGCATAATCTCCTTTCCTTGGGACTGTGTCTGGGAGAGGCTCTCCAGCAACCCCTGCTCATTTCTTGGCTTCTTGTGGGAGTAGTGTGTGTCTGTGTGTGTGTGTGTGTGTGTGTGTGTGTGTGTGTGTGTGTGTGTGTGTGTGTGTGTCTTATTGTGCAGCCACGGGAGGCCATACCATCTTCCAGGTGGAGCCTACTCTCACCTGAGGGCCTCATGAGATCAGACAGGGCTGCTGCTGGCTCCCCTAGCACAGCGATGGAGCAAAGTGGGAGGAGCAGAAGCAGGGAGGGGGTCCTCATATGCTTTAGTCCTCATATTGTTCTAGAAGAGGCAGGAGGTGGAGTCTGGGAGCTATTGGGGGAGAAGGGAAGATAGGCAGGGGAGCAGAGACCTATGAGGAGCCCCCTCGTGAGGAAAGCTGCAGAAGCTGAGGGCCCTGGCAGCTGGGCATGTGTGCACGCCCACCTGCCTGGGCGGCTTGCCCTATACACAGCAGTTACCATTTGCTTACGGTATCAACAGACCCACCTCGATGCCAACCAAGGACCAAACCGTCCAGCCCCTGTTCACACTGGGTTCCCCCATTCTGATCCCGTAGTGTGTGCCGTGCAGCCTGTCTAGCCGGGCAGCTCTCCTGGCCCCACAGCCATGTTGCTGCCTCTAGGATGCTCAAGACGTTTCCTGCCCGGGGCTGCGGTCTGTGCAGCACCTTAGCCTGACTCCTGCCCCCAGGTTTCCTGGCCCTCTCCATCTGTCCCCATGCTCATTTCTGTGGCTGGGAAAGGGACCACAGGGTGCGGGAGAAGCAGGTCTGCGCCAGCCCAGGCTGGTGGACACGATTCATCACCTAGTTCAGAACCATCCCTCACCTGTCTGGGTGCTCCGGCTGGAAAACATGGGGTGCAGTGAAGGCTTCACCCCGTCTCTAGTGTGATCACTTGGGGAGGAGCCTCTACATAGGTAATTACAGTCAAGTCAGCCCTGAGGCAGGGTCCTGCTCTGATGAGTCAGTGCCCCTCTCTCCAGGTACTCACAGAAGCGAGGTCATGTGGGGACACAGAGAAGAAAGCTGTCTGCCACCAGGACTCAACATACTATCTTACCCCGTGCTGCTAATTCCCTTTCTTTCTGCCTCCCACATGGATTCCCGCCCCCCACAGACACACAGACACCTCCAGAATCAAAGATCAAGCTGCCAAATGGTCAGTCATTCACTCTCCTTGCACGGTTCAAAGGCACCCGAATCTCACATGACTGAAGTTAAACTTCTCCAATCTTCCCCCATGGACGTGGCATCTCAGTTTCCCAGGCAAAAATATTTGGTATGGTTCTCAGTTTGAGTGTTCCCTCCCATGTCGCATCACCAGGACAGCCTGTCACTCCTACCACAGTATATGTCCAGAGTCCCTTACACAGCACTCCAGCTATACACTCACAGCCATCTCTCTCTGTGTGTCTCTGCCTCCTGCCCTCCCCTCAACACAGCAACCTTGAGAGTTCCTTTAAAGTGGAAGTCACCATGCTGCCTGACACCCATGGATCAAGGCCATCCATTCTCCCCTATCCAGAGCTATCACCTAGCATTTATTCAGTGAACCGAAACCACCTGTTCAAGTGTGGGTCTCCGCTTTATCCAGCCTGATTTGACCTCCCCCCCTTTCCAACACACGCCACCCTCTAGCCCAGCAGTGCAAACCTACAGTGCTACATAAGGCTTAGAGATGAAGTGTCTTGCACAAAGGCTCTTACACTGAAGGACTGGTCTCTGGATGGTGAAGTCATTCTGAGGTGACTGGCCCATGAGGAGACCGGCTTTATCTATGGACTAATGGGTATGAAAGTTCGCTGTGGAATGGGCCCTTCATGGATAGGACCGGGCTAAAGGAAGTGATCCCTGAGCTGTGTCTTGCCCTGCCCTTCCTCTCCACTGAGGCGAGCCACTATGCCAGTCTAAGGCGAAGGAAAGCAACCAGGCCAAAGCAAGAAGCCTGTGGAGTCGTCAAAGACACGCAAAGCTAACATTCACTCTGAGGAGGGCGCTGGCCCGTTCTCTTCACGAGGGTAGGTGTTTAGGCCTGTTGTTTAGCGACTGAAGACATCTTCGGCTTAGTTTGCACCTGTTTAGCAAGAAAGCCAAGAACAAACCCAGTCTAGGACAATCTTCTCCTCAGCCTCCCTGACAGAAAGCTGCTTGCTTCTCCAGAAGCCCATGGGCTCTCACAGACCCAGCTTGACAGCTCTCTCGCCGCCTTAACCCTCTCCCTGCTCTGTCACACTGAGCCGAAGTGGCTCCTCATAGCTCCTAGTCCTTAGCGCCTGCCCTGCTCTCCACAACAATGACAACCCTGTGACTTCATCTACTCACACAGTCCGGGTTGGAAGCCTGCCTCCCACCCTTTATATACCTCCTAAGTCCTGCCACTAGCCACTGGGACTGTGTGGTTTGCTGGCCCGCCTGCCTTCACTCTGGAGCACAGCCTTCTGCAGAGATGGGTGTTGTCCTCCACTTTCCTGGGGGGAGTAGCAAGAGAGAACCCTCTGTTATATACCCTTGTGATGAATGAACGAATTAATGAATGAACGAATGAACGAACGAAAAGTGAGCCTTTCCTGGAAAGACTCAGGGGCAGTCAGAGCCCATCAAGGCCTCGCACCAGCTTCTAGAAGGCAGGAGGGGCTCCTCTTCCTGTATAGAGATGGGCAGAGGTGAACGAGGCGGCCAGCGCCAGGGATCGCCTGCCTCCTTCAGCCAAGGTGAGGGCTCAGAGGACAAAGCTAGCACTGAGAGGCAGAGGCCACCTCCATGTCCAGACAAGCCCAGCACAGAGTGCTCAGCCACCACCAGCCAGCCCCTGATGTCCTCCTTAAACCTGTGTTCCCTGTGTTTGACCACAAAGCTCCCGGCACAGCCCATCAAAGGCTGCCTTCAGGACTCCGACATATATGTGTATATATGTATGTACACATGCACGTGCATACACACACACACACACAGAGCATCTTTGCTTATCTCCAACTGTTCCTGTTGCACCGGCGGCTGGCAGGAGGGAGGCCCTGACAGATGCTGCTCAGCCTGCGGTTCTGGCCAACAACTCACCCTGATGTGGCTGCCACAAAAATCAGTATGCCAGGCAAGGTCTCCAGCAGCCATCCCCTCCTTCTGTCAGACCAAGTGTCTAGGTCACTTCTGCTCAGTCCTAATCAAGGTCTGGCTGAGGGGCCACCACCACGCACAGCCTGGTCCTCCGAAGCCCCGCTACACCCTGTGCTTTTCTCTGCCTCCACCGTTCCTGCCACCACAGGGGCCTGCTCCTCCCTTTCCGCTCCTTTCTCCACAGCCAAACTCAGAAGCCAATTCCCTCTGGGGTCCTGCCAACCGGCAGGGAGATAACGGCATCCTCTGAGGTGTGGGCCCGGCTCCCTATCTACCCACAACCTCATCTATAGAAGGAAGCCATAATGCGCAGGCTAACTCTATCACCAGCACCCTGAAGCCATAGGTGGTTTCAACTCTCCCGTTTGTCTCTGTGTGACGTCACGACACCACGGTCATGCAGGCCTGGAGTCACCTACAGGCCTCATTGCTTTCCCACCGTGATGGTTTGAGTGAGAATGACCCCCAAAGGCTACATGTTCTAATGTTTGGCTCCCAGTTGGCGGGGTGTTTAGGAAGGCTTAGGAGGAGTAGCCTTATTGGAAGAGGTGTGTCATTGGGGGTGGGCTTTGAGAGGCCACACTAGGCCTAGCCCCACGTGCCTCACCCGTCCTTGTGGATCAGATATAAGCTAACAGCTACTGCCTCAGTGCCGTGCCTACCCGCTTGCTGCCATAACTCATGCCTTGATGGCCGTGGCCTCGGAAGCTGTAAGCCTCCAATTAAATGCTTTTGCTTGGGAGTTGTCTTGCTCATGGGTGTGTCTTCAAAGCAACAGGAAAGTAGCGAAGACACTCACCATGGCCAAACCCTCCCTGCCTTAGAGAGGACTTACCTTCTCAGAGAGCCGTGGTCACTATAGACACTTTAATCAAACCAATCGTGCCGCTCATACGCTGCACCCCCCTACTCTGCCATGACGCACGGCGAAGACAGAACCTGAGACACACTGTCTGCCCAACAGAGAAGCTTTGCCCCTCCCCAGGCCAGTCAAGAAAACAGGGAAGGTGATGTCTTCCATCCCTTCCAGCTCACTCCTAAGACTAGGATGGTGCTTGCTCTTGCTGACCATCCAGAGCCCCCAGCCAGTGCTGTTCTTGTACTTCTGCCCCGTCCTGTGCCACCTGCCTCTTGGGTACTCCCTTGTCCCACCACAACTGATGCCAACGATACCTCTGCTAACGCAGTTTCAGGGCCTCCATGCCACCCCACACCCAGGCTTGTGCATCTACACTCTGTGTGACCACTGAGCACACACTCCCAGCACTCTAGTGGAGAGGCCTGCCATCCGTGGCTTGTCCGGGACACACACACACACACACACACACACACATACACACACACACACACACACACACACACACACACACACACACACACAATGAGCCCAGCCAGGACTTGACATGGCTCTGCTGGGTGGCAGATTCAGAGAGCCTAGCATATTTTCTTGTTCCCGGAGGAAGAGAAAGGTGTAACTATCACACTATCACACGGTTCTGTAGACCCAGGTCTGGTCAACCCAGGCTCTGGTCGTGAACCGCCACCTTCCTAGGAGCCTGGATTAGGTGACTCCGGAAAGAAAGGTAAGATAGTACATGGGTCTGAAGCATACTAAAGGGACCACCAGGAGGCTGACAAGGCACAGTGAGTATCCAGCTGGCTCTACCACTGAGCTTTCTGCAGCACTGCAGCCCCCCCTATGGGCCCAGGAGGCTTTAAGACAATCTCAGAGAGACTGGCTCTATGTCACCCACAGTCGGGCACTGGGAGACCACAGTGCATACAAGAGTGCAGACGGATCATTTGCGGGAAGCCTTTGGAAACATCTTCCAAGAGAGAAAAATCAAAAGTGAAGCGTGTGTGGAAAATGAAGATGGAACCATACCTTACCTGGAGGCCCTTCAACACAGCAGGAAAGATGGACCACATCCTCAGAGGAGTCATCCTAGCATGATGTGTATTTAACTGTCCTTCTGGGGGCCTCTTTCCATCAGAAAGGTGATTTCCAAACCAAATATACTTTCAAAAAATGCCTCTGCTCCTGTAGGGGTGTTCAAACTCAGAGGCCCCACAGCGGGCTCTGCAAATATTATTTTTCATCTTCCAGCAGACTCTCTCATAAGATCATTGGGCAGGAGGTCAAAACCAAGCAACAAGTCAACACCGGGCGCTGAACTCCGACTGCTGTCTGCAGATATTGCCAGCTCGCCAACGCCCTTCCCCGGGCGCATGCCTGCTGGGCACTGACGATTGGGAATGTGTTGATCCGTGGGGCCGGAAAACCACTCGATGATTCTCAGGTTTGATCAGGGACTCTTTTGTCTAGTGCTGACGGAACCCAGTCCCCGAGCACACGAGGCAGGCAGAGACCCACTCCAGACAGCGAAGGGTGGGAACCCAAGTCATGTCAAGCTTGAGAACTCAGCGATCGTACGTGTTGGCACATGTGTAGCAAATCACAGCCCAGCTGACCAACACAGAGGAGACACGTTGGCCTCAGCCCCGTATCCTGACTTCGGTGATGGTCACCGAAGTCACTGCAAAGGTTACACGTGTTTTGAACTGGGACGCTTCCACAGGAAAGGCAGGGGCTTCTGGTCACAACACATCCGCCACCCATCAAAACACAATCCGGCTACCCATCACCATCTTCCCAGCTCAAGTTCAGTCCAGCCACACAGAAGCAAGTTCCCACTCCTGCACAACCATCCTCCTCAGGCATTCTCAGCCATCTTCCCACCACCCGGAACTGAAACCCTGTGGCCACAAGACGATCATCTCTCCCTCCCTTTCCAGAACTTGATTCTTCTGTCTAACACCTACTCTAGGGCCCACATTTGGGTAGAATCACACAGCACTCTTGGCTCTGTTGTTGGCATAATGTCCTCAAGATTCGAGTGTTGTAGAGCGTGTCAGGGTCTCCTCCCTTTTAAGGCAGAGTAATATTCCATTGTACGGGCATACCGCGCGTTGTGTTCATCCACTCAGATGTCCTTGATACCTGAGTCACTTCCACCTGTTGACTGTCATGAAGAGTGCTGCTATGGCTGTGGGTGTGCAGACATCTTGCTGAGAGCCTTCTCTCATGTCGGCCTGGGTACCCAGTCATGGGTTGCTGTTCTTTCCTTCCAGGAAACAAGCATCCCCATAGAGCAGTATCCGTAGGCCAGGCTGTGAGGTTCCCAGCTCCTGGAGGAGCTAACGTGCTCATCAGATGCCTGGGGTACTGGCAAGTCTGTGAATGTCCACTTGCCTATTGGAGGCCTATGCTCATTTTTTTTCAGTGGTCATTAATGGCCTTTCATTCATGTCCAACCTGATCCATTAAAAATTACCTTATTTGTTTGAAGTGGAAATAAAGGACAATTAATTAATTTGTTAATCATCTCTTCCTCCTTCCGGCTCACGCTGATATCAAAGGCCCTGGGGAGGGATGTGAAGGAAACCGGCTCCTTTGCTGATGAGAAGCCAGGGAGATGTCCTAAGGCAAAGTAGGTTGCCTGGGGTGCCGCTCGCAGAGGAGATGGTCTACCCGGAGCGAGCTCAGAACCTACAGCCCTTCTTCCTGGACAGGTGGAAGATGCAACCGAGTACAAGCCTGGTCCTTAGACCTGCCTTCATGTGCAGTGACTGAAGTTCTCAGGACAAGTGTTCAGAGCACCCCGGCTTCCCTTCTCTCCTGCTCACCACACCCTCGTGTTGGTCACCTGGATCACTCTCTCTGTCAGCACGGTGTAAGCCAGCTCTCTTCCCTCTCTCCTTCCTGCTCAGTTGACCCTCTCTGGGGACAACCCAGAGGGGTGCCACACCAATGCATGTTTCTGTCTTTACTTTTTTGAGGCAGAGCTCCAGGTCTCCGTAGTTTCAGGTTGGCTTTGAACTCATTACATTATAGAGGATGGCCTTGAACTCCCCACACTTCTGTCCCCACCTCCCAAGGGTTTGGATGGCACATATACCCTGTTTTTTGGGGTGCTGGGGATTAACCCCAAGGCTCTGTACATGCTAAGCAAGCACTTCACCACATATGACCTACACCTCAACCTACCACCTGCAGTAAGATTAGGGTAGAGGAGGCCACCAACATAGCCTGTGTCATCCATAGAGATACAAGGAATCTCGGGTTGGAGAGATGGCTCAGAGGTTAATGGCACTGCCTGCTCCTCCAGAGGTCCTGAGTTCAATTCCCAGCAACCATGTGGTGGCTCATAACTATCTATAATGAAATCTGATTCCCTCTTCTGGTGTATAGGTGTACATGCAGGCAGAACACTGTATACATAATAAATAAATCTGAAGAAGAAGAAGAAGAAGAAGAAGAAGAAGAAGAAGAAGAAGAAGA
>OU015746.1:2854860-2866176 GCA_907169655.1 Acomys percivali | reverse complement strand
GTCACCTAGAAACATATGTGTCATATGCCTTGAATTCTGTGTTGCTCTGCACATGCCCCTGAGTGACCACAGGATGATGTTGGGATGTCCACTGGGACTGACAAACTTTGACAAGTGGGGCAAGTAAACAATACAAGACTCATGAGTGAGGAGGGGATGTGAGCATTGGAAGCCGCTGGCCAGTGGGGTTGTTTGTTACACAGCAAGAGCTAACTGTTACAAACGACAAAGCCCCTCCAGGCTCTTAACCTCTGAGAGGGAAAAGACTCTAATTGTGCAAACTCCAGGACAGGCTGAAGAGCGTGGATTGACCTGTCACAGTCCTCCATATTCTACAACAACCAAGCATCCAGCGTTTAGGTCACAGCAGGAAAGAAGGCGCTGGAGCCTTCCCCAGGCATCCACTCTCCCTTGCCTAGCGTGTCCCAGCAGAATTACATCTGTAGATTGGAGTCCAGATGCAAACACATGATGATGTATGCCCCGCCCCTATCCTCAGGGGCGCCAGCATCTTAGGTGTTGCCTTGACAACTACAGGGGGCTCAGCAGCTGCTCACCCGCATCCACTCAGACGCTGTGTGTGTGTGTGTGTGTGGGGTGAGTGTTAGGACTTGAAAGCAGAGAGCAGGGTCACACCAGGGTCCCTGCCAGGGCTTCTGGAAGGAAATAGGGCCAGGCTCCTCTCAATGCCTCCCCCCCCCACCCCCCACTTACAAAACACAAATTCCTCCTACTGAAAGAGAATAGGCGTGGGGGGGGGGAGGACGGGCATTCTGAGCACAAGACACTAAATAGACTGCAAAGCTGTGCAGATTAGCTAAGAGTATGAGCACATTTCTGTCCCCCCATGCATTCATTGGGAGGTGGCGGACCTACCCAGAGCTGGGAGATCGAGGGTGGTGAAGGCCCCACTAGCCAGGCGGACAAGCCTTCGTGAAATTGACAGATCTCCTAGTGAGAGCACTGTGGGCCTATGCTCTCTGGACCAGTGTGGCTGACCCCAGCGGCTTTTGGTTCTGGCTGAGCGACTCTGTCTACAGGGCTCTGGCCCAGATATCTCAGCCATGCTCAAGGCAGTGGTAAGCCTCCTCACGCTGCTCAGGAAGCTGGATATTACTAAAGTGCGTTGATGATGATAGACGTTTTCTTCAGAGAAGTGTGGTTGGGCTTCAGGTAAACCAGCCAGCACTCGGGGAATGGGCAGCTGGGGTCCCAAGCAGGCTCTCGTGGTACATGAGATGTGCATGGTCTAGCTCAGTCAAAGCTCTCACAGTACAAGAGATGTGCATGGTCTATCTCAGTCAAAGCTCTCACAGTACAAGAGATGTGCACGGTCTATCTCAGTCAAAGCTCTCATAGTACAAGAGATGTGCACGGTCTATCTCAGTCAAAGGGGAGAGCAAAATTAAAATATCAGTGGCCTAGGGAGTGGGTGTTGGGAACTGGGTGCAGAAGGAACTGGTCACTCCAGGAAACACAATACTAGGGGTTTAATGCCCTGCAAAATGAAAAGGCATATATTCACAAAACCGCCCCCCCAAAGCCCGCCAGCTCCTATTTTTCCTGGAACCCAGTAGCTGGTCTTAGGGGTAACTTGTGGGTACCAGCGTATTACCCCTAAAAGTGGATGGGATTTGTCCTTTTGGCTGTGTCTAGTGGTTGCCTGGATTCTCAAACCAGAATTACCAGACTTTGCGTTTTTTTGTTTTGTTTTGGTTTGGTTTTTTTCTTTCTTTCTTTTTATGAGACAGGGCTTCATGTAGCCAAAGCTGGCCTCAAACTCACTACGTAGCCAAGGATGACCTTGAACTGCTGATCCTCCTGCCTCCACCTCCCAAGCTTCTAGGATAGGTGGGATGACTCAGAGGCAGATGTAACCAGGGCCTCGTTTGCCAAGCGAGTGCTCTTCCCATATCCTTGGCCCCATCAGTTCAGAACTTCCCTTAACCCCAGTGGCTGTACCGCAAAGGTCTCAAAGTTGAGCTATGAAACCAGGGTCAAAGGTCTCCTTTGTGTGACCCCAGGCCAGTGGCTCCCCTCGTTCTACCTCAGTTTACCTCTCTGAAAAAGATAGCAATAACTGTATCTGCTTCCTCGGAGGCTGTGGTGGGCATAAATGGGTCAACAGAGGTGAAAGAACGCTCTCAGCCCCCAGGAAGCACCAAACACTGGCCTGAGGCTCAGCTGCCCACCCCTGTGCCCCGGGCTCCCCTGTGCCCAGCACCTCCCTTCCAGCTCTCTCCCACGTGTGGTGAGTGAGGCCCACCTCACCCCCTGTTTGTTTGCAGGGCTCTGCTGCAAGCAGTTCTTGATTACCAGCACTGTGGCTTATCTGTGACAGCCTTTAAATCCCAGCGTCTTCTCCTCTCTGCCAACTCGCACATCCCGAGCCACCTCCTCCCACGCCCTGGCTCTGTGTACTCAGGGAACGCAAAAACAATTTTAACATTGTTCTAAGCCAAATATAATTAGGAAGGTAAACCACCACGGAGCGGCTAAATGGATAATGCACTCCACAGCCGAGGTGCGTGCTCACTGGGGGGTATGGGGGGGGAGGCGGGGAGGGGCAGCAGGGGCGTCCTGGGAGCTAGAGACACACAGGGGAATCGGTGCTTTCCCCTGGATGCCTCGCCTGCCCACCCTGTTCCTGCAGCCTGCTATTTGCAGGAGAGCTCTTGCCTTCAAGAACAGGCAGAACAGATGCTTCTAGAAACACCAGCAACTAAACAAGTATAAAGAGTCACATGAGGCAAGGGCTTCCCAAGAGACACTCATCCCTGCGGGACAGGCAGACTCATATGAGCCTTTCTGTGGCAGGTAACAACATAGAACGGGAAGCCAGGCCATGCTAAAGCATGTGTGTGCAAATGCACAGATGTGTGCAGTTGGGGGAGGGGGGGGCGTGTGACAGAGCGACGGGGGAGGAGCCATGCAAGAACACACAGGCCTGGCAGCAGAGGGTAGCATGGACAGACGGAGGTGAAATAATAGAGCTAGATGACAGCTGGGCAATGGTGAGCAAGACTCCCATGAAGGGGCTGGGCCCGCAGGCCAGGGAGTAAATAGGGGTGGGACAGGTGGATTCACGTGAAGAAGGAACGCGAGCTACATCCGAGGTACTCTGAGACGTTCTAGGGAAAGGCTCCTGTGGAGTAGACACACAAAGGGAGCCGACTAGGCAATCCGAGGAGTACAGTGTCCACACTGAAGCCAGGTACACAAAGAGCTTCCTGTTGCGAGGGGGCAGAGAGTCTGGGGCGAGTCAGTGGATAGCGTGCTTGCCTTAGGGCTGGAGTTCTGACCCCCAGGCTCCACATAGAATTGCACTGTAGTGGGGTGCACCGTTAACCGACTGGGTGGGGAGGCGGAGAAGGCAGATCCGTGGAGCTCACTGGCCAGCCTGACTAACCGAACTGGTGAGCTCCGGATTCCAAGAACGATCCTGTCTCAAAAGTAACGTGGAGAGGGACTGAGACTTCTGAGACTGAAACTCTGGTCTCCACACACCTGTGCACAGGCACACGTGCAGGCTGAAGAGAGGAGGGGAGGAAGGGATGTGGGGGGGAGGGGGACAGGAAATGTGGCATGTGTTCCCATGTGTGGCCTTCCATGATGCCAGAGCTGGGACCGACTCTGGCTGCCTCACAGCTGAGGGTTTATTTTGGCATGTGAAGAGTTGTCACCCATCTAGCCTGTCTCTACTCACTTTGTCCCTAGGAGGAGAGGGTGAGGGGGCCTCCCCTTCTCACAGCAGCAGGACCAAAGGACCCAAGGGTGGAGGTCACAATGACAGTGCCTAGATTTCTACTGTGCCTCACGTGTTTATCATTCCCCCCAGGCCACCCAGTCCCCCCCCTTAATCCCTTAAAGGGGTTTTGGCATCTTGGAGAGCCCTTCTCCTCCTCATGAGGGTGTCCCCCATGGCCAGGCCCACAGAGCTGGCCTGCCTCCTAACTCGGAGCTCTCTCTGAGTCTTGGGCCATCTGTCCCCGGGCCCTGGAGGTGTGCCAGCTACCTCTTCCTCTCCTGTACAAGGCAGCCCTGCCTGACAGCTGAATCTCTTGCCTGCCCTCGCTTCTCCACTCCCAGGCTCACAGAGAGATGACTCCATCAGTCACGAAGGAAGGAGGGGCAGCAGACTGGGTGCTGATGTTCGCAGTCACAGCCTGCTGTCCCACTGCCTAACACTGGTTGCGAGCTTTGGCTTCTTCTGAGAGACCTAGGGGAAGGAAACCCTATTCCTGACTCCCAAATCCAGAGCTCCTACCACAGCAAGCACCAGGCTTTGGGAATCTAGAAAGTTCCATGCCCTCCATGGCTCAGACACATGTATGCTCATACACGCTCTCTCTCTCTCTCTCTCTCTCTCTCTCTCTCTCTCTCTCTCTCTCTCTCTCTCTCTCTCACACACACACACACACACACACACACACACACACACCACTGCAAAGATTCTATGTGAAACAGAAATAAACATCGTATTTAAAAGCAAAAGGACCCACTTCCCTGCTAAAAGGCAGGTCCCTGCACACTGGCCACAGCTTGGCTCCACGGCTTACAGACCTGTAGTTTTCTGACTTACCTTCCCAGGTGGCTCTCTCACAACAATAGGAGTGAACATCAAAGAGACCCACCCTGCTGTTCACAGAAAGATCTAGAAGTTACCCATCCCCCTCTACTTCATCATCAGCTGAGGGGCTGTAGCCTGTGTGGGGTTCTGGCTCGGGCTTGGGCTCACAGGCGACTGGAACATTCACCTCGCAACAGGGAGCTTAGCATCTATGACCATCTTCCCCTTCAGACCCCCCAGGACACACGGGTGTGGAGGAAGGGCAACCCCATGACAGGCTGAGACCTCATGAGTTCCTCCAAGTACCAGAAAACTGTGCATCTGAGAGCTCCTCCTGCAGCCCAGGGTCCCCATTTCCTGTTTTCCTCTTATTGTCACTGCTTACTGCCACCAATGTGTCCAGAAGGGGAGACCCCCACCTCAGGAGCAGGGGCCTCAGCAGCGGAAGGAAGTGTGCTCCCGGATGTGGGACCTCGGTTGCAGCCACCGAGGCCTTTGCTATGTGCAGGCGCACGGGGCAGGGAGCTTAGGGAAATCTCCCTCCTTCGCCAGCCCCAGCTTCTTTGCCAACTCCCCAGTTCCCATGGTTTTAATTTTACGGTTCACATTTTCTCCCAGCAGAATCCTGGGATGACAAGGTAGAAACTCTGCCTTGATTAACTATCCCTCTGGCGCCGAGGCAGGGACCAGCGTGATAAATAGCAGGAATAAAACCGAGAGAGGCGCGTGGCAGGCAATCGGCAGGCCAGGCCGTAAATCCCGGCTCTGATGGGGCCGAGAGGAGCTGGTTATTTCGTGGAGGGGGAGTGGGGATGGGGGCAGAGGCAGCTCTCAGGGCTGGGGCCCCAATCCTTTGCGCTGGATACTGTTTAAGTAAGACAGAGCAGAATCGCTCTATCGTGCCATTGATTTTTAATAAAAACAGGTAACACTGCAAATCTCTCAGCTATTTCATTTCTCCTCTCCTGCACCCAGATGTCCAGTAACTTCCCCCAAGGGATCCATCCAGGGGCCAGCAGTCATGACTGCTGCGTCTGTCAGGGTCTTGAGAGGTTTTCAGAAGATGTGGGCTTTTTTCGTCCTGTGCATCTACACACATGCATATATATGCACACACATGCATAAGTGTGGTATGGACACACAGGCACATCAGCACATACAAACACAATGCAGATCCACTGAGATGTTGGGACCTCAAACAGTAGCTATGTGTGTGAGCATGATCACCTGTACACACTGAGGCATCACACATGCTCTGCATACTGACATGCATGTCCACGCACAGACACACATATCCCCCCCACCACTGGCGTGGCCAATGAGGAGGGACAAGCCAGGCCCCGCCTTTGATTCCCATCTTCTCTCTGCTGACCCTGACTCTGACGTGAATAAGCCAGAACATTCCAGAAGTAAAAAAGGGCACATAGGTGAGGACAGAAAAACAGGTACAGTATCAGAAGAATGTGAGGAAAAGGGAGGGCTGTGCCCACTTTAGATTCAGAGGCAGCCTGAGGCCCACACAGCCGAGACGATGACTCAGGATGAGTGGGCTGGACAGCACCAATGACACCAGTCACCAGAAAGCCAGGCTATCTCAGGCAGGTGCCCATCAGTTCCCCCGGAATCACTGGACCAAGGTGACACTGCTAATTCCCGGCTGCTGCAGCCTGCTGTGCGCCTGTTATCACCAGCTAATAGCATCCGTCTGAGCTGAGGAAACGGCCATGTACTGTGGACGTGTCTGGCGTCTCCATGGTGCTTGCTGTTTTCAGCAGTCCTGCCTTCCTCCGCTTGCTGACTGTCCCCCCACGGTGGCAGAGGAGGCTCTGCCATTGCCCCTTGCCTGCAGGGCTCCATCTGCTGTACCTGAGACTCTCTACTCCTGTGGGGTCAGACAGGGCAGAGAGCCCCACAATCCCTCTCCTGCCTCTACCCACCAGCTCCCTCTCCAGGTGGTCACTGTGGGTCTTTCGCATCAGGCTTTGTCTTAACCAAGGAAACTGTAGCCAAACCTCACGGGGGGGGGGGGGGGGACTTGAAACATGTCCCCCACACCTACTACCTACCATGACCACCGAAATGGCAGGATTTGTCCTGATTCAGGGAGCATCTAAGTTTGCCTCTGCACTCTTGCTCTGGGTCCCCAACACGACCCCTGCGGAAGCCACTTCATCCTGGAACCCATCCTCATGCACAGGGCTCTCTCCACCTTCAATCCCTTCAATGCCAGTGTCAACCCAAAGGAGCCACGTCAGTCTCCACCACTACGCACAAACCCCTGTCTCTGTTCACTGCCCGTTGTGCACGTGGCCCCTGGCACCCCCGGCTCATGAGGAGGTTTGTACAGTCTCTTTAGATCCCATCAGTCCCTGGCAGGAGCAGTTGGGACCAGATTCGAGATCTCACTGCTGCACCTTGGTTGGCTGTAACCTCAGACAGATCAAATACCTGCAGGGACCCAGGGGGAATGAACGCCAAGTGGACCAGGAGGTAGAGGATTCTGGGAAGAGAAGGCAAGAGACTAGGCCACCAGGAAAGGGAAGCAGAAAAGGCTGGTGACACATCCAGGCATGGGAGGGGCTGATGTCTGCTAGGCTGAAAGCCCGGTCCAGTGTGCAGTCCTCAGGCAAAGCATTCCAGTAGTCTTGAGTGAATGTTATACACCCCCAGCCAATGGTACTGCCAGCCTAGGGGCATTCTCCAAATGTTCAGAGCCCAGTCGGGCTGAGAATGGCTATACACACATTACCCACCCATCCCCCTTCACTTGGGACAAGAAATCTGAGCTAACAGCCTAAGCAAAGGACACCATGACATGGAGTCAGTCGCCCAGAGCCCTACACTGTCAATTCTGAGCCACATAGTTACAGCTCTCTGCACCTGTCCCTCATCTCACCAGCTCCCATGGTGCCAGTGATGGTAAGACTTGAGTGTCAATTTGATTGGATTCGGAATCAACTAAGAGACAGAACTCTAGGGTGAGTCTGAATTTTCAGGCAGAACTTACTGAGAGGGGAAACCATCCCCCCAGCGTGGGCAGCGCCACCTGGTGGCAGCCCAGATATGAAGCGGCCCAGACAGCTCTGCTAGCTTGTCTGCCCTTTCTTCTTATTAGCAAGTGTGTCTATGCTGCTGCTGCTGCTGCTGCTGCTGCTGCTGATGATGATGATGATGATGATGATGATGATGCAGCTCTCAGCTGACATCAGAACCCAGTTTCTTCAACCTTCCAGTGTGGACTGAGGACCAGTGGTTCTCCGGGAATCCTCCAGGGCTTCAGCTAGAGTCAGATAGGGGCTGCTGAGGTGTCCAGCCTTGAGGGTTAACAGCCAACAGGTTGGAGGTTCTAAGACCACCACCCCCCTTTTAGCACACGGCACTATCTCTGGCCCTCTAGAGAATTCGGACTAACACAGAGCCCAAGGCATCACGCCACTCCCCACGTGTATTCCTGTGGAGACCCAGGCTCCCCTGGGCCTGCGTCTGGACAGTAGGTTACGAGCCTTTGCTATGCCCAGCTGCACAGCAAAGCTCCTCACAGTAGAGGCTCCAGGCATACAAACTACAGCTCCGATTCCAGAATGCTGTTGCTCCTTCCTCTGCCTGCTGCTGCCCTGGCAGCCTTAGACTCACAGGTCCAAGATAGAGTCATGCATATGGCCCAGACATCTGGGTTCTTTCACCGGCGCAGTGTCTCCAAGGCTCGTCCATTCTGTATGGCATCCTGGAGTTTCACACCCATCCCTAACCGTGCGATATCCCTGCGTCTGGCGTACACAGCTGGTTTATCCTATCCTGGTTGACTCTGGTTTCCTCCACGCTGGGGCTACTGCTACTGGCGACACTATGGTCTTGGCTGGATGTGTTTTTTGTTTAGACATGTGCAGTCTGCTGGCCTTGGTACGGCAGGGAGAGCGTTTTCCCCGCCAGGCAGGCTGGACTGTGTGTTCAGTGGACACAGAATATGTCTCTAAATGACAGTGGCCTCAGGGAGCGATCGATAGGCCTCTGATGTCCAACGGCCTGCAGAGCCCACCCCAGATTCCTGGAAGGAAAAGCTTGTTTTTCTTTCTCTTGGCACACCACCATGTCCTGGAGGGGAAGGGCCTCCATCTTCAGGGCAGGGGAGGGCCAGCACCTCTGGGACTGCTGACCAGCCTATTAACACAATGATTCCTAGAGCCTCCAGATTCGCGGGGCCAGCTGCCCCCACACCCTCTCCTCAGAGGATCTTCCTTCACCCTGGCCAGCTGGAGCCCACCAAGATCACCTCTGGCCAAGCTCAACAGGCTTGCTTCAGCAAAGTCAGAGCCAAAGGTGTGGGTGTCAGGGTTAGGTGTGTCTATGAGGGGGGCTTTCCAAGACCGCCCTGGCCTGTGAGCGTGAGTTCAGACTCTCAGGAGTCTGCATGGCTGGCTGTTGTCTTATTTTATTCCTGAGACCTTCCAACTCTTCTGGGTCTGCATGAAATGCGACGCCCGCCCCGCCCCGCCCCGCCCCGCCCCCGCGCCAACCACTTGACTTTGTGGAGAAGGAAGGTGACAAGACCAGGAGCTCCATGTCTGATGGGAGAGGCACAGCGGGCCCCTGCTGGCATGGCTCTTTCCTCTGGGACACCTGGAGAAGCCTGCTTATTTCTCTGTCACAGTGAACACTCCTGAGGTGCCACTGGATATTGCTAAGCAGCAAATGAACAATCTCCCTGGGTGGCCTCGCCCTGAGGGAAGCTGGAGGAGAAAAGTCCTAGGAGGCCCCTGAGGCTGAGCCACCATGGCCATTGGAGCCTGCAAGTGCAGGCTTTCATTTCCAGAAGTCTCCAGAGGCTCCTCCTCTCCCTCCCCAGGTCAAAGCCAGGGCTCTTCCTGGTCACCAGAAAGAGGCGACATGCTCAGATGGCCCCTGTTTGGGCCACAGTGTTGGGAAAGGCAGAGCAGGTGGCTGTCCCCGGGGTCCCACACACACACTCCCCACCCTCACACCAAGCAGCACCGGTGGCCCACTTGGTGAGGACCCGGACACCGCTGAGCCCAGCCACACCCTTCCCAGCCTCTGCTTGTCTCCCCACGGGGCCTCTAATGTGTGCCTGGCAAAGGTGAGTTTGTCGTCGGTCAGCATTTAGAACAGTTGGCTCTAATCCATCAAACCCAGAACTCACCCGTACCGTACAGTTTGTCTCCTTATCCTGCTTGCTCTGAGGGTCTCCTGTCTCCATCTTCCCAGGCTGAGATTACGGGGGGTGGGGGGGGTCACTTTCACACCCAGGATTTCTGTGGGTTAGGAGGATCCACACTCTAGTCCTACCACTTGTACAACAAGTACGCTAACCACTGAGATACCTCCCCACGCCCCTGTGCGGGCGTTTTTGAGGCAAAGCTCTCAGAAGATAAAAATTTGTCCTGGATTAAAGCAGGTTCCAAATCAGCGGTGAGCACCCTGACAAAAAGCTAGAGGGGCCAGTGAGATGGCTCAGCTGGGTAGAGGTGACCACCATACAAGCCTGACAACCAGAATTCGGTCCTGGATCATGTCACGCAAAGAGAACCAACTCCACAAAGGTGCCCTGTGACCGATCTCCACATATGCACCACACCATGCCTGTGCCTGCAGTCCCGTACACCGCGCTCACCTACACCCACCCACACCCACCCACACGAGAGAGAGAGAGAGAGAGAGAGAGAGAGAGAGAGAGAGAGAGAGAGAGAGAGAACAATAAATACATTTTAATTTTAAAAAGAGAGAGATGTGCTGGGCGTGGTGGCGCACACCTTTAATCCCAGCACTTGGGAGGCAGAAGCAGGTGGATCCCTGTGAGTTCGAGGCCAGCCTGGTCTACAATGTGAGTCCGGGACAGCCAAGGCTACACAGAGAAACCCTGTCTCGAAAAATAAAAAAATAAAAAAATAAAATTAAAAAAATAGAGAGGGGGCGTGTAAAATACCCAAGTATTTAAGTAAAGAAGAATATGACCTTTGGTTAAGAAGTTCCTCAGTCAGAAAAGCTTAGAGTGGGCAGGGTCCTGTCCCAGGGCCTTTACAGCACTGTCTCAGTGGTGCCTGACATTCGCTTCTGGACCGATGAGATGGCCCATCTATGTGGGTTTAAGCTACGCTGTGTGATGTTTCAGCCCCACAGCCTCCCAAAGCCAATGCAGATATGGTCAAAGGCCAGGGTCTTGGTTCTCCACGAAGGGCGTGGCCTTAATCTGCTCTTACCGCAGACTAGGGAGCAGACCCATCCTTTCCGGAAGTGCCCTCTGGCTGAAGGGAACAGCACCTGAAGAGTTCTGTTGGAGCACCACACAGAGATGGGAAGGAAGCTGGCTGGGGTACCCTGGCTCAGACAGCATCCTGGCAGGATCCCACCAGCACCCCGCATGGCTGCTGTGGCCTGGCTTCTGTTGAAGACTAGGCTGGGCCCACTTGTCTAGACTTGAGAGGCAGAGGCAGGTAGGTCTCTGAGTTTAAGTGCAGCCTGATCTACAGAGTGAGTTCCAGGACAGCCAGGGCCACACAGAGAAACCCTGGCTCAAAAAAAAAAAAAAAAAAAAAAAAAGAGAGAGAGAGAGAGAACTTAAATAAATAAATGTTTCCATCATTTAATTATGATGAAATATTCCTAAGTGTCTGCTTGAAACATATACAAGGAACACACACACACACACACACACACACACTAAATGTGAGCACCAACAGAGACTCAGCATACACACACACTAAATGTGAGCACCAACAGAGACTCAGCATACA
>OU015746.1:2821459-2844904 GCA_907169655.1 Acomys percivali | reverse complement strand
GTGTGTGTGTGTGTGTGTGTGTGTGTGTGTGTGTGTGTGTGTGTGTGGTGGGATAACTCTTTTTATAGAAAGCAAACAAACAAACTGTTTTGTTCTAAAAGCCCAAAAACCAAACAAGAAAGAAAAAAGAAAGAAAGAAAGAAAGAAAGAAAGAAAGAAAGAAAGAAGGAAAGAAGGAAAGAGAGAAAGAAAAACACCATATGAGGATCTGCCTGTGCTGGCTGCCGGAGAGTTACATGCACTTGCACGGCCGAGCAGAGGCAAAGTGCCAGGCATGCTCCAGCCAGACCTTACCCACTTCCCAAGACAGCTGGGAGCAAGGCTGGCCCTGCCTTCGGCCACCAGCCTGGCTGGGCAGAGCACTGCCTTGTGCACAAATGCTCTCTTCCTCTTTGCAGAAACGTGGTAAAGTCCATGGGCCTGGACTAAGGGCAGGCGGGTGAGACACTGGGTGAGTAGGACCCAGCTCTAAGCTCATGCCCTTGGGCTGTGGGCTTGAGAGTCAGGCAATCAGGAGTTCTGGCTTCCTGGGGTTGGGAGAAGCCAATGTCTACAAGCCCTGGCTTGGCCCCCCCCCCCCCCGCCCGCCATCTCCCTGTCCACCTCCCCGAGCCCTTCCGGGGTCTCAGAATCCTCAACCTTGGCTTCTAGGCAGCAGCTTCCCTTGCCTAGCATGGAGCTGGCATTTGGCATTCTGTTCAGCTCTCTCTTTGTTCGCGGCACATAGAAACCCAGGCTGCTAGTCGGAGAAGTGCTCCATCCCATAATAAACAGCATGAACTATTTATAACCCTGAAAACATCTTTATTATTATTTTTCTTCCCTCCAGAAACAATCTCACACAATCCTGTTAAGTACACACCACCAAGGAATGGCGGGCCTCGGGACGGGGCCGCTTCCCCCCCGGCCCTGCCCAGCCGAGCAGATGGCGGCGTGGGCGGTAGGTACCAGCCTCCTGGCAATCCGAACATCTGTTCCCGTTAGAAAATGCTAATTGCCATCAATCAGGACAGCACCTACCCACATTTACATGCAAGCGCACATGCAAAAAAAAAAAAAAAAAAAAAATCTAAATTTCTCCCAGCGATGCACCGTTTGCATGTTAACTAGCCAGAGTCGCCTGAGGGTTGCTGAGCCAAAGGCTGCAACCATGGCCTGCCAGCCTCAGAGGCCTTGCCCCAAACTCCACCCAGGGCAACGGTGATAGAGTCACTCTGTAGGCAGCCTGGTTCCTGGCCCTGCGGATTCTCAGCCGCCTGGTCCAGAGTGGACATGGGGTCAGTGGCTCCAGGTAGCATAGCCACCTGTGCAGGGAGCCTCCCTGGCCTGGTTGTCCAAGTACCTCCTCCATGCTGTTTTCCAGCTGGGTCTGGCTTCTGCCCCATGGCCCTCTGTAAGCAAAGGTTCTGGTGTCCTGTGCCGTGATGCCCAGGACCGACCTGGCCTGATGTTTCCACCCAGAGGCATGTTCTGCATGCGCGGCAGAGTTTTCTAGAAACCTTATCTGTCCCCAACGGTTGCTGAGCGCCCCAAGCAGTGCGCCACTGTTCATAGACCAGGACCAGCCACCTCCTGTTTTCTACCTGGTCTTCATGGCCATCTCTCATCCTCTGGTCCCCAGCCAGGACTTGGACAGTCTGTCTCATTTTTCCTTGGACACTGTTTGGTAATCACAAGGCCCTTGGTGATCTGTCTGGGTTTGTCCTGAGAGCCAGGGACGGACTTGTGACTCTCCAATCAGTGCTGCCCCTCACAGGCAGTGGTGGATGGGGAGGGGTGGTATCCATTCACTCTCACCCCCTGGGTGGGGGAGGGGATCAGAGCCTCTCCTTCCATCCTCAGCTTCCCACAGGGGGCCGTGCCTCCTCACAGCATGCCAACCACCAGCTGCTTCATGGCACCTGGTGGGGGGGGTGGGGCAGGGGAGCACCTCAGCTCTCAATCAACCCTGAGGATGATGGGACCTGAACTTCAAAGGTTGTTCTCTTATATAAGGAGAAGCCATGATCCTCCCCACCTCTCCAAAGGAAAGTGATTTTTGTTAATTTTTCTTGCAGGTGCCAGGCAGTTGCCAGCCTTGGTTGCTATGGGGCCCTGTGACTGACTGGCTGCAGGGTGAACCCTTGGGATTGGAAAACAGATTTCTGTGGGGGAAGCATAGCGCTTCCTCACCTGGGATGGGGGACAGCACCAGTGGGGAGGGCCTCCTAGGCTCAGATCTGGCAGGCCATGTCATAGTGGGAGCAAGCCCCACCCGATTGATGCTGTCACAACGGTGGCTTCACTGTCCGTGAACACCGCGCACAGCCGCACATGGGCACACATACGGCACGCAAGGCACACAAATGATGAGTATCTATGCACACTGTGCAGCCAGGCCTGCTGACCAAGAGAAGAGTTTCTCAGTTTCACCAGGTAGGATGTGCTCCTGAGATACCAGGTGATACTGGGACATGGGTCCACTGGGAGCAGGTAGGAGGAGGGCAGGGGTGGAAAAGCCCACTTGTTCTTGTGCAAAGAAAGTGCACGTGGATGTCGGGGATGCGAGGTCACGTTATATCTGTGGCGCATGTCCTGCCTGAGTTGTCTGTGGTCCGCAAGCCTGTCCCACGCCCCGCTCAGCCTACTCAACAAGTGGCTCTGCTCCCATGCTTGCTGACTGCAGAAGGATGGTGGCAACACCTGGCTACCTTGTGGCTCTGGCCCTCGGGTCCCATCCCAGCAGGCGTCAGCAAGTGCTCCGCTTGTTCCTCGGCAGCCACGGCCCCGGTTCCACGTTCCACGTGATGTCAACTCCTTGTGACTGCAGCAGGGGCAGGGACTGAGCGAGGCCTCTGGGAAGCTGCCTTCCCCCTCTGCCTCTGCTTCCCTCTCCACCTCTCTCTTCTTCCCCTCATCTCGCTCTCCGTGTCTCGGCCTCAGTTTCCCAGCGGCTCCCCAGCACGGTCATCTTCCCCACCCAGGTTCCTGGTGTGAGGGCCTGGAGGTTTGTCTCTTCTCCAAAACTGGGACAGGATGGTGGATGGCCCTCCTCCCTGGCCACTCCTCTCTGCTATCTCACAGTCACTGTCTTGGTGGCCGAGTGCAGAGAACTGAGGGAGTCCCCAGCGGAGTGCGAAAGGCTCCAGCACGAGGGGACATGAGTTTGATCCTTTGCCCTGTCCACCCTGAGCCCCATAGTCACTAAGACTGAAGCTTTAAAGATAAGCTTTACAATAGTGATAGAAATCAATGACTTCCAGGCAGATGGGTGGCTGAGAAGATGGTGAAGAGAGACAGATGTTAGGCATGTGGCTAGATGCAGGGGTAAACAGAGAGCAGGCAACGGACAAATAAATAAATAAATACATCGCCATGGGAAACAGACACACAGCTGGATGAACAGACAGAAAGATAGCAGATACAACAGCAGACCGATACTATCTATATAGATATAGATGGTGCTAGGCATATGTATACACATAGAAAGATAATAAATGTACAAGTGGATGGATATACAGACAGGCAGGTAATGTATATATGCATAGGTAAATTGATGGGGAGGTAGATGGGTGGGTGAGTGATTGGGTAGGTAGGTGGATGGGTGGGTAGGTGGATAAATGGATGGATGGGTGGGTGGGTGGATGGATGGATGGGTGGGTGGGTGGATGGATGGATGGGTGGGTGGGTGGATGGATGGATGGGTAGGTGGATAAGAGGATGGATGGATGGGTGGATGGGTGGATGGATGGGTGGGTGGGTGGATGGATGGATGGATGGATGGATGGGTGGGTGGGTAGGTGGATAAGTGGATGGATGGGTGGGTGGATGGGTGGGTGGGTGGGTGGATGGGTGGATGGATGGATGGATGGGTAGGTGGATAAGTGGATGGATGGGTGGGTGGGTGGGTGGGTGGGTGGATGGATGGATTAGTGGATAACAAGTGGGTACATAAGTTGAAGGGTTGATGGGTAGGTGGATGGGTGAGTGGGTGAGTAGATGGATGGATGGATAGGTGAGTGGATGGGTAAGCAGGTAGACAGGTGGATGAGTATGTGGGTATATGAATGAAATAATAAGGGGTGGATGGAATGAGTGTGTAGGTGAATGGATAGATGGATGGAGGAGTGGATGGGTAGATTGATAAATAGGAAAGTGAGTAGATGAGTTGACGTATGGATGTGTGAGTGGATGGACAAGTGACTGGAAGAAGCAGAGGCAAAAGAGGATATAGGTGGATGTATATATCCAGAATAAAAAAATCACCTCTTCCCCATGTCTGATTCACAGTTCACATCTGAGGAAGCGGTCTAGACCTCTAGGGCCAAAGTGGTGATGGGTGGACCAAACATTCAAGCTCAGACTAACCTTCACTGGACACAAGGCACTTGTGCTAGGCTGGCCCTAGTCCAAGATTGTGCCCTCATCTCCACGGCTGCAGGGCCCCTCGCTGCCACTGTGGTGTTGAAAAGTCACTCCAGCTCCAGGGACAATCTCTAAGTCGAAGGTGGATGTGCCTGAGAACACTGTTCCCTCATCATGTCGTTACTTCATCCTGCCCCATGGACTGGCCTGGGCTGCTGCACCCTGTCCCAAGCCCCACTCTACTGCCCCAGCGTCCGTTAGCAGATGACACCTAGCCTTGTTCTCAGAGCCCCTGACAGGAAGAAGATTAGGGTCGGGGTAGGTGTAGGGTTAGAGTTAGGCTGACTTAGAGTTATATTTCTGTTGTGATCAGGTCAGGGTTAGGTGAGGATGGAGTGAAGACTGGGTTATGATTAGGCTTATGGTTAGATCAGCACTCGTAGCTCATGCTTAGAGTTAGTTTACTTGATAGGGGTTAGGTTAGGTTAGGTTAGGTTAGGTTAGGTTAGGTTAGGTTAGGTTAGGTTAGGTTAGGTTAGAGTCACATTAGGGTTAGAGTTAAGGCCGTTCTGGTTGGTTTAGGGTAGAAATGGCCTATGCCTAGGTTGTTCTAGGTTAAGGTTGGGCTATGTTTACCATTTAGATTAGCTTAGGTTATGGTTAGAATTAGAGTTTGGGTTACTGTTTGTGCTAGGTTAGGGCTGAGGTACAGTTATATTAGGACTTGGGCTAGGTTAAGGTTAGGGTTAGGATTAAGGCTAGGCTATGGTTAGAGTTTGCTGTTATGGCTAGGTTTGGGTTGGTTTTAGTGTTAGAGTTACGTCAGGGTCGTTTTAGGATTGTCGTGTGCTGAGCGTAGAGCTACGTTAGGTAGCAGCTTTGGCTAGAATAGAGTCTACGCTGGCTAGAGTCGATGTTATGCACAGAAGTAGGTTCTGTTCACAGAGCTATGTTAGGATTAGAGTTCTCATAGGACTCGGGTCTGGTAATGGTTAGAGTTGGGGCTATGGGTTGACCATGGTCTGGTTATTCTTAGTGCTAGTTATGCTGAACAAGGGTTAGTTTTAATGATGCTGTTTGCTTAAGTCTGACCCCAGATCTCTGCCTCTGTCTCTCTGTCTGTCTGTCTGTCTCTGTCTGTCTGTCTGTCTGTCTGTCTGTCTGTCTCTGTGTGTGTGTGTGTGAGTGTGTGTATGTGTGTGTGTGAGTGTGTGTGTGTGTGAGTGTGAGTGTGTGTGTGTGTGTGTGTGTGTGTGTGTGTGTGTGTGTGTGTGTGATTGCCTGACTGCACACTGCTCTCTTGACTGCCCGGAAGACTGCACTGATCTTACTGGCCTCCATCTTGTCTCACCTGGAACGTTCGCTTCCACATCCAGGTGTTTCCCGGTGTACCTTTTCTCCACTTGGACCAGGGGTTCTGAGCCAGCACAGCGTATCCGGGAGCCATGATTAAATCTGAGTGGAGTCTGGCTGGCGGCCCGGTGTCGGGAGAGCAGTCAGAAAGACCGGGTGGGTCACCCTTTCTTCCTTTAGATTCTGCAGGCCCTGGCTCGGGCATGGCCTTATGTCCTCCCTCCGTGTGCACTATTTTGAGTGCTGAGCCCAGCACGCGGGTTCCCTCACAGCTACGTTCCACAGACCTTAGACTTCACAGAAAAACCTGTACTTGGCCCATCCTGCATCATCCTGACACTCGGCCCACACTCATAGAGAACACCCACTCGAGGGAGGGTTGGAAGGCTCTGTGAAACTAGGGGTGGCGTGTTCTGTGTTTTCACATCGTCCCGGTCCAGCGGGTTCTGTACACGCCCACGTGCCTCAGTGGTTTCCATGCAACACCCTAACCCTACTGGATATGGGGGTGACTGATGAGACTCCTCCCAGCAGATACCATAGCCTGGGGAGCCCATGTTCCTGACTGCTATCCCTATGGGATTCGTGTAAAATGTCACAGTATCACATACAGCCTCATAAACTGTCACGTGGAGATAGTGTTTACATTCTTCTAGTCCAGGCCACGCTTCAGCACACACCTCATATAGCAACCCTCCCATGCAGCCCTACCCAGAGCTTCTCACTCTGGGGTCCCATTCCCTCCTGTCCTTGGTCCCCCCGCCCCAAGGACATGGGATGAGGAGGCAGATAACCCCACCAGCTGAGCGTTGCATTTGTCCGGTGCACTGGCTTTAGCTGAATATTTTGTTTTTGAGGGACTGCTGTAACATTACAGCCCACAAAGGCACACTGCGGTTTTCATGTAAGATGCGCGTGTGTTTTTAAGATAACAAATAAGACTTCAAGGAAATGTCATGCTTCCTTTGGCCCCCTTCTGGAAGCAGACGCCCAGGTCCTCAGGGGTAGGGCTTTAATATCCCCTCTCTTTGGGAGCCCTCAGAGGGAAAACGCACACCTCCAGCATGGTGCCGCGGGCCTCTCCATCATCCAAGACAAGCCATTTAATTTCTTCTCCCCTGAGCATAGCCTGCCACGTGCAGTGTGTGTTCCAGCTCTGAGAGGCACCAGAGGAGTGTTCACCACAAAATCACACCACCAGCTCCTGTTATACTCCATGAAAGGAAAGAACCCAGCAGGACTTACTACCTCATGGACAGACAAAAGATCCCACCCTGTGTCAGCAAAAGTTCCAAGCATCAGTGTGAGCAAAACAGAGGCAGCCATGAGTCCTAGGACCCGCCCCCCCGCCCCTCCCCCCCACCCCCGCTGGCGTGTGCATGCACACACACACACACACACACACACACACACACACACAATACATGCCGGGGAGGAAGAGGTGCCTCCTGGGAACAGGGTCTCTGAGTTTGAGGCCAACCTGGCCTACATATTGAAACTGTGTCTCAAAAAAAAAAAAAAAAATTAAATACTAGAGTCCTAATCCTCAACGTTTAGCCAGTAAGTTTGGGGACAAGGTGAAGAGAGGTAACGAGGGTGGGGTTCATCACCATGAGGGTCCCCATCCAATTTGACCACAGTTCTTAAGAGACGAGAACAGACACATACAAGAAGGAAGGACCCGTGAAGATGGAGAAGATGGCGTCCACAGCCTGGAGGGACGCTTTTGACTCCAGCCCTGCCAGCCCCTTCATCTTGATCTTCAAACTGCAAGTGGTTGGATTTGCACGGCCTCAGGCTGCTCAGCTCCTGAAGCCTTAGCGGATTCAACGCCTTCCCATAATGCTAAGCACTCTATGACACCAGGACACACCAATAGAATCCAAACTTAGGCAAACACCAGCTTTGCGAGCCCTTTCAGGTCCTCTGCGGTGTGGCTTTAATTCCTATAGGCGAGGCTCACTTCTTATTAGATTCTACAGAGTTATTACTCCATTTTCAGTATGGTGTAAAAGAATATAAATGCCGATTGCTACGGTGGTTAGAATGTGACCCTACCACGTTCACCTCCACCACCACCACTATCACAATCTACACTGCCATCACCACCTCCATCACCACCACCACTACCACCATCAGCACCATCACCACCACTACCACCATCACCACCACCACTACCACCGCCATCACCATCATCACCACCATAATTACATCACCACTACCATCACCACCACTACCATCACCACCACCACCATCACCACCACCACCACCACTACCACCACCATCACCATCATCACCACCATAATTACATCACCACTACCATCACCACCACTACCATCACCACCACTACCATCACCACCACCACCATCACCACCACCACCACCGTTCATATGTTGGATATTTGGTCTCCAGTCTCAACCCTCTGTTGAGAGGTGGTGAGATCTTTAAGAGGCGGTTCCTAGCGGATAATTCTTAGGTTATTAGGGTCCTGACCTCATAAAAGGGTAGCTCTCACGGGACCCTTACTCACCTCTTATGAATGTGAGATATTATACAAGAATCCGTCTCCCCTCTGACTTCCTGTCTGGACATGTGATCTCTCTATCCCTCCTGTAAATGCTCTGCCACTGTGGTAGCTGCCAGAAGGTCCTCCTCAGAGCTGAGCCGATACCAGTACTATACTCTGGAACCTCCAGAACTAAGTAAACTTTTCTGCTTTATAAAATGGTCCAGCCTTAGCTGTTTAGCTACAGAAACAGAAATAGACTAGCGCACTGTTCTCAAGGGCAGTAGTCAGTCACAGGGCCAGTAGCCACGATTCATAGATTGACCCTGGTGTGTGGACCTCTCTTTGAGTAGTGTTTACTGAACCATTCAGGACGCATGTTCTGAGTATCAGTGCTAGAACTGTGGTGGGGTCCACTGAATGGGCCGGTGCTCACAGTTGGCCCAAGGTTCTGTTTTCTCAGAGTTGTGATGGCTAACAGGGCGATGACACTCACAACCCTCAGAATGAACATTCCAGACAAGATGGGCTGCCCTTCTCCATACGGTCACCTTGAGGAATTCCTAAGCCTTCTGCACTGTTGGGGGGTGGCAGGGCCTCTGGGCACAGAAGCGCCCCTCATAGGATGTTAGGAGCATCCTATTTGATCTTTGATGAACTTAGGTTCAGCTTTGATTGCTCTCAGGTCTTGCCTGGGTGATGACATCCTGATTGACACCTGGTGATAATTGCAGGAGGCCACGCCCCGCAAGCTTCCTGCACTTCCAGACATAACTCAGTGGCATCCAGCGGTGTAAGGTCAAGGATGGAGCTGTCTGCCCCAGCAGAGGACAGGGCGACTCTCTCTCTCTCTCTCTCTCTCTCTCTCTCTCTGTGTGTGTGTGTGTGTGTGTGTGTCTCTCTCTCTCTCTCTGTCTCTCTCTCATTTCCTTTTCTACTACACACATGCATACATGCACGTGCACAGATATGTATACACACAACATGCACATTTGTACACACAATACATGCAAGCACACATGCACACAACATGACACACAGGCAACATGATACACAAATACAAACATACATAAACACACCCAAATGGAGCTTAAGCCGAGCTAGGGATGTCCCCTCCTCTGAGTTCTTTTTCTTCCTCAGGCCATGTGCCAATCCTCCTGAGCACAGGTGTCTTTGAAACCTCCAGGCCTGAAACGCCTGGTGGAACCTTGCAAACCATAACGAATGGCTTTCTCCCGTTTGGTACAAGCCCCCTGGCCTTCCTCCTCTGAGTGGAGGCAGTTGTCTCTCTAATGGTCTGCAGTGCCGGTGCCTAAGGACAGGGTGGAGAGCTACACAGCCGGACACGGGGACTTCGGCTGGGTTTCTGAGAGTCACACCAGCGAACCCCTTGTCTGACTTTTAGGTGACGCAGAGAGAAGAGCCTCGTGGCATCTGATGATGAGACATTCAGCCCTGGAATCGGGAGAGGTAGGCCCACAGAGAACCGCTCCTGCCTCTCTGTCCAGGGTGTGTCTTTTCAGGCACAACTTCTGCCCATAATTGCTGTGGGACAGAGCTGCCAGCCCTTGTGTGCTGTTCTGTGTTGACTCTATCCTGAAGTACCAGGACAGTTGCTCCCCCATTTCTGTGGACCGTAGCTCTCCCCGAGGACGTGGCCCTTCTCCGCAGGTAGCTCAACATCTCAATGAGAAGTGGGGCACACAGGCAGAGTGTCCCCAGTGTCCCCAGCATGGAAACCCGGATGCAGTTTGGAGCTCTCCCTCTGTCCTCTCTCCAGTGCCATTTGTTCCGTCTCCCAGAGTCCTCCTGGGCCTTCCACACATCTCTCCACTATTCTAGTTCCTAGCCCCAGGGCCTCCAGCTGGCCTTCTCCCACCCCCTGCCTCTGGCCTCCTCACCTGCAGGCCCTGCTGCAGCCCTCCTCACCTGCAGGGCCTGCTGCAGCCCTTATCTGTCCACTCAGAGACCCAAGTCCACTTTGTCCCCATCCAGGGTCCTTCCCTCCCTCTTTCCCTCCCCTCCCTCCCTCCCTTGCTCAGCACCCCTGCCCAACTTCCTCCAAGCCACTCTCCTCAGTCCTTTTTTAGACCCTGCATGACAGGGCCCTGGTTTCTCTCTCCTTGCATGAGAATATGTGCTTGGAATCACGTTATGAACAGGCTATTGTTAGAGCTTGATTAAGGTCCAGCTACTTTGCTCTTAATTGGCTCTCAAGACGGTTTTCCAGGGCTAGGCAGACAACTCACCAGATAAAACGTTTGTTGTGCAGGTATGAGGACTGGAATTCGGATCCATAGAACCCACACAAAAGCCACCCAGATGTGGGTGTATCCCGGAATCACAGGACTCAGGATGCAGAGACACGGGATCCCTAGGGCAAGCTGGCTAGCCCACATGCATGTAAACACACACACACACACACACACACACACACACACACACACACACACACACACACATATATATATATATATATATATATATATATATATATATGCACATGCACAACAAAGCATACGCTCGCTAAAAGAAAAGAGATATGACTTTTCACCATGGTATGATGGGATATGGAGGCAGGCAGCCAGGTTCTCTCAGTCAGTGAATACCAGCTATCACTGCCTCCTCTCTGTCTCTCCAGGACCTCCTGGGTCTGGAGGTTCCTCAAGCCTTCACTAGTGGTGGGAAAGTGTCTCTCACATTCTTACGTGGAAGCCTATTCTTCGGTCTCTATTTTAATGGTATCTGGGATGGGACCTTTGAGGAGGAATTAGGGATGGGTGAAGTCATAAGGATGGCCCCAGCACGGCATTAGTGACTGTGAGAGAAGAGACAGATCCAAGCTTCGGCGCTTGCTTGGTCTTGCCTGCCATGATGCGGCAGGAAGGCCTCCCCAGCTCCCGGCACTGTGTTTTTGGACTTTGCACTTCAGAACTGTACGAAACACTTGCTTTATAAGTAGCCTAGCCTCAGGTATTCAGTCACAGCAACAGACTAAGGCGTCCCCTCCTGCAGCTCGTGTCACTCTGTCTTTGCCTTACGGCCTGGCTCAGCCTTGCTTCCTTATCTCTGTCTTCAAACAGGCCAAGTGGTGTTCCAGAGAACTCCAGCGTCTGAGTGGCCCACTCAAGGTCACGGTGCTGGGACTCTCCTTACCCCAGCAACCGTGCAGGGTATCGGTGTGGAACTATGGTCCTCAAAGTGATATTCATATCCTAGTCCCCAGTCCAAAACCAGGAACGTCACAGGCGCCACCCAGTTAGGAGGAGGCTGGGCTAGACTGGGTGCCTAAGGCAATGACAGGGTCCCTACATAACGGAAGCGGATAAGATGGGGCACACAGAGAGCACGTGTGGGGGGACAGAGCCATGTCATGGAGAGGCCAAGATGGGAGAGATGCAGCCACAAGCCACACACACTGAGGCCATGCTGTGGGAGCTCAGAAGGGCCCTGGGCATCGACTGCCTCTGCAAGTCCCGCACTGGGGTTTCTGACCTCCAGGACAGAGAAAGACTAGCTCCTGTCTTAAACTGTCCAGGCTGCGACTCTGCTGCTGCCACGGAGCGATAGCACACCGCCTGAACACAACCAGCCAGTCTCTACTTCTCAGCGGCCACCCTGATGTTCTGGGACCCACCAAGGGGATTGCTGTTATCCCGTCCCTCCTGTCACAAGGCTTAGCAGCAGCCCAGAGGCACCTTTCCCACTCCACGGCAGGGGCTGCATCGTGTAGATCAGCCTAATAATTACTAACGCTTTAAACACCCTGGCAACTAATGTGTTCTAATTGGACAACTTCACGTAGGAGTCGAGACCTGGGGGCTCTCTGGCATCCGCTCTGACCCTTCCAGCCCCTTCCCAGCTCCACCGCAGAGCTCAAAGGTCACCAAGGAAAAAGGGTCACACCAATGCCAATGAGCAGTTTTCATCCTTCGACTAGCAAATATGAAATAAACAAAAGGACAGAGGAGATGCCGAAGGCAGATGGGAGAAGATATTACAAATGCCACCAGGGCCTGCGACATCTGTCTAGAGACTGGCAGGTGGCTCCTGGAGCAGACCCAGCGACAGTTACTTAGGGAATGTCCCAAATCCTAGAAGATTCCAGATGCAGTTACTCCTGGAGAAGACAGCATCCTTGGATCCTTCTCGCCTCCCCTGACACCTCTCAGATGTTGTGTGACTCTGAGCCTCCCAGGACTGCAGGGAGAGGCAGACGGCAGTGAGGCCAGGATGGATCTGGGCTAGCGGGACCGGGGAAGAAGACACAGAGAAACTTCAGGTGAAGGAAATCCTCCTCCAAAGGGAGCGGAGAGGATGGGAGAGAAGGGGAGAGGAGGAAAAAGGAAAAGAAGGAAAGAAGGGAGATGAAGATGGAGAAGGAATAGAGAAGATGGAGGAAGAGGAGGAGGAAGTAAAGTCAGGAGGAGGTGGCAGGTGGGGAGAAGGGGAGACATGACCATGGGTGTCTAGGTTCCCGGCTGAGCCCCGTGCACCCCCAGAACTCATTCCAGCGACTAAGATGCTCAGAGGAACTGAGAGACTGAGCCCCGCACCGCTGAGACTTCTTCCCCAAGCACAGTCAGCAGCAGCCACGGGCGCTTTTAGGAAGTCCCCTAGTGAAACCATCAGGTATCTGAGGATGCTCAGATGAGCACAGGAGTCCTGCCCAGGAAGCCATGTGTGGGTCGGAGGGGCTCCACCCCTTCTGCCTGGCAGTAACGCCGCAGCAGCGGGCAGGCTCCGGACAGACAGACAGACAGGAAGGTCTATTTTCAAGTGGCTTCTGATATGTCTGGGTAAAGCCATGATCTCTTGTTCCTCCCCACCCAGCAGACCTCGGTGCTGCTGCACGGAAAGAGAGGGTGGAGGGTAGTTCACCCTCCACAGACTCGGGCAGCCGGTGTACAGCGCGGCCCAAGGTGCCGGCATCCCCTGTGATGGATTCTGGTTTAACAGCTTTTAAAAACAAGCAGAGGAGATCCAGGCGTGATGGATGAGTGCAGGAAACATGCTCATTCGGAGATGATTTATGGGATGTTGCCTGTTGTGCTCATGGGACGCAGCTCGAGGGTGCGGGGCCTTGGAGATGGATGTCTTCCAACGCTGAGCACTTGTAGGGTGCCAGCAGCTCAACCAGGAACACGCACGCACCATCCCAGCCTGAAGGGCCCCAGCCTCAGTCGCCTACTATTCCATATGAGGGCCACAGGAGGCAGGTGGAAGACTTGGTTTACCCCCACTCAGCTCCTGAACATGAGCAATTCTCACCTCTCAAAAACATTTGGAGAAGGAACAGCTGGCCACAACCCCTGGCTCCTCCAAATGACACCAATAGTTCATATGAGTGTGGCTGGGAGTGCTTGAAAGCATGGAGACAGAAGAAAGGAAGAGGAGGGCTGGCACAAAAGAGTGGTGGCACTGCTGCAACGTCCCCTGTACCAGTGGGTGACAGACATCTCCTTCCAGTACATCTGATGTGTGATGAAGCACTGCCCATGGCCTGGCCACCACGACACCTCATTTTGCAATAGATTAATGTCCACCCATGTTTTTAGTGAAGGCTTGGTACTGGCTGCACAGAGAGATCCAAATTGACTCCGTACTGAAAGAGGTGAGCTTTTAAATAAGACCTAACGACAAGGTTCTTCCTAACGCACAAGAAATGGCACAGGGCAGGGTCAGAGGCAAGAAGAAATAATTTCCTCTCCCATCTTCCCTTGAGCAAGGACACTTTGGCAGTGACGGAGATCACGCTAAGTGGCCCTGCATGTCAGAGCCATCTCTGGAACTGTGACCCAGCTCTGTTTAGGCCGTAGGCCCTGGCAGCTCTGTGGGCCCAGGGACTTCATCTCCAACCGCAGAACCACTCTTAGGAGAAGTTCTCCACCAAGGAGTCAGAGCAAGGGATTCTCACACCCCGGAGCAGAGTTTGACATCACTGGGCATCATCACTCTGTGTCAGGGGATCTGCCTGCAGGAGTCGACAGTCGGGAGGTCAGCACGCTTGACCCCCTCCTCCGGAGACCTGCTGTCTACCCTCCCAGAGCTGACGGAAAGACAACTGTCAAGGACACAGAGAGGTGTGTGGGACCTACATCTGCGCCGTCCTCACACAAAGGATGGGCTCCCAATGAGTCTGCGCTCCCCCTGCCTTCACCCCGTGGGAAGGACAAGGCTTCTTGCCCTTGACAGCTGTACCTCCACACATCAGAGCTACCTTCTAAGCCCACAGGGGTCAGAACATGAGTGTGCTAGGCAAAGTGGCTCCATGTAGAGGCATCTGTGCCCTGGACTTCCCGGTTCCCTCCTGGGGACCGGCTGGACTTTGTGCTTTCAGCTTTAGCGACATGACCCTAAAGAGGTACCTTGCTGGGGACGCTGGGTCTCCAAAGTACAGGAAGGCGAGTCTGAGTCAACTGTCCTCATGCAGGGAGGCATAGAGCCTGGAGCCCCAGCAGCCAGAAACAGGTGCCTGAGGCCAGCTGCAAAAAACAGCTCCTCTGGGCCTCTCGGGAGTCACAAGCCATGATCTCAGAGTGTACTGAGGGAGTCGCAGCGTGGCTTGGGCTCACTGAACCGGGCCATCTTGGTCAGCAACCGGACAAGAGTCAGCTCAATCTTGGCCTGACCTTCACCTCTGGGCCAGTTCCAGCCCAGGTTGCTACTCAAGAACAGTTAGTGGCCCTACAGCACCCCCTCAGCTGACCCCACCTTCAAGTTGGACCTCCCCGCCCTGCCCCTCTATAGAAGGCAGCATTGTACTCATCTCATCAGACTGGAGTCACGGTGAAGTGCCGTGGGGCACATGAAACACGTGACGCGGGGAACCAGCCTGGAGCTGGAGTGAGGTCATGTCCGAACACCAAAACAAAAAACAAAACAAAAAAAACAAAAAAAAAACTCAGTCTTGAGACCAGCAGGAGTAAGGATCGCTCCCTCCCTGTTCCGTGCCTGCACACCCCGGGGCACACAGTCTTGCAACCCCCACCTCTACCATTCTCGAGGTAGTGACATAGTCTGGTGACCAGGTTTCAAGTTTCCTCATAAGGACATGTCCAGCTAGCATATCCTCTCCATGCACTTGGCCCCAGTCAAGGATGTACGCTCACCCCAAAAACCCCTACCCATTCCCCAAGGTTTATATAGCCCTTATTTGCACCGCCCCCAAAGAGAGCTGTATCACTGGATGGTGACCCCACCCGCACCCCTGCACTCACTGCCCACCCTGAACTGGGATCCTTCAGACCCTCCCACCTGGCTAAGCTTCATTCTTTTGAATCCAGCACCTGTATGTGCCTGGACACCCCGAAGGGAAGAAGCAGACTTCCACGGGCCAAGGAACAACAAAGCCCCTGACTCATCCCTTTAGTGGATGCTGTTGGCTTCAACAGGGGAACACCCAACCCCAACCCATGGCCTCTGACCCAGCCCAGGGCCCTGGCTTTCATCTCTACCTCATCCACGTCCCGCTCAGCCATGCAACCTTAGCCCTATCCTTACACACCCATCTTCTAGGTGGTCTGACACATCCCTGCCTGAGGCATTGGCATCGGCCACGCCTGTCTGGAAGGTTCTCTCACATCACCCTGCATAATCAGCAGCCTCTTCCAATCCCCCTCATCGGTCAGCTCAGCACACTCCCTCCTTTCCACTCCCTGACATAACCCGCAATACCCAGCAACTTGTTCTCCACCCACCACCAGGTTACAAACGCCACGAGCACCTCTTCCTCTCCGTTCCAGAGTCCAAAACAGGGCTGCGCTCACCCGAGCTGCTCGGATGCAGGCAAGCCTCAACCTACAACGGGCTGCATCCAGCCAACTCATTAGCCACTGAGATGTGAGGACACGTTTACGGTGCCTGACTCACCTACACAGCATTGCTGTCACCCTTTCTCCTCAGGACCGCATGGTCAATCAGTTGCAGCTACCCACCACCAGCTTGTTGCAGACCCCCTAGGCCAGGAGAAGATCCAAACCCCCCAAAACCCAAGCACAGTGTCTACTGAGGGCTCATCCCTTTCATACACAGTGCAGAGGTGGTCATATGATCAAGGGGCGGGCTGCGTTGCTGAGAGATGCACACAGAGCTGTCTGTGGACCAGTGAGCCTGGTGTAAGAAGAAAATTCCAGGGGAGACAGCTGGTCACGGGGGGGACAGTGACCATTGCCCTGGGGAGGCAGAGTTCTTTCTTACAGACTTTGAAAAAGGGTTCTGGGAAGCCACACTGCCCAGTGTCCAGTTCATACTACATGCTAGGCCCAGCGAAGGCCATCAGTGGGGAGCAGAGGGACGGTTCATCCGGGGCGGGGGAAGCACTTGCCACTGAGCTCTCTGACCAGAGCTCCCTCCTCAGAACCCGCATGATGGGGTTAGCCTAGATGTCATCTGACCACCACAGCTTGAGGTATTTCTTAGCCGGTGAACACACAGATGGTGCAGGAGTGGCGGGCGGGGGTGGGGGGCTCCCTAACTCCCCAGGGAGAAACCACGGAAGCATGGTACTCCGGATCCTCACAGCCCTTACCTCTGTGTGTCGTAGATCATAAAACTGAAATCACACGTGTAGCACTTTTCTTGGGGTCTGCAAACGGGCCTAGGGAATGATCAAAACTCAAGTGCCCCCTGAGCCCTGTAGCTAGCGTGGAAAGCAAACGAAGTGTTGTGGGTTGCGTCTGAAACCCCAAGTGTAACACTGGCCCTGGTGGCTCATGTCAGAATCGACCTGTTGCCCAGCCTGAGGGGCAGGGTACCTCCCGCACCTTGCCAGCAGGCTGGAGGCTTGCGGCTGCTCAGTGGGCTTCAGGGCAGCCTGTACGTTACGTCGCAGGGTCACATCCCAGCCCTGGCCACTAGGCACATCTCATATCGACAACCGCACAGCAGCAGACCACACAGCCCGCCAATCCTTCCCAAGCTAAGTCCTCCAAACTGTGCCAACAAGTGCCGGACACAGAGAACCAAGTCAACCCCGCATTTTCCTGGGGACCTGTGGGCTCTCTTTGTCTTAACCAACTCACAGAAGCCACTGAGACGCAATGAGCCGCAAACATATGCATTGGGGCACCCAGCCACTGCCCCGCCACGCCTTTGGAAGCGGCGTTACTAAAATGTTTCTCACTGCAAACTCAGACGCCGCCGAAGCAGGAGCGGGTGAGCAGTGTGGCCGTACCTGGTGGAGTGGTGTCTTCTTTCCTGTAGCTGGGCCCCTCAGAGGACCCGATGAGGCGCCCTCAGCACGGAGTATGGCTGGGAAGAGCGGGATCGCAGAAGAGTGTTAGGTTCTCACGGGTAGGTTTTCAACCTGAAGGGAAAGAAAAAAGAAAAAAGAAAGAAAAATAAACACTCAGCCCAGTAAATAACCTTTGATATAAAACCAGTACTGGCACTAAACCACAGAGAACGGGGCCGTAGCCTAGAGCTTGACACTAGGGATCAGCATCACGGGACCCCTGCCCCCACCCATAGAGCACATGGGTTCTGCCTGCCCCAGGGGAGGCGCTGGCTCTCTAGGAGGACACATCACCAGCACAGCAGTGCTTGGCACTCACCCTCCGCCATTCAGCCATCTGCCTGGGGTGTTGCCCTCTCTGGCTGACCACCTCCTCTAATTCCTCAGTCTGATTCTCCCACCAATCTGTTCCCCATTGCCTCCCATGGCCCCTTCTAGCCTCACTGCCAGCCTCTTCCAGCCTAAATTCTAAGCTCACACACACACACACACACACACACACACACACACACACACACATACACACACACCCCACAGACACCTTGCCCCTCTCTTTTAGTGCGAATGGTCACATGGTGTCCCCACTCAAGCCACAGCCCTCCAGGGGCTGTCAGTTGGAAGAAACACCCAACACTGCTTCGGTGACCATGGTGAATTCTGCCTTTGGGAGCTCAAGGTCCTCGGCATTTGAGGTTCAGAGAATGAGACCAGACGACAGACGCAGAGCTAAGGCATTCATAGGTGGCATCATGGTGAATCCCCCACTGCCTATAGGACCTTTGCAATCTGGAACCTCTCGTACCACACCCCCCCATCTCTGTGGCCTCCAGAATGTCCCTGTAATGCAGGGTAATCCCTCAACAACCCCCATGCCACATTGTGTGTCCACTGTCACATAGCGAAAAGGTCTCATCTGCGGAGGCGGGAACTGAGTCTTCCTCGGAAGCACAGTTATTGTGCCCCACTGCATGCTGCGTGTGCCCCCACTGCGTGCAGAGTACAGTACCAGGTCCCCAAGTCTGGGACAGGCAAGCTCATGATCCAGCTGAGAAACACAGAGTGCATGCCTACAGCTGGCCCACAGGGGATGGTCTGCTAACATGCTCAGCTTTCTTCTCTCTGCCAGACATGAGGAGGGCAAGTGGGGATCTCTAAGTCCCAGTGGTGTCCCCTGTACACACATGTGCATGTACACACACACACACACACACACACACACACACACACACATTCTACATGGGAAGCAAAGGCCATTATAAGCCCAAGATTTTGTAACACACTGTCAGCAACTCCTATGGAGAAAGGCCCTGCACTAGAGCCTACGGCAGACTTTTCCCAAAGCCCCCAGAGAGGAAGCTGCACATGGTTGGACGGGCTGGGGACATCACGGATTCTTTATAAATTAAATATCATCTAAGAAAGAAGCTTTATTTATAGGATGAGTGGCAGAAAGGGCCAGTGAGTGTGTGTGTGTGTGTATGTGTGTGTGTGTGTGTATGTCACCAGTGAGTGGATTCTTCACGCTGGAGGTAGAGGCAGGAGGATCAAGAGTTCAATGTCATCCTCAGCTACACAGAAAATATGAGGCTAGCCTGGGCTATAACACACACACACACACACACACACACACACACACACACGCACATGCACATGCACGCACACAGTACAACACACAGACTAAGGACCAACAGGAGAGTTTAAAATGACTCTCAAACCCAGAGAGCACAGCTCCCCACGCCACTAGCCCAGAGGAAAGCAAGACACAGCCCAGCCCACTTCAGTAGTAAAGATTACAGGGAATATGCAATATTCCGAGAAAATGAGCCGCCTCCCCCCCCCCCTTTTTAAATCGCTCTTGCAAAACTGGCTTCACCCTTCACTCCCCGAGTGCTTCATGAATTCTGTCTCCGGGGTCATTATTCTGGCATCTGGTGGGAGCCTGACAGTGTTACCGCGGCTGCACTTCTTTTTTTAATTCCAGCCTGTTTTAATAATACAGTGTACCTTTTGGTTTGGTGAAATGTGACATTATTCCAGGCACCCAGAGGCAACGGGAAGGGCCCTTATGTAATTTACGTGTTCTCCGCGCTGTGTTTAACACTCCCAAAGCGGAGGGCTGTAATTTGGGAAGTGATTCTTCCCAAGGTCAGGGGAACTGTTTGTGGAGCAAAGGCTGGTGGCTGCCTGACCTGAGCTCAGCCCGGGAGCCCAGGAGCCCCAGCTGGAGGACTCTGCACCTTAAATCATAAATGGTCTCAATTAAAAAAACAACAAAACAAAACAACAACAACACACACACACACACACAAAAAAAAAAACCCTGAATACCCAGCCCAGCTATGGCTGAGTCACCAGGTTTCTGGGGTTTAAGCAGATCTTAATGATGCCAGGGACACAGCCAGAGTGTTGGGGGTGCTTCTGCCTCCCAGCACCAAAGCAGCCCAGGTGTTCACCTTTTTGAATTTATCTTTTCACTTTGTGTGTGGGCGTACACATGTGGAAAGGCGTGTGTCTGTGTGCGCGCGTGTGCGCATGGATACTGTGAGTTGATGGCAGGTGTCTCCCTCCCTCATTATTTTCTCAGGGAGCATCTCCTGCTGAACCCAGAGCTCACCAGTTAGGGTAAGCCAGCTGATCAGCAAGCAGGGCAGAGGTTCCAAGCAGTTACCACTATATCCAACTTTTTATGTGGGCGCTGGGCAACCAAACCCAGTCCGTGATGCTTACATGGTAGCGCGGCATCTTCTGAACTACCCCACCAGTCTCTCCAGGTCCCATTTGGGAACCTGACATGGCAGACTGGGTCTGCCGCCTTAGGCTCACCAAGGAAATGCTGATCATCAGCACCCTCCCCCCCTCATACCTCCCCTCCCCCTCCCTACCCCCCCTGGCCCTTCCAGAAACCACCAAGGTGAGTCCCTCCTTTGCTGGGGACAAAGGGACACCACAGGGGCATGTCCCCAGGAAGCTTGCAGAAGAGACACACAGGCAGCTACCACAGGGGAGGTGGATAAGCCTAGAGGAAGGTGGGATCTTCCTTTGCACCGCGTCACGCCTTGGGTCTGGCAAACAGCACATGCTGTATCAAGACATTTGAGCAACTGAGGGAGTAAAATGTCAATGAGAGAGACAGGGAAACTACCATACTCCTGGGGGAGGGTGCTTTTGCTTCCCAGATAGAGCTGTGACAGACTCGGGGGGGGAGGGGGAGGAGGAAGAAGAAGATGAGGCGGAGGAGGAGGAAGGTGAGGAAGAAGAGGAGGAAGGAGAGAGGAAACAGGGCAGAGGAAGAGGCAGCAGGTGCCACATGACAAGGCCTCAGGAGAATGTCTTTCTGGGAATACTGAGGTGGAAAAACACTGGTTTTGGACAAACCAGGAAGAGGGCCTGTCCCTGTGAAGTCGGGAATCAGACCTTGTACGCCTCACCAAGGACTTTATGAAGTCACCAGGAGAATGTTTAAGTGGGATGCTATGCAGATTCATGTCTTAGCCGTGCATCCTGGTGTCCGCGCGGACCCCCGTAGACGCGTGAAAATAAGACAGGAATCTCAATTGACTGCCACAGGCGAGCAGATGAGACACGCAGGCTTGCTGAAGGGCAAGGGGGGTGCTAGGGGATGCGGCCAGCGTTGTTCAGAAACCAGTGCCGTGTGAGGTTGATACAAAGGACAACATAAGCCACTCCATAGCTCTTAGGTAGAGTTGTGTGCCCCTTTCCAGTGGAATGATGGGGGAGGGCGCCTCAGGATGTCAGGGGAGGTCGCCTTGGGAAGGGCTCATTGCGTAGAAATTTCTTCTGAATAAAACCTTCCATCTCGGCGTTCTAAGGATGATCCGAGATGAAGCCTATTCAGCAGGGAAGCTCCTTAAGCTCGTGAAGCAATTAACGCAATTCCTTCGGGAAGTCCCTGAAACCGAGCAGATTCACTACCGCCCCCCCACCCCCCGCCCAGGATATATAGGCAGTAAGGCCTGCCGAGAGACACTAGTTCAGCCACATAGAAGCGGGCAGAGCTCAGCTGAGTTACCTGTGAACGAACGGCTCAGACCATCTAAACTGCCTGAAAGAGACGTTTTCCAACCTGCTGAGCTGTCTTCAGCCTGTGCAGTATGCTTCAGGGCTCTGGATTTCCTGAGCTGTCACCTGTGCTGGGGTGGCCTTTGGCTCAATTCTGTTCCTGTAAGTGACCAGTCACTCCTACTTCTGTAAGTAACCACAGTGCAACTCATTGGTTTATCAAGTTGGTCTTGGTGATATCCGTAGTCTGGTCTGTTGTTTGTTCCCTATCTAGGGTGGGCATTTATCCAGGTCTCTCCTGGGAACGTGCACCCCAACAGGGCTTAAGTGGGGGGGGCACACCATTATCTTCATTACCTTTCCTATGTTAAAAACAGCACATATCCAGGACAGGGAGGACTGAGGCAGGAGTTTAAGAGTTAATACATTTCGAGGCTTGTGAGGCTGTAGAGGGAGCTGGAAGTGGTTGGGTGCTAAGGTTTAGGGAAGAGACCTTCTTGCTTTGGGGGCCTTGGTTAACCAGCCTCCAGGATGGCTCTTGTGATCCCATCTCCCTACCCCTGTTGCCCTCCGCCTCCCAGCTGGGTCATCTGTGTGAACAAAGAACACAATAGGTGAGGCACACACAAGCTCAGGTTACCAAGGACAACACAGCACCTGTCACAGGGGCCCTCAGCACCTCTAATGAGAGGGCCCTTGGGCAACAGGAGGCTGAGAGCCCATTGGATAGAAACTAGCATGCTAATTGCAGGCTGGATTCAGTCTGCCTCCAGCCCAGGCCCACCTTGAGCTCTTTTATTTATTTTTTTTTTAAAGATTTATTTATTAATTAGTATACAACATTTTGCCTGCATGTATGCCTACATGCCAGAAGAGGTCACTAGATCTCATTACAGATGATCATGAGCCACCATGTGGTTGCTGGGAATTGAACTCAGGACCTTTGGAAGAGCAGGCAGCGCTCTTAACCTCTGAGCCATCTCTCCAGCCCCGTGGGCTTTTTAAAAAGACACGTTCTGGAACCCCAGAAACTGAGGAGCAGGTAAATGACTGTTGTTTGAGGCCATCACGTTGGCAGGTCACCTATGCTAGAGTGGCAGCTAGCTAACCGTTTATGGGAAACTTAAGTGCAGCCTGAAGCTGCAGGTGTGCACTGAGCAGCCAGCAAGGAGGTGGAGGGGGCAGAGCTAGCTGAGGTGATGTGGGGTCACAGCTGAGACTCTCCAGGAGCCAGTGGGTAGGGGGAGTCTTGCACAGAGGAACAAGGGGCCTCAAAGGGAAGAGAGCCCAGCTGTTGCACAGGTTAGAGCAGCAGCCAGGCACCCTTTCACCCTAGCTGCCAGCCCCTGCTCACTCATCTTTCAGACTTTTCTATATAGGTCTCTCTCCCTTGACAACTAAGGCGAAGCTACCACTCCCCAAGCTCCCTGATCACAGCTCTTGTGTTTTGTGTTTCAGCGTCTGCATCCATCCAGCGCCCTCTGCGAAGGCTGAGGATTAGGTCCTGCAAACAGCGCCTGATATAGCCTAGGTCCTCAGTGCTATGGGAGAGATAGATGGATCAATGGATCGACGGATCAAAGGGTGGGTGGGTGGGTGGGTGGATGGGTGACCAACAATGAGGGCATCAATAGTTGGGTGGATAGATCAGTGGATGGGTGGGTGGTTCAATTAATCACCCATTTAAAGGATGGATGATAGATCAATGGCTTGATGTATAGATGGATGGGCAGACAGATTGACGGCTAGATGGATAACTGTATCAATCGATCTATGGATTGATAGAAGACGAAAACCTTAAACTACATCAAGTAGCCCAGGTCAACTGGTGGACAAGCCATTTCTCTTCTAAGTAATCACTTCTCTCTCTCTCTCTCTCTCTCTCTCTCTCTCTGTCTCTCTGTCTCCCTCTTCTTCCCCTCTCCTTCTCCCCCTTTCCTACTCCTTCCCCTCTCTCTCTTATACACACACACACACACACACACAC
>OU015746.1:2788940-2818574 GCA_907169655.1 Acomys percivali | reverse complement strand
GCAATTACATCCTTTTCAGGAAAATGGGTGGAAGCGGAGACCATTATTTTAGCCAAATTAACCAGATTCAGAAAGCCAAACGCCACATGTTTACTTTCCTATGCAGAACCTAGGTATTAGAATAGAATGGGAGGGACCGTGGGAGGAGGAAGGGACAGTGGGAAGTAAACATGTGACCTGAACAAAGCACATGCTAAACATTTATGAAAATAAATTTACAAAGCATTTTAAAACAAAATACATTAAAATGCCCTACTCATAGCTTAACAGATTACACATGGCAATAATATTTTAAATGTATTGGATTGAGCAAAAACTACATCTGCTGTGCAGCGATATCTACCTGTGCGCCCGTGTCCCGTTCCCTCCCACATCAAAAGTGTCCTGGAACTCCAAGCTCTGCCCCCTCCCCTTAGAAAGCCTTATGCCAGTAGGTGCTGCCAAGCTCCATGCCCTGCCCACAGCCCTGCCTGCTCACGGAAACACCGCGTGGCATCTCAGTTGGAAAGAGCAAGGAGCCTGGAGGGAAGAGTGGCGAGGCCTGGAGGTGCAGCTAGAGATCCGTGCGTGTTTTAGTCCATCCTGGGGACTAGTCGACAGCTCTGGGGAGGAGGGACTGTTGGGTGAGAGTGAGCTAAGAAGTGGACTGCTGCTAAGAGGAGATTAGGCCTCCGAGGAGGGCGCTGCGGCAGGGCCCCACTGGCGCATTAGGGATTCTGTGCATCGGCTTGCCGTAAATCACCTCCCATTCAGCCCTGCTGCTGAGGGGCTCAAAGGTCGATTTTCCGTGGTTATGACAACAAAAACGAAAATTGGGTCAAACTTGAAAGGTATTATCTTCCTCCGAGCTGCTAAATGCACGAGAGTAATGAGGTTGGTTAAGCAATCCACCTTGGCAGGCCCTGTGCTGCTCTGCCGACAGATGGACCACGTAAGTGGGTGGGCGCAGGCCGCCCTGCCATGCCTCCACCTGCCCAGCGGAAGGGTCCGGGCTCTCAGTCTTATGCCACCACCGGAAGCCTCGGTGGCTGCAGAGATGGGACACCTGCAGTCTCAACCCTTCTTGCCTCTGGGGGCTGCAGAGATGGGGACATCTACGCTCTTAGCCTTTCCTGCCACTGGGACTCCCCGAACTGGGAGAAAACATGAGACCAAGGTTCCCAGTGACCGGTCACTAGAGAGACCAGTCTTGCTCTGAGTCCCTTCCCAGTCTGCTCCTCCTTGTGGTCACAAGCTGGATCCTGGAAGAGCTGGGGAGCTGTGCACAACCTGCTGACAGCCCCACCTGCAAAAGGGCGCTAGCCTCGAACTGGCGCAGGCCCTGTGCAAACAGTGTGCATTTGCAAAGTTCGCCCGTCTCCTGATGGACCACCAACCACTGTGCTGTGTGCACAAAGCCTGCACAGAAGCTTCCACGCCTGGCTGTCTGCAGCCTGTGACTTGGACGGACTCGGGTTACACAGCGCTTACACAGTGACTGTCCCAGGCGTTGGAGCTAGTCTCAGGAACTACGTTGCCTTCACCGCCAGAAAAGGAGACCAGGGAAATCGGAGTGCTATGAAGAGAAGTGTGAGGCCCTCTCCCCGGGCTCTATTCAGAAATTGGTGGTTGGGGGGCAGGGCGTGTTTGTTAGACGGGGGTCTCCTGTATCCTCAGCTTGCCTCGAATCTACTATGTCAGGAATGACCTTGACCTCCTCATCCTCCCTCCATCATCTCCTGAGTGCTGGGATTGCAGGTGGGTCACCACACCGGGCCTGCTTGTAAATTATGCGACAGCCATTAAGATGGCTGGCGGTGCCTGACCTCTGTGGACACCCAACCGTGGGGAAGGAAGGCGCAGGCGTAGCTTGGGGCCATTGCCTGATTCACGTGACAGGAGGGCAGTCGAGAAGCACGTGCCCGTGGTCTCCTGAATGCTTCTGGGATGCGCCTCAGCAGTCAGTTCCCAAGCTAAGCTTGATGTGAGGTGGAGTGAAGCGAGGCCCACTCTACACTGCGGCTGACCTCTGAACCCACGGGACACGTGACGAGTGACTGTGGTCCTTGCAAACTGGCACGTACTACCTGAGCCCACTCACACGAGAAACAGAGAGCAGGAGGGGGATTCCAGGATGGGGGGGGGGGAATGAGGGGTGGGGGAGGGGCAGGGGCAGAGCTCCTGTGTTTGACGGGGACAGTGTTTCAGTTGGGGGAGATGAGAGTGTGTTCTGGACACTATTTGTGGTGGCGGCCGCGCAACCGTACGCATGCCTTTAATGCCACTTCAAGCCATCAAGGAGGTCCATTTCATGTAACGTATATTTCACGACTTTCGCCATTTTATATTATATAAACGCAAAGTGCTGTGTTAATGCCTGGCCTGTGAGCCCAGTAAGAAAGTGGCCGCCTGTGAACATTCCCTTTGTGGCTCCTCTTGTGTTCCACACCTTCTGGGTGGTGGAGCAGCATAAAGCTTGTTGGTGAACTGGAGAAAATGTCTCTGTTCCTTGCTGCCGCCTCCCTCAGCCCCACCACAGCTTGCTATGTGGCCGTCTGTGTGGTCCAGGCAGGCCTTTGTAGAAGGACACACACTGCCGCCACCACCACCACGACCGCTACTGCTCCCGCTACCGCAATCCCCGCCTTTCCACCCCTCCTCGGTTTTTGTATTGGTTCCTTTAAAATCCTATCTATTGGCTCAGTCCAGGGTGGGAAAAGCCACAGACTGGGTGTCTCAAGTACCACTTTCTCAGAGAGCTGCAAATTGGGGTTCTAATATCTGGGGGAGCGGCATGGTGGGCTGAAGTGAGGGCTCCTGACCTGGCAGGCAGGTGGCTGTCCACAGTGGGGAGCAGGAAAGAGCATGCCTCTCCTCATCCCTAATCCCATCCTAAGGGCCCCACCCTCATGGGCTTACCTAACCCAGATATCCTCCCAAGGGCAGCATCCCACTGGGGGGTGGGGCTTCAGATCACACCAGAACTCTGGCCCCTGCAGAGATTGAGCAAGCCAGTCCCTGTGCTAGGGGGGGTCAAGGCCAGTGAAAGTATCCACTGATCTGCTTGGGAACATGGAAGTGACTTTAAATTTTCTAGTGGCCTCACTAGAAACGTTAAAAGCTAACAAGGAGCATCAATCCTTATGATCTTTTTATTGACCACAGCGTTTTCCAAGATGCCTTCCTTCCAACATGCAATCAATACAAAGATCCTGATGTGAGATTTTATACCCTGCATCCTGCGCTCAGACTCTTGAAATCCGGGGTTCGTTTTAAGTGCTCCACACCTCAGCTGCGACTCACCCCATCGCCAACACTCCCTGATACCCGTGGCCATGGCTGCCATGTTGCAGGCGAGAGGCTGCCTTGTGTCCTGCAGCCCTCATGATGGCGCAGACAACCAGGAGGTGAAGAGGAGGAGTGTGTGTGGGGGGGGTGGGAAGGGCAGTCCTCTGTCTTGTCCCTCCCTCAAGTATTACACACCAAGCCCCTCCACAGATCCAGCTGTACAGGAAGCTCCATGGGAATTCTCACACCACGCAGAACATAAAACCCTCCTTCCATCCCAACTTGGAGTCCCGCAGACCTGACCTGGAGACATCTCCATCTGTGACACAGTCAAGGAAAGAGAAGGGTTGGGGAAAGGGATTGGGGCCCTCTCACCTTGACTTCCTGTGACTGCAGCACATGCAAAGGCCTCCCCAACCCCATTTCTCTCCTGCAGCCACCCCAGTTGGGCAACTGCTTGGTCACTGAAAACGGTCTAGCACCAACATGTGTCTCAAAAGGTAGCCAGAGGTTCAAAAGAGGAGAGTTTGCATGGCAGCCATTTGCAGTGCGCTCTCTCTCTCTCTCTCTCTCTCTCTCTCTCTCTCTGTGTGTGTGTGTGTGTGTTGGGGGGTGCTCATGTGTGGAGGTCAGAGGTCAACTCAGAAGTCCTTGTTTCTGCAGACAGGGTTTTTCACTGGTTTTGAGCTTGCAGCTAGGTCAGCTGGCCAGAGAGCCCTCGAGATCCTCCTGTCTCTCTCTTCACAGTGCCAAGATTCAAGTGCACACCACCAGGCCAGCTGGTTTTCATGGGTCTTGAATCAAACTCAGATCCTTATGTTTGCTGTCAAGCACTTTACAGGCTGAGCCATCGTCCCAGCCCCCACCCACAGCACATTCTTAGAAGTCTCCGCTTCTTCCTGTCAGAGCACTGCCAGGAGGACTCTCATGTGTCTGTGGAGGTCATCTCCGTCCATGAGGGACACTTCCGCATGACACGTACTAGTGTCTAGTGCTGCAACAAATGACCACAGCTGGGCAGCTGAAGACAGCAGACGCATGCCCCAGCCTCAGCGGGAAGCCATAAGGCCAAAGTCAGTTTCACGGGATGTGCATGGAGTTGACAGAGCCATGTGCCTTCCGCAGGCTGGAAGGAGAGGCCTTCCTGCCTCCTCCTGCCCCTGGAGCCTCAGGCATCTCTCAGACCCTGACTACATCCCTTCAACCTCTGTCTCCAGGGTCACAAGGCTTCTCTTCTGTTAGTCAAATATCCTTTTGCCTCCCTCTGAAGAACACTTATTCTGATGTAGAGGGCTCCCCTGGATGGTCCTCACTCACACACAGTGATGTGCACACCTCCTAGGGATCAAGGTGTGAGCATCTTCTGAGGTCCTCTATTCAAACCAGAAGGGAATGTGAGAGCACCCACAGCCCTGGATGTCTGCCTGATCATGCTGGCCACAGCATCCAGCATGCATAGCATCCAGCACGCCCATCTCTTACTTCAGAAGCTGACTGCCGGCCCACTCGCATCTTCCACTCTGTATGGACGACCCCAGGTGACGTGTTAGCATGTGACCAGGGACACTACCACTACCCTTCCCAGCTCCATTTGGGGGACTTCAGGCTGGAAAACCCAGGCTCCCAGCAGCACAAACCTGAGTCAGATACAGGGAAACCATTATGTACGCCAGCCTTGTGGAGCCACCAAGTGTAACTTCAGCAGGCAGAATGGACTGGGACATTAGGGTTCCGTATCCCAGCCTCAGGGGAGGGATAGTCCTATTGGCTGTTTCCCAGACATCCTGTCCACCTCAGTGGTCAGTGTGGACCTTGGGCAAGCAGAAGGCTTCCCTTCCGGAGCCGGGAGGCATGGCCCCACCACCACGTCTCCCGTGGCTCTACCGTCTGCACAGGAGACGAAAAATCACAATAACAGCTTTGAGGCAGCAGCATGATATCTCTAGAGTTCACCCGGGGCAAGCCATTCACACACACACACACACACACACACACACACACACACACACACACACACACGCCCCTGCCCCCGCCTAGGACCACACCCATTCTGCATGGCAAGGAGGCGGGGCCTGGCTCCCAGGAGAAGATGGCTATAGTCTACAGCCCCAGGAGGCTATGCCGCCAGGACACCATCAGTGCACTCTAGTCAGAGGTCCAGAGGTTCATCCACCAGCAAGAAAGCTTCCAGATCACCACTTGAGCACATAGAGAAAGTCTGGCCCAGTGAAGACTGCTCTTCCTGGCCTGGGATCCTCGCAGCGTTGACAAGGCCACTGAGCAGCGAGGCTCAGTCTTCTGCTTGCCCAAGACCCCTCTGTCAAATGGCTTCCTCTTCTCTTTCTCTCTCTCTCACTTGTCCCCAAACTGGCCCCTATGACACTGTGTGGATGTCCCAGGACAAGGAAGGACTGTGGGCCTCAGAGTACAAGTTTCCACAGCGGAAGCTCTCTAAGAGGCCTGCAAACTTCCTGACGGCATTGGGAGCACCGGTAGGCCCCGGTGGCCACTCAAAAAGTACCAGGGTGGGGGTCAGGAAGGCGGCAGGAAGGAGAAAACAGTGGCAGCCCTGAGCCCACGGTGGGGACTTAGAGGACCTGCCAGGGCAGGCCTACCAGGAGCAGCTGCTACAAGGCGGGCCTCATAATTCGAGGGAAGCCCTTTAGCATCTTGGGCTTGGGGGCATGCCAGCATATGCTGAGTATTCACAGCTGCTAAAGAACGCTTGAGGGTGACTGTTCGGCTGGGGCAGAGGGCGGACCAAGATGTGTGGTAATGCCACCAGCTCCTTCATTGGACATTTGCTTGCAGGAGGCCATTTGGTCCTCACCTCAGGGATGCCTGCCCCCTCTGCCTAGCTTCCTCATCTGTCCTCTGGAACATGGCGAGGACTAATCTCAGCCCTCCCCTCCCCCCCTTGTTTCTCCGCCCCTCAATGCCTCCGACTTTCTCTCCCCTCCTCACTGTCTCTCCCATAGTCCCCTGGGGCTCAGCCCAGGCTCTGTGGAGCTGAGTGGTGGTGGTGGTGGGGTTTAATGGCTCTGGTTGGGGTAGAACAGGTGGCCCTTCGCAGCCGTTTCTCCCTGTTATTGTGAAACTATGTTCTCTGGGCATGGCGTGGTGTGGCAGTTTGGATGAGGATGGCACCTACAGGTTCATATGTTTGAACACTTGGTCCCCAGTTGGTGGAATTATTTGGAAAGGACTAGAAGGCATGGCATTGTTGGAGGAGGTGGTGTGTCACTGGAGGATGGCTTTGAAGTTTAAAAGACTCAGGCCATCCCTAGTCTGTCTGTCTGTCTGTCTGTCTGTCTTTCTCGTTCTGCCTTATGCGTGGTTGGAGATCAAGATGTGAGCTCTCAGCTGTTCCTCTGAGCTGCTATCATGGACTCTAGCCCCTGAACCCATAAGTGCAATTAAACACTTTATCTTGTAAGCCGCCCTGGTCATGGCGTTTCATCACAATAGGAAAGTAACTAAGACACATGTCTGTGTCCATGTTAAGTCAGTAAGTTTGACCAAATCTTCTATGTTCACAAGACCCACAAGGCTGTTAACATGACCTTGTGGGAGCTGGGGTTTGTCGGATGCTCACCTGAGGATCTAGCTGCTCACGCTTTCTTCTGTGCCTTTAGCTGCACATAATCCTGCCCCAGCTATGTGTGGTCCTGGGAGGTACAAAAGTACATGGGAGGTGAAAGGTTGACTGAAAGAAGGGCTCTTCTCTAGCACTTTGGCAGGTGGCAGGTGGGCCTTTTGGTGACATATCTGTTCTAGGGTTTCCCATGTTCCTGTAAGTACCCTTCTCTGTGTGACTGTAAGTTCGTTCACCAAGCTGGACCTCAATGGAGTCATTTCTTTACTCTGTCACTGATGCTGTATCTTGGGTGAACAGACATTTCTTCATGTCTCCCCAGAAGAAGTTGCACAAAACCTGTCCTCAACAATGAGCCCCAAGTCACCAGGGAGAGCCGCAGGCTGCCTCCTGTGTGACCAGGGTCCCACATTTCCACAGCACAACCTGTGGCCAGGACACAAACATAAACCTTCCTTGACAGCCTGGAGTGACAGTCACTGGGTCCAAATTAGCACCCTCCTCCACCTTGCCGTGGAGTGGAAACACTTAGGGAGCTTTGAAATCTCCCACGCCAGTCTCCTCACGCTCACTCCGTGTCAACAGAACCACAACGCAAGGCTAGGTGGGCACTGGTAGCTCTGAGGAACAGTCCAGCCCGGGAGCCTCACGCTGGAGTCTGGGTCCCCTCCCATACTCTAGCCCTGCGGTGGGGTCTGGAAAAACATCCTGCAGAGCCAGGATATGGCAGGAGGCAGCTGAGGGGTCAGTTGGCACGTTGATACACAGGAGAAAGAACTCAACAGCTGCGTTTCAGTATGGGTGGCTGCCTTAGGGCTACTACTGCTCTGAGGAAACACCATGGCCAAAAACAAGTTGGGGAAGGGGAAGGGTTAATTTGGCTTACACTTCCACACCGTAACCCATCTCTGAAGGAAGCCAGGACAGGAACTCAAACAAAGGCAGGAACCTGGAGGCAGGAGCTGATGCAGAGGCCGTGGAGTGCTGCTCACTGGCTTGCTCTCCATGCCTTGCTCAGCCTGCTTCCTTACAGAACCTAGGACCACTCGTGCAGAATCAGCCCAACCCACAGTGGACTGGGCCTTCCCTCGTCAATCACTAACCAAGAAAATGCCTTACACTTGCTTGTCTGCAGCCCAATCTCACGGAGGTATTTTCCGGATTGAGGGTCCCTCCTCTCAGATGACTTTAGCTTGTGTCAAGTTGACATAGAGAAGCCACAAAGTGGCAGTCACTGGGACAAAAAGAGGAGATCCCTGCAGTCTTTCCCAAGTTCCCCTTCAGGCCTGAGAACACTGCCCAGGAAAGCTAACGGCCTCCTCAGGCTCTGAGCATGGAAACACCTTCCTTCCAGCACAATGACAGGTTTCCATGCTGTACCTGTGTGGGGAGATCCAGAAGCTTCAGTAAGCTCCACCAGTCTCTCCATCCCTCTTCCGTACAGACGTTACACTCGCAAGTGACATGCTCATTTCCAGACTCCATGTCCTGCAACTTTGCTGTTTGGGGGACCGTGGCAAGAGGGGTACCATGCACGCGCAGCCCCTCCGTCTGGTGAGGCATCTATTAACATTCCCCGAGTAAGTTGGGGCTGTAATTACAGCGAGTGATTAACAGGCCTGAGGTAGTCTGTCTCAGAGGGAACAGATTAACAGCTTGGGGATGCCTGCGCTCACCTCAGAACCAGTAGTGCATCTTAAACAGGGCCCTGCGCCCCCACTAGCTGGTGATTAATGGAGGGGATGTGGACAGAGGACGTTTCTCTGGTACCTGGCACCAGACTTAGTGCTCCTCTTGCTGGTCAGGTACAGGGGGAAGGCTAGGAGGCCAGCCAAGGATTGAGACATAAACCTGGAAGCCCCAGATGGGACGCCCATTTGCCTCCCTCAGGGCCAGTACGGACTCCTGGGCTCTGACAGCTGCCTGGTGAAGGAAGCAGAGAAAGTTTAAAAAAAAAAAAACAGTGTCCCAGTGCACCCCAGGAGTGGGCATTCGGCCCCTGTCCCCCAAATGGTGTGCAATCCATGGCTAAACCCCTCTGGCCTCCACACCCTCAGATAACACTCAGCATTGTACTAAGAGGCAGAGACTCCTGCCAGATTGCCATCCCACAAGACGGGATGCCAAAGTCAAGAAGAACACTTGCCCAGCTGGCAGAGGGAGTGCAGGAGTCTCCAGCCGGGTGGTGTCCTCCTGAGAGTGAAGGAAGGAGAAAGAGGGCAAAGGGGTCACTTGCAGGCAGGTGCGCGTGCACGCGTGGGTAGAGGTGTCAGGGTGAGACATCGCTCATCCACGTAGATGTTGGAGCTCTAACTAAGAGCCCACTAAGAACACAAAAGCCACTTATAGGTGCCACGGCCCTTCCCACGAGGGCTCTCGTTCTGGCAGAAGAGAAACGTGAACACGTCGTCATAAACGCTCGTGGGCTCCACCACAGAGGGTACAGGGAAGTCACACCAATGTGTCCACTCAGCCCATGTGGCCTGGGGGCAGGGACAGGGAGGGTATGATTGAAGAGGAGGTGCTAGGCAAACCCTGAAGCCAGATGGCGACCCATCAGGTGGGATATGTCATATGCGCCATCAGCTGTGGCCACGGCACACATATCATGTATTGTGCCAAGCCCCTTCCTCACCATAGGGACACACTAAGAGGGGACAAGGGGCCTCAGTGTCACACACCGCTTGGGATCCAATGGCAGCCCGTGCCTCTCCCCGATGTGTGGCCCCTTGCTGGCTGCCACTGCCCTCCTCTTTAGCTTCTGTCTCCCAACCACATGGCGCAGCAACCGGGTCTCTGGCTAGCTGAGGATCCCTGTGCCTCCTAGTGAGGCAGCCTGTGACCCTCCGAGCGGTGGCAATGTCTGCAGCCATGGCTTTTCTTTCCAGGTGTGCAGATCCCCGAGGTTGGTACACCATGACTTTTCCTGGGCATTCGGGGACTGGCCTTATGATTTTATGGCTGCTGGACAAAATGTCATGCCCAATATGGGCATGCGACCAGCCCTGCCAGTCTTCACAGAGCATTAAGATCAGTTCACGGTTAGGCCTGTGACCTCAGCCAGCCAATCATGCTCTTTCCTAGTTTTTTCTCTTGGGGGGTGGCTGACAGGAATGGTCTTCTGCCCCTTTGGGTTTGCTTTTAGGGAGTGGGGACGTGTAGGGTGAGGAGCCGCACAGACAAGCTGCCACACCTCCAACCCGAACCAGACGCAAGGAATCCGTAGGATGTAGAGAGAAGGAAGCCCACACGCTGAGAGCCTTTGCTTGCATCCCCACAGCATGGCCGCACTATAGTCCTCCCCACTCAGGAGTCGCTCACGTGAGCTCACTGAAGGCTGCTGTTGCCCCCACTGAGTCTTCTCAAAGCCCAACAGGCAGATTCTAGAACCTTCCATTTCAGCCCACACACCCCAGGAGCTGAGGTGGGGAGGCTGCATCTATACACTGCTGTCTCCCTAAAGTCTTGGCTCCCATGTATGAGGGTGTTCCAGGTGGAGCTATGTGGCAGTGGTATGGCTTGTGTGGCTCCTCTCCTGTGACATGGTTCTTTCAGGGCATGGCAGGAAGAACAGAAGACAAGAGCCTTTTCAGAGAGACAGGACACTATCCCCATTTCTGGCTGTACCACCAATTCCTTCCTTCTCTACCTGGCTGCGGGAGTTCTCTGAACTCTCCCGCACACCCTGAAGCAGGGACTGGGTCCCACCCACACCTCTTCAACAGAGATAGAACTCCATAACGGAGCAAGCAACTGAAAAGGGAACCTGATGGGGCTGGAGAGATGGCTTGGCAATAAAAGTACTGACTCCTCTTCCAGAGGACCTAGGTTCAATTCCTAGCACCCACATGGCAGCTCACAACCTTTTGTAACTCCAGTCCCAGGATATCAATGTCCTTTTCTGTCCTCTGCTAGCACCGGGCACACATGTGGTACACAAACATTCATGTATACATACATACATACATGCATGCATGCATGCATACATACATATATACATACATAGTGGGGAAATACCCTTATAAATAAAAACAATTTTTTAAAAGGTCGGCTGCCGCTCTGGACAAAGGGCAGTGTTTCTCGTCTGTATCTGAAGGGCTCTTCCCCTCACAGTGAGCCCCACCGTGAGCCACCATCAGTCTTCCCCTGGGCCTCACAAGGGTTGGCTATCACTGGAGTCACCAAAGCCCTGCCTGCATAACAGAGCACACAGAGGACATGTGACCAATGCCCACCATCAGCACTGACCTCATCTTTCTTATCTTCTCAGTGTCTCTGCCTCCGTTTTCCCCATTCTAGAACATTCTCCACCAAAAACCGATTTATTCTCCACTTTCAATTCAATGCCCCTGTCGCAGTCGCATTGCTACGAAGTCCCAACCGCCCTCAAAGAAGTGCCTGCTTTTCTCAGGGGTCCCCCTGAAACACTCAGGGGTTGCTGTCCGAGTTCATCAGACAGGCTAGGGAGCTCAAGCCACCGCGGAGGCGGACACTGTCCTTTCTCTCTGCGCAGAGCCCAGCACGCTGCCTGGCGCACTGAGGGCTTTGGTCCCTGCAGGATGGCATGGCTAAGTCTGTCACTGGTGAGGTGCTCACTTTATCTCTACCTTCCAGAAAGCTGCTTTAATTAGGACTCTCACCTCCAGGACCTAAGTCAAGGTCTCCTCCGTCCAACCTGCCTGGAGCCGGAGGTTCTGTGTGCCCAGAGCCAGGGACATTTCCGCGGGACAGCAGATAAGGAAAGAGAAAGGGAGCGAGCACTAGGCAGAGAGGAGTGCCAGCTGCTGCCCCGTCAGCCAGCATTCTCGGGGGATGACAGGCGTTCAGCACCACAAATGAAGAAAAATGGAGTGTCCCCACTGCCTAGAATATTCCTGTTACCATGGGGCTTAAGATAAAAAGTGAAGAGGGACAGGAACTGCCAGGAAGATGCCTGCAGACTGAGCCTGTGACATGCCTGAGAACCAGTGCTGCTCTTTTGTCCTTTCACATCCTTTGCAGGCATCACTTGACCACCTCTGCCCACCGGGCTGCCCACCTGGCCACCCCTGACCACCTGGCCACCCCTGACCACCTAGTCACCCCTGACCACCTGGCCACCCCTGACAACCTGGCCACCCCTGACCACCTGGCCACCCCTGACCACCTGGCCACCTCTGCCCACCTGTCCACCCCTGTCCACCTGGCCACCCCTGTCCACCTGTCCACCCCTGACCACCTAGTCACCCCTGACCACCTGGCCACCCCTGACCACCTGGCCACCTCTGCCCACCTGGCCACCTCTGCCCACCTGGCCACTCCTGCCCACCTGGCCACCTCTGCCCACCTGGCCACTCCTGCCCACATGGCCACCCCTGCCCACCTGGCCACCTCTGCCCACCTGTCTATCCCTGTCCACCTGGACACCCCTGACCACCTGGACACCCCTGACCACCTGGACACCCCTGACCACCTGCTCTGTAGTCCTGGGAGCTTCTGCCCTAGACACAGAGGCTGCACTCTGTTCTCTAGGAAGATCACAGAATCTGACTGGAGGAAAGCACTGCTTTCCAGAACAGCCTGTTTCAAGACACTGGAACGATCCAAAGGTCAGAAGTCAGAGAGGGTTCACAGGGCAGCAGGCAGCCCTCCTGGCAGTGCTCCCAAGATCAAGGCCCAGGAGCATGGGTGAGAAGCTGCAAGGTGTTGAGGAGCTGAGACCCTGGGCCTCCCAGATAAGGCTCAGACTCACTGAAGGACTGTGGGTGAACTTTTCATGGTGCCACAGAACACTCTTCAGCCCTGAAAAGGGCCAAGTTCTCAACCTGCCACAGCATGGAGAGACAGGGAAAAGCTGTTTTCAGTTGGAGAAATTCAAACACATGTGAGAATCTAATGCCATAGTCCCTGGGGGTAGGTAGGCTTAGAGAGACAGAGGGCGGCCATCAGGACCCAAGAGATGGAGGGATGGGGTCAGGGTCTTAAACAGGCATGGCAAGAAGGCACTGGAGATAGACAGAGGTGATGGCTGCCATGACAAAAACCGTAACACCAGGGACTGCACGAGATGGTAGGTGTCATACGCATTTTTTCTGAAGTGCTTTGCAACAGGATCATGAGGCCAAGTTCAGTCCTCAGGACCCCCATAAGAAGCCAGGTGTGGTGGCGCACGCCTGTAATGCCTAGAGCACCCTTGGTCAGCCAGTCCAAAATAGTCAGTGACCCAGGTGTCAGTGAGAGAGCCCATCTCAAAAAACAAGGTGGTTGGCTTCTGAGGAATGACGTCTGAGTTCCACACACACCTACACACACACAAATGTACACACACACACACACACACACACACACACACACACACACACCGAAGAGGAAGACGGGAGAGGAGAGGAGGAAGTGGGAAGGACAGATGGACAGGACTCAGTGACAGAAGGGTGCCAAGTGCCCTGACCTTGCTTGTCTCTCACTGGGAGAAGTGCTAAAGACACCAACCTCAAGGTGCAGAAGCCCAGCCAGCCTCTGAGGCCTCACCCTCAACTTTAGGGGGTGAGAGGGGCTGGAAATGACACCAGAAATGTCCACTTCTGAAGACATGTCCCTTCACCCCCTCCCCGCAAGGGCTTCGGGAGCACCTGCCTACAGCCGACTACGCAGGGCTCCTGGCAACTCACGAGGCTTCCTGAAGGCTGCTGGCCCGGGGTCTGACCCAGCATTGATCCTCTAAGTGCGGGCGAGGCTGCCCAGAGCCGGAGACTCCGTAATTACATGCAGATAAGACTATCAGGTATAATTAAACAGCATCCACGGCAGACCACTGGCTGTGGCCTTGTCGTGCCCCCCCCCCCACCCGCCCCATCCTGTCCCCAGGACTACAAAATAAATTATCCTGTGAAGTCTGTAGAGGTTGAGCTATGGAAACAATTAAACAGAAATTAAATCTAATTCATTTATACTCTGAGCACAAAGTGGATAATGTAGTTTTTTTTTTTCCGCCCCCCTCCCCTCTCTCTCTCTCTCCTCTTTTCACCCTGGTGTTAGAGGACTATTATGGGAAATTAATCATGAGGCCATGCAATGAAAGTGATCTGTCATGCATTAAAGTCCATGGCCGACTCTACTCCATCGATAACAGCAGCTGGAAAATTTAGAGGAGACGCCGCCATGCTCGGGAAGCAGAAGCCAGAGAAACCAGGGCCTGACTAAAGTCTGTGTGGTCTGAAAACCTCCGTCCTCTGGAGGCGGCCATGCTGGAAGTCAAACCCAGAGGCCAGGTGAGCTGGGGCCGGGGGACTCCTCTCACTGGAGTGTTGGGCTGGGAGGAAGAGCTGCTGGGCCGATGCCCTCAGTGAATAAGCTCAGTCTCCTCAGCTGCAAATTGGGTGGAGCCAATACCTGGCCTCTTCAAACATCCAAGAGGACACACATATGCACACAAACACGGAGGTATTTACGAAGTAAAAGCCAGGAGGAGCAGGTGTCTGGCGCACGGCTCAGTGAGGCTTCATCCCGCATTCAAGAGAAACTATCTGATTGTTTTCCTAGCTGAGAGTGGGCATCCCTCTGAATGAACATAGGGGAAGGCCGCCCGACACACCACAGCGGGCTACAGCAGAGATATTCAGGAAGAGGGGGCTGCCTGCCACGCGCCCTGTGTTTTCAGAACACTGTGCCTGGGAAATATCAAGAGAAGCCTAGAGCTAGTGCCCCCCCCTCCCGCCCGCCCCCCACTGCCACCAATGCCAGCAGACGCAAGGTCCTCCAAACAGATGCTCTGCAGTTCATCCAAGGTGCCCTGGGTGCCAGGAAGCTCAGCTTTGAGCTCGTCGTAAAAATAGGAAGGAACAAAGGCCGGCTCCTGCCAGGCTCCCGGGTGGCAGATGGGACCTCCCTGGAGCCCACACCCTCCCCTGCTCCCCTAGGGCCCACGCACTGAGCATGGGTCCGCTGCCACCTCTCAGGCAGGTGCTTTGGGACAAGGGAGGGTAAACCCAAGCAAAGGCACCAGCCAGCAACACTCTAAGGTCCTCTGGCCCCAGAGAGGTGCCGACCCCACAGTCTGCATGGCTGGGAGCCAGCCCGGCTTCCTCCACCTGTGCTCAGGGGACACAGACGCAGGATAAATAGGGGAGGGACAGAGCGAGCCAGCCCTACAGGGAGAGGCAGCTTCAATCTGCTGGTCCATATTTAACTTTTCCCTCAATACTCTTGAGGATCCTCAAGGTTGTGTGCGGTATCAGGCCAGTCTGTCTGTGTCTTAGGAGGCCGCCTCCAGGCCCTTGGAATGTCGTCCCTGGTCAGAGAATCTACATATATGGCACCTCAGGCCACCCCAGTTAACCTGTGCTTCTGTGTGGGTCATGGTTCGGTCCTCCAGACCAAGGTCAGCCTGGGCCACATGACCAACACCCTGGATGCCAAGGCTCTTGTAGGGTCCATGTTGGGGCACTGAGTATATTTTGTTGCACAAATGATGCTGGAAACGTCCGTGTTGCCCACAGGATTCCATACTGGCCTTCTGCCTTCCCCGTGCCTCCTTCCTCCACTGCACTCATCTGTAAAGATCTGAGTCTATCCGTGTCCTTCCCCACGGCAGACAGTCCCTGTAGGAATGCAATGGCCTCCTAGCAGGTTGTGAGAGCTGGGTGTGGCCTGGACGACTGCTGAACCTCAATAGCCCATAATGCACCTTAGATGCCATCGACTCCAAGTGTTACCTGCGCAATGATGGAAACTGAGGCAACAGTTACATGGGAGACAGAGTGGGAGCAGTGTCCCTTCCCTGGGCAGGCTTGGGCTCTCCCAGCCTCCTCCCTGAGGAAGGAGGCTCAATGGGCAATGTCAGCAGGTAGGGACAGAGGGGCAGATGACAGCAGAGCAGGTGAGGCAAGGGCGGGGCGGAGGCTGTACCTGTCACTGAGGCAAGGGATGCAGAGAAGTCACCAGGGATGACAGGCGGGGTGGGCACGAAAATACCTCACTAAGGAAGAAGCCTGGAGCCTCAGCCAAGCACGCGCATATGGCAGAGCAAGTGTCAGAGACGCAAGATGCTAACCAAGGCCAGCGCCCATGCCAGATGCCCATGTTAACACACTCCTCCCCCACCAGCACTCTCGCCTCAGGCTCAGGGACATAGCCCTGTGCATTTCAGCTCAACATCTCAGCTTGTGCAGCCAGAGCCAAGCCTCAAAGAGGCCACACCTGCGACTCAGGCTACCCAGAGAAAGGATACCACACATACATATGCTTTCACATATGAACACATGATTACACACACCTCCTCATGGACATTTCCACGTATATATGCATGCTCGCTTGCAAACCTACACAGGAACACTTTCACGGAGTGTTCACACACATGAACACATGCTTACACACACACACACACACACACACACACACACACACGTATGCATGCACGCACGCATATGGGCACACCCACATACTATGCACACATACACACATACAATCTACACATGGACACTACCACATATACTAACACAAACCTACATATGGACCCTTATATACACATATGCTCACACACATGCACACACACCTGCACAGGAAAACATACGTACTGTGCCAGCTTGTTTTTATATTAATTTGACATCAGCTAATGTCATCTCAGGCACTGAGAAAACGCCTCCAGAAGATCTGGCTCCAGGCGAGCCTAGAGGGCATGTCCTTAATTAATGATTGATGGGGAGGGCCCAGCCCATTGTGGGTGGTGTCATCCCTGAGCTGTTGGTCCTGGGTTCTATAAGGAACCAGGCTAAGCAAGTCTTGGGGAACAGCACTTCTCCATGGCCTCTGCATCAGCTGCCTCCAGTGATGACTGCAATGAGAAAGCGTAAGAAAAATAAAGCCTTTCCTCCACAAATTGCTTTTGGTCATGGTGTTTCATTGCAGTAATAATAACCCTGAGACACATGCATAACACATGCTTACACACACCTGCACACAGACACTTGAGCACACACATTTATACACACACATACACCTGCACATGGACACTTACACACACACACACACATATCCATGGACACTTACATGGATACTCTATAGTCCACTTCAGGACATGTGGAGCCAGGGCATCACTGATAACACCCACACCTGCTTGTGCACGGATGCACACACATGGACTCACAGCTAGGAGGACAGTCAGGACCACTTAGCTGCCTGTGAGCCAGGACTTGGTTAGAAACAGGGTCTCTGTGCAGAATCGCTACTAAGAGAGCCAAACTGCTACTCATGCGTGTACAGAGAGTTGCCTCTTGAAATATGATATGAACGGGCTCCCACCAAACCACTGTGCAAAAGGGTGGTGTTAGGCCCTCAGAGCTCCCTGCTCAGCCAGATGCCGGGGAGGGAAGCTGGTCGGCCTCGGGACCTGGGAAACTGACATGATAACAGCCAGGACAGCGACGCATTCCTGCCTGAACCGGGCGTAGAGTGCTGCAAGTGAGGAGATTTCCCACTGTGCTGCGGGGGACTCCATATTTCTGTCTCCGTAACACTGTTTTGCTGATATAAATTAATGAAATTATTCAGTTCATAAAGTATGTCGGGTCATTAGTAACCCTGTTTACTCCAGCCTTTTATTGTGTGGCCTGAGAGGCTCTACTTTACAGTGGCATAGTCAGCTCTGCACTTGGGGCCGAAGGGAAAGGGAAAGGGAGCTGCCATTGGTGCCAACCCCATCACAGATGGGCAGCCTTAGCCACACTGCAGAGGATGGGCATCAGCGGGTCTGGGGGCACCCCTGTTGTGGAGGGCCAGCCGCCCGTGGCAAACGATGGAAGTCAGGGATTCAGGGGCTCCCTTGTCCTGATGATGAACCTCGGCTACAGTGGGGAGGACCAGGGTTAGCACAGGCCATCAAGGGAGGGAGACTCCAGCAGGCACTGGAAATGCCCCTGTGGTAGGGAAGATGGTTATTTTCTAGGCACTGTATGTCTCACATCACCCCACTCTCAAAAGTGCATACTCCTGCTCTCGGAGCCTGCTTTTCTGGGCAACGTTCCAAGCCTAGGGCCCCGCAGCAGCGGTGTCTTGCTGAGGGAATCCCTGTCAAAGGCCACGGTCTCCGCAGACTCGCTCCAAACTCAAAGCTACCTTTGAGTCGATGCAGGCCTTGGGCTTTGTTTCCAGGCACATGAATCTTCAAGCCATCGTGGTACCAGCAGAGGGACTTAAGGGTGGTGCCCAGGAGCAGAGGGACAGGGGAAGCAGGCCACCCTGCTACAAGCCTGTGTCCTGCAACCTCCTAGCTCAGGAAAGCACGGTTGCCTCAACCAGCACACGCCCAGCTGTGACTGTCTCGGAGAGCAGAGACAGGACCCAGCCATACAGACAGCGGATCCAAGCACTTTGACAGGAAGAAAGACAGCTGCCTGAAGTACCTTGTGATGGAGTAAGGGCTCTGTCAGATAGGACAGCAACACTTGGCAAGAAACTGCACCCAGTCCGCCTCTCCCACGAGGCATCAGCAAAAGATAAGAGGAGGACTGAGGGGCTGGTGTCTGGCTCAGGGGGACAGCATGGACATAGCGTGCACAAATCCCTGCTTCCTGCCCCACACCAGAGGAACACAAGTGGTTCCTCCAACAAGAACACTTCCGGGTATACACTCGAAATGACAAAAAAATGGGTCTCTGGTGGGTTTCACATCCTGCTCCTCGCAGCATCGTGTGCAGCAGCCCAGCAGTCAGGGACCCGTGAGTGGAGACACTGTCATCTGGGTCCCTCCAAATGATGAAATGTTATTAGGCTTTGAAAAACGAGAGAAATTTGCAGCTGGAGAAATGGCCGGTCAGGGGTGAAAAGTCAAGCAAACCAAGGCATACTACAACCAGGAAGACGGAAGGCTAGTGACCCTAGAGCCTTCCGAGCAGCACTTGCCCAAAGGCCCGGCATCCTACCTGATCCCCAGCCCCTCAGTCTTTCTCTCGTCACCCTCTTGCGGCCTCAATGCCACAACATGGGTGTCAGGTCTGCTCGGAGGGGCTGAGGTTTCCAGGCCTCACGTGGGTCTGAGGCTTAGATTCAAGTCCTCCTATCCTGAATTCTTGCTACCCTTCCGGGCCTCAGTTTCTCCACTGGTAAAGCCAAGGGTTAGGTTAAATGATCCCGAAGGCCTCTCTGTGATCTGGGGCCCAGGATTCCTTGGGCTTCTGAGTTAATGAGAATGATCTCTTCTACGTGTAAGAGATGAGTGTGCAGGAACCAACGCCTGGACGGGTTTACTGAAGGCACACAGCAGTCCTCAGCCCTTTTCCTAGAGCCGATACACAGATGCTCTGCCTGGGGCCTCAACACAAGACAACCGGTTTTAAGAGCCTTTTAAGGGAGGCCTCTTAGTGGAGCCAGCCAAGCCAGTGGCCCAGGAACACATCACTATTTTAAGAGGGAAAACCAAGACACACGTGGCCTCCAGCTCCCGGCCACCCTATCAGATGACTTCTCTTAGACCAGCAACAGAAGTTAACACGCACCCCTGCCGCTGCTACCGTCGCTGCCACCACCACCGCTGTCGCCATGAACAACTCTGTGAATACAGGTCCCTTCTCCTAGCCCTGTCCACAGAAGGAGGGGGATGCATGCATCTCCCAGATGATCCCTGGAACCAGAACAAGCCGGAATGTGACGAACGTGGCACCCGATGATGCATCACATCCACACTCAAGGACCACAGTCTGTTGTTCCAGGAAAGATGTGCAGACCACGGTGGGCCTCACAGCACCTGGGCATCTGACATCTCCAGGTCAGCACCAAGTGTTTATCAAACAACAATGCCTGTTTGTTTGCTTGCTGTTTGTTTTGAGATAGGGTCTCACATACCCCAAGATACCTTTGAAATCAATACATACCCAAAGATGACCTTGAACTTCTTTTTTTTTTTTTAATTATTATTATTATTTTGTATACAGTGCTCTCCCTGCATGTACACCTGCAGGCCAGAAGAGGGCATCAGACCACATTATAGATGGTTGTGAGGCATCATGTGGTAGCTGGGAATTGAACTCAGGACCTCTGGAGGAGCAGACAGTGCTCTTCACCGCTGACCCATCTCTCCAGCCCGGTCTTGAACTTCTGATCCTCCTGCCTCTGCTGCTTGAGTGTTGGGATTACAGGTGTGCACCACCACGCCTGGCTTAGGTGGTGCTAGGAATGGAGCTCAGGGCTTCTGGCATGCTAGGCACGCGCTCTACCAGCTGTATCATATCCCCGGGCCAGACAGCCAAGATCCTTGTGTGTGAGTCACCAATAGACCCTAGTGCTCTGCCATGGATTCTAAAGAAGACCTCCTAGCCCTCTGGGTACCCTGAGAGTCAGGACTTTCCAACTTTGGCCCTGTGGACTTTGGGCTGGGTCGCTGGGCAGGTGAGTGGGGGTACAGGACTGCCCTGTGTACTACAGGGCACCAGGGACAAAACCATCCCTGGTGATAGCATTGTCATAACCTGATGTGCTTGAGTCCACCAGATGACAAGAACCATGAGCCTGACAAAGTCAGCGGGCAGGAGGGACGCCCTCTCCACCCGAAAGTGGGCAACACAGATATCTGCATCCCCGAGAAACCGATCCCCAGCCTGCTAGGAGGGCCTGGGCCCTGGTAACAATCAGCTAAGTTCTGCACATCGTGTTCTCTCTCTCTCTCTCTCACGGTGTTCTCTCTCACGTGCTCACCCCTTCTAGAAGGACCCAGACCTCTGAAAGGTTTCTGCAGCCGCATTGTGTAAATGGAGCTGACAAGCCCCTTGGGAGTCCGGTGTCTGAGGGAAAAGCGTGTCAGAACACTAGTGGGCCTGGCTTTTGTGATAGGAATGACTTTCCCCCCATTGTTGATCTAAGCATCCCTTTCAAGTCAAAAGAAACAGACTCACTTTGATTAGGAATTCTCCTCCATCTCTTGAAAATAACTGGCCAAATGGTAGGGCTACCCGCCCTCCCCAGGGTGGAAATGGCTGACCAACCGTAGAAAGACCATCCCAGGAAAGTGCTCGGACCCACAAGATAAGACCCTCTAGCTGTATACGCCCCTCGTAGCCTGCCTCTGCCCAGGGTACGCTTCCACACAGGGACTCCGAGACGCAGGCTGCTACCACACATGCACGCAGCTCTACCACCATGCCAAGGTGTCTGACGATCCTGTGTCCCTCAGCTGATCCAGGAGACAGAAGTGTGACCTGCCTCTTCCACTCCTGGTGCACTGGATGAGCCTAACTAGGCATGGGGCCACACTTACGCACCATGAGGCGAGAGAGAGCATTGCCAGCCTGGCAGCCACAAGACTCACCAAGGCAGCCAGCGAGACTCGCCAAGGCCATTCAGGGACACCACCCAGGGGTGCTAGTCAGCAGGGGCTCATTGATGGAGCCAGTTTTGTTGAAAAAAAAAATGGAACTGTGGCTTTCAGCACCTAAGTTCATTCCCAAAAGAGGCAGCCCAGGACTGTCACCCACATATCATACCACTCTTCCTGTGACATTAAAGCCTACACAGCTGCCAGGGGCTCTGTCTGTCCCACTGACAGTCACTAGCAAAGATTGATGGAAGGACAGTGGCCTAGTTAGTCACTGGGGCCCAGCCCTGTGCATAAGTCTGGCCACAGAACAGAATGCCCCCCCCCTATCTCCAGAGAAGGTAGAGCCAAGATTTGTGAAGCCAACAGATTGGGGGCCAGGGGGTGGGGCATGGATACTGTTGCCAGTCCTAGAGGCCAGCTGTGGACAGAGCGCCAAGCTCAGTTGTGCTGCTCTGGATGGTCATATAAAGGACCACAGCAGAGATCAGCCATGCTTGGCTTGTCCTAGGCCATGGAGACCGTGTAGACTGGGACTCAACTCCCCCTGCCTCACCCTGACAACCTACACTGACCCACTCTGAGAAGACGGTTTGGAACAAAAAGTCTGCAATGCAGATGGCTCCCCGCCCCTGTATCACCACTACCACCATGCTGTCTGGGAGCCCCAGGGCAAAGGACACAGAAGGAGATGAAAAAAATGACCTGTGGCCATCTCCCAGATTCCTGAGCTCTAGCCTTTCCCACTGGACCATGCATCTTCCACACCCCTCCCTGTGTCACCTGCCCACACAGCACAAGGCTTAGCTTCTTCCCCGAGTCCCCCCATCTGCACCTGTGTGTGCAGGACGCTCACCCTGCCGTCAATCATCCTTCTGTAAGGCAGGAAGTGACACCCATGCTGCCGCCTCCCACAGAAGGCGCCTGGCTCTCTAAAACCCTACACAGAAAAGAGAACGGGATGGGGCTGGCTTCCGTAGCTGTGCCAGGCATCTCTGTGTGCAGAAAGCTGGGCTGCAAGCCCCCATGCAGCCCACTCCCTGAAGAGCCCGTCCGCTCCTCTCTCGTCTCTAAGAACGGACCTCTGCTACCCAACCACCCACAGGCTCGGGTATGCCTTTCTGGAGCCTCCCGAGCCATGGAGACGGCACCTTATGCAGATCAAGGGCTCCTCCAACTGCTTCTGAGAGTCCCCACTTCCCCCTTAATAACCTGTTTTAGAGGGTGGCGGTACATTCAGCAGATGATGTGACTTTATTTTTGCAAACCCAGTTTGGTCCTGGAGCGCTGGCAGCCACAATAATAGAAGAATGTGCCTGTTACTGCCTTGCAGAGTCTGCCAGCTGCACTGCATCCGAAGCAGCAGAGCAGGAGGGGTTCCCCAGCCGAGGGAGGGTGGCCAGGGTCCCAGCGGACAGGCACTCCAGGCCGGACCATGTTCTCTCCTTAGTCCCTCCCTGCTTCTGCCTGGCAGTTCTTGCTATGGGTAGAAGTGTCCCCTAAAAGGCGCAGACCGAAGTCCTAACCCCCCAGTCTCTCTGAATGTGACCTTATTTGGCAATGGGGTCTTTGGAGATGGAACTAAGATGTGATTGCATTAGAGTTGGGGCGGGGGAACCCTAACCCAACACCAATGGTGTCCTTACAAGGAGAGGAGACAGAGTCTTGCTCAGGATTGAAGGCTGAGGCGGCCGAGGCTGAGGCTGGGGATATGCAGCGATGAGACAAGCTGGGCTGAGGATTGCTGGAGAAGAGAGAGGAAAGGTCTCCCAGCACCTTCCCCGCCGGCCTGCCCATCTGCAGAGGGCTGAGCAGCAGCCTCACCCCCATCCCAGGCTCAGCAGCCATGCCCAGGCAACAGGTGAGCAACGGACAGAGGCTCTAGGTGTCTGCCCTGCTGCCCCTCCCAGGACCCCTCGGTACCCCAAGAACACTTTGGCTCTCAAAAGGTCATTTCAGGGGCTGAGGAGATGGCTTATCTGTTAAGAGCACTGGCTTCTTAACATCTCTGCCCAGGAACACGCTCTTCCAAAGGACCCAGGTTTGACTCCCAGCACCCACACGGCTGCTCACCACTAACTGTAACCCCAGTCCTAGGGATATGGCATCCTTGTCTGGCCTCCTTGGGCATGGTGCATAGACATGCATGCAGGCAAAATACCAATAAACATGAAAATAAAATAAAATAAAAATTTAAAGCTTTCTTTACCACAAAGGCATCCAAAGCTCTTCACACTGTCCATTCAGTGCCCCCAGGCTTCTATGGTTTGTTTTTAAATTTAAAAAGAAAAAGTGAGGTAGAGAACTAATGTTCCCTTTGTTTTAACAAGTTACTACAGTGTCCAATAGGCTTGTTCTCCTCCCAACCCTATCAGATGAGCTCAGCCATCAGCCGAACTCAGGTAGACTTGAGAGTCCAGAGCAAAGTCTGGCACTGCCAGAAGGGATCAAAAGCACAGAGGCAGGAGAATTGCCACGATCGTCGCCACCCTCGCAAATGCCCATGGGACCAGCTACATGGCTCGTAGGAGAGAGGGGTGCTGAAGAACAGGAGTGGGGCGGACTGAGGCGGAGCCACAGCTAAAGAGGGAGCTGCACAGTTCCTCAACAGTGTGGTGCCCAAGGCAGTAGGTGGCCACTCCCAAAACTAGGGGGAGCCTGTGGGAGAGGAGAGGGGCTTCTGTGGAGTCAAGGTGGGCACTTGGCCCAGATCCAGTGGAGGACAGAAGCCTGGGAAGGGAAACAGCTTAGGGCAGCGAAGGTGGCCCCAAGGAGGAGACACTGGTATCTGAGGCACCCAGAGGAGCACTGAGGACATGTCACATGAGAAGAAAGGAAAAAGTGGGAAGGAGATCTGCACACAGCCCGTCACCCAGAGGGGCCCCGCAGGCGCTAACACAGAGGCGGGTGCCTTGTGGCCAGGGCAGAACCTATGTCAAGCCCTTCTCTCAAGAGCATGTTTCAGCTCCCAGCCATCCTCACTCTGAGCTTTGGAAGCCAGAGCAGCTCTAAGATGGTGGCCATGTCCCAGGGCAGGGTGGGCAGGCCCTGTGGTTGCAGGCCCTATCCGTGTTGCAGCCCCTCGCCTGTGCCACAGCCATACACAGGAATCCTGGGCAACAGGCCAGGAGATGCTAGAATGGGAGGCAGGCATGCTCCAGCAGGCACCCATGGCCTGTGAGCATGGGCCTCCTGTGTGCCAGCCCCAGCTTCCCTGAACCCCAGCCTTGAATTCACATCTGCAGGGTCAACAGTCCTTTCTGCCCCCAGAGAACTGAGACCACCCACGGCTTTCTGCATGTCCTTAGAGAGAAAGGTGACCACTCAAAAGGCTACTTTCCAGACATCATGCTCCGGGCCCTCAATTGGTTTCTTCCAGTCCTGCTAAGCACTAACATGTGTGAGGGCCAGAGTCATATTCCCTCATTCCTGGACCCAGCCACACCTCCCAGGTGTCTGGTTGGCAACATTCTAAGTTGTGCCTGCCAGGATCGGTGAAATTCTGTATGAGGGAGCACCCGTGCCTGACAGCAAATGGCCTACCCGGCAGGTCTTTCAATCCTTGGAGGTCTACTTGAACTACAGAGTCACATGGCACAAGGCAGATCTGCGTATGCACACGGTAGAGCCGGAGAGCCATGGAAAGACCCAGAAAAGATGTCTACGACACACTCTGGCTTGCCCAGAGGCTGGACGCTCCACATGAATTACTCCTAGACCACCCTGGTGATGGGTCCACAGCAAGGGGTACTGGGTAATGTGTAGGTTTGGGGGTCAGCAGGAGTGAAGGGACACCATGGTCCTCGGCTCCCGAGGCTCAAAACTGGTCTCCTGAACTCTTGCGATTACTGCTGGATCCCCAGGAAAGAGCCAGTGGTCCTTTCCTGAGAGAAACTGCAGAGGCATTTTCCTGGTATTTCCACGCCCCCTGAGAACCCCACACAGACTGTGTTTGAGGCTCCAGCACAGGGTCCCCTTCCCTGCCAGCCCCTGCTGACTGTCTCTGGGTCCTGAGGAGGCAGGTAGCGTAGGAAGCGGGTGGTGCCCGTGGAAGCCCTGGTGCCACCCTCAGAATCCCAGGCAGCTTCACTCTGAAGCCATCAGCTTGGGACAGGCACCCTGTAAATTTAGAACATAGGATGCAGACTGCTGCCGGCATCTGTATGACCACCGAGGGAGCAAAGTCTGCGCACCGCCGCCGCACGTCACCTCATAGCCTACGGAGGCACTCGCAGGAGACAAAGGCTTTTCCCAAAGCAACAAGGGCTCTGAGGCCTTGGGATCAGCACCAGTCTAGGAGGCTTCCCACGAGGACCCCGCCCCTTCTCACGCTCGCCTAAAAATAAAGTCCCTCTTGGCTCAAGCCGACTCCATCTTCCCTAAGCTTCCTGGGAAGCTAGCAAAGAGACCAGCTCTGCCCCTCTCCAGCTCGGATACACTCCTCAAAATCCATGTCCACGTAGCTTCTTCCAGATCCAATCCTCTCCTCAGGGCTCAATCCCGAGTCAGCACACAGAGAGAGGTGCCAGGTGAGGCCATGACGGCTCTGTATATAAGAAAAAGCAAAATCCCTCCTACTTAGGGTCCTTGGAGCTCTGATGACTCAGCCTTGACCTGCAGTGTTGGCCACAGATTCCCAGGAAGCCTTCAATACACATAACCCCAGGCAGGGTCTGGGGCTCCCTGGAGCTCTCTGTTTAATTGCTTCGAGGCAGGGTACCCCAGAGCTGCCCTGGCTCCTCTCACGGACCTGCACGGTACCCACAGCATGCACGAGGCAAACAGGATAGATCCCAGCCTGTACTTATATGGGACGAGGCAGAAGCAGGAGCCAAGCCCGGTGCTTGTGGAGGGAGCACCTGTATGTAAAGACTGCCTGTCTATCCTGAGTAAGGCCCTGATCCAGGCAGAGTCCGGGTGGCTCGTAAAAAAGACACATTTGTAACTGAGACTCTGCAGAGCCTCGAGTGGCCCTGAGCGGGCCGGGGCGCCGCTGGAGCAGGATCCGCGCCAGGCTAAGATGTGTTCAGCGTGTCAGTGCAGGCAAGAGGTCTACAGGAAGGGCTGCAAGGAAGCTGGTAGCTATAGAGACGGAGAGGACAGTGCAGGAGGCTACAGCTGGGAGGGGGAGAGGGGGAGGAAGGTGACCCAGGTCAGTGAAGGGGACCCGGGCTGTCGGGGTTAGAGGTGCTGGTGCCACTGTAGAGCCTGCCGTGAAGACTGTTCAGCCAGGAGCCCTTGCTTGTGGCCCCTTCCGGTAGTGCTGGGAAGGGACCATGGGGCAGTCACCAGCACAGAACCGGGGGACACACAGGCTGTGACTTTTCAAAATGTTATGTGGCAACTGGGGGGAATAATTCAGTCAGCAAAGTGTTTGCATTACACATGAGATCCTGAGTCCTGTCCCCAGAACCCACATTAAAAACAGAATAAACAAACAAACAAAAAAACAAACAAGCATGTCGGCACAGGCTTGCAATGCCAGCACTGGGGAGGTAGAGACAGGGAGATGCCTGGGGCTCCCTGGCCGGCCAGCCTAACTGAAGCAGGGAGGAGTTCCAGACCCATCAGGAACCCTGTCTCAAAAGAGAGTATTAGATCATGTCCTGAGGAACGGTACTTAAGGTCAACCTGTGATCCCCACACACATGTGCACATGCGTGCACATGCGTGCACATACACACGAACACACAGAAGGATGTGAGCTGTGAGCATTCTGGGGTCAGGCTCAGTTCCTACTGACATGGCCTTGAGCTGTGTGGTATTGGGTGTCCTCCAGCATAGCAAGGCCCTACAGCAAGGCCCATCCATACACAACCTGCCTTGGTCAGTTCGGACGAGTGAGGCAAATGGGCAGCACCGACCTCCCACAGAAGGATAGCCAAGGCATGTTTGGTGCCTGCCCTCCTTCCAGGCGCAGAGAGAACAGCACCATGGGAAGTAGGCCCCACAAGCCCAGAGAGAAATGCTACGCCTATGTCCTCCTCCTGGGCAGCCTGCTCCAGCGCTCAGAAATCCTCCCCAGACACACCCGGAAGACCCCAGCCGCAGTGTACCACGTTCAGCCATGTCCTGGCCAAGCCCCGTCATCCCCACCAGCTGATGGCTGAACAGAGGAGAGGGGTGTGCGGCTCAAGGTGGAGATGCATGCACCTGACCATGTCACAAGGTCCTCACCTGTGGGGGAGGGCCCCTGTGCTTCTCTCTTATCAGACAGGCCTCTGCTCAAAAACTCACCCTGACACTTCAGCGTTAACTCAAACTGGCACCTGTCCTTCCTCTCTCCCCCCCCCGCCCCCGCCCCAGGGCACCCAGACCTGAGGGGAAGAAGAAATACATCCATGTGGGCCCCCCAGAGCCTAGGGACCAAACAGGAGAGAGCTTTGTGGCCCAAGACGGGTGGCCTGGGCCATGTGTGGTCAGGGAGTGCCAGCAGCCTTTGGCAAAATCTGGTTCTAATTCTACCCTTATTATAATAGTTATACATATTCACTGCAGAAGATTTAGAAACTACACATATGCAAAAAGAAGAAAATAAAAATATCCCATAATCCCACTAACCCAAAATAACTTGTGCTAACATTTTGTGCATATACATGCTCCCAGACTTCCCTAGGCATAGGATATGTATTTTTGGTGCCAAGTGGGAGCATACTGTACAAGCCATTCTGTAACTTTTCTCCGCTTAACTCCATGTCATTATCAGATCACTAACTGTTCTACAATGTCATCTTGTAATGGCCGAATTAGCCCAAAGACAGCAGAGGACAGTTCAGGGCGATTTTACAACACAGAAAATTGTCTCTAGGCATTAAATATGAAAGTGGCCTTTGGAGAGGGGGAAAAAAAAAAACCTCTCTCATTAGCCCAAACTCTGCAATGTCACAAAAACCAAAAGTGTTAACTGATTTAAGGACACAGATTCTTAAAGGGATGTGCTGTTGCCTTGGAGCACTGACCCCCCACTGCAGAGATGACATTGTGCACGGTATTTCTGAGACTTTACGGCTGTGTGTGTGTGGGGGTCTCAGCATCAAGGTAATTCCTAGTGAGAGACCGTGAGTGACAGGAGCACAGGGGTCCCACAGAGCCAGACAAGCTCTGCCAAGAGCAAGATGCACCCCTCGAATGTGAGACAGGAGCTGTGGGTGGTGGTCTGCCACACAAGCCCTGTACCCTAACAGCTGATATCAGACAGAAACTGAGGTGCACCTGGCTGGAAATCCAGAGAAGGGAACTCTGGACAGAGGCAGGGACTGGCAGCCATGGGCTGTGCCAGCCCCTGATGTACTGGGACCTGACAGTGTGTCCAAGAGAAGAATTATATGACGCAGTGGGATGCCTGCCACTGGGAGTCTGTCGTTTTCTGCCTTATTTGACTCTATGTCCCTCTGTGCTTTGGGGAAGGCCCCTTAGGAAAATAACAACCTGCGATGGATGTAGCAGGCCTGGGCACCACAACCCCCACAGAGCATGGTTCCCTGCCCTAGACCACAGCATCCCACAGACACAGTGAACTTGGGGCAATGAAGGTGGGCACGGCATGTGTGGAGACCTTTCTCAGAGTGGCATTAGCACAGCCATGAAGCATAGGTCCCTACGTCAGTTCCAGAAACTTCAGGGTAAGATCGGCAGGCAAAGGTATGCCTGCAGGATCTCTATGGCTGTGAGTCTCACAAGGTCCCAAAGGCCACTCCTTTGAGTTCAGATCTGTGCCCCAAGATCATTTAATGGCCTTGGTCACACTAGCCTAGAAGCAACTCTTACCCTGTGTTGAATAAAGCATGACATATGTAAAGAGCACCCTGAAATAAATAAAACTCCATAGAAACAGATTATGTGAATAACCACTTCTACAGAAATCCAAGTGGCTTAAAAAAAAAAATGCAAACGATGCTGAGCCTTCCCAGAACTGGGGAGATATAAGTTAAAGGGTGAGAAAGTGCATACACTGTGCCTGAGAAATATCCTACAGAAGTGTAATAACCGATGTCAGTAGCTATAGATAGAGGATCCCCCGAAGTGACGAGCCTTCTATAAATACTCTTGACTTTTTATAAAACAATCCAGGTGTCATTTTAAATTAAAACTTAAGAAATGCAGATCTCTTGCCCTGACAAGTCTACTTCGGGGATTTTCTCTAAGAGAGCTAAAAATGCCAGAGAGCGCACAGTGCACGACACCCGTGTATGCGCTGGCTATAGAAGAGGCCCCACTGTTGGAAAGGCAGGTTTGCGAAGGGAGAAGGGAAACTCTCGACTTCCTGTTATAAGAGTCAATCAGGTGAGCGTGCGATGACTAATTCCTGTGGTTGAGTTTGGTTGGTCCTGACTAAGGAGATGGACTTGGCGATAACTTGGACAGTAAAGAGTTTTCTGAGCAAGCATGAGTTCAGAACCCCAGCACCGTGTGAAAAGGTCAGGTGTGGTGGCAAATGCCTGTAAGCCGTGTGTGTGTGTGTGTGTGTGTGTGTGTGTGTGTGTGTGTGTGTGTG
>OU015746.1:2741325-2757930 GCA_907169655.1 Acomys percivali | reverse complement strand
ACCTGTAGCCCACCTGTAATCCACCTGTAGCCCACCTGTCATTCACCTGTAACCTAACCTGCAGCCCCACCTGTAAACTCACCTGTAACCCCACCTGTAAACCCACTGCAATCCTACTTGTTACCCCATCAATTACCCTACTGTAACTCCACCCATAAACCCAGCATTTAGGAGCCCGGAACAGGAAGATTAGATTTTAAGGCAAACCTTGGCTACGTAGAATTTGATGCCAGCCTGGGCTAAATGAGACCCTGTATCAAAAACTCAAAATAGTTAAATAAATCATACTGCGTTGTAGTTGGTCATAAGATAGATACATAGATACATGGATGCACAGATGGATGGACAGACGATGGGTAACAGGCAGATAAGGGAGATATAGTGTATCTAGGGCTCTCTGAGGCACCACAGACACCTTAGGCCTCACATCTACACCATGGCTGAGAATGGACCATTTGCTGCAGCTGTCAGTTTCTTGACAAACCCCTTCGCTGGTGTTAGCAGCCATCGGGCAGAGTGTGGTTGCACTCATCCTTGGCATACCCAGACCACTGTGGTCGACATGCCTTCATTGACTTCTTAGCCTGGGCTTGTGGAGTCTCATGCCAAGCCTCACCTTCCCACCACCTAGTCCTGAGCTCTGACTGTAGCCTCCAGCTCAGCACCACAGGACATGGGCTTCACATTGGGACTAGCTTTTCTGGGTGCTGGAGGCCGGGGTCTGGGCCCCACGGCTCACTCCACAGGGCTGTCCCTTCGGCCAGCTCAGAGAAGCTGCTCCTGCTTACTGGTCATGATCCTTGAGCAGTCTTTGGCCGATGGCCAGCCCCCATCCCTTCCCTGTATCTCCATGTCTTTGTGTTCCCTTTCAGTAAGGACACATCCTACCAACAGCCTTTGACCTTAGCCACCTCTATAAAGTGCCGGCCTCCAAGTAAGGTCGCATTCAGAGGAGCTGGGGTTAGGGCTTCAACACTTCTTTTGGGGAGCACTCCAAGTCATCCCTGTCCTCTTCCATCCCAGTGCTCCCAGGCCCCAGTGCCCCATAGTGCCAGCTCTTCATGTGCTTCTGGGAAACCACAGCAGAGAGCTGCAGCCCCTTGCGTCCCTCCTCTGTGTCTCCTGCTTCCTCTCTCTCTTCTCTCTGCCTCCTCTTCCTCCTCCCGTCCACTCCATCTGGGCCTCTGTCCACCCAGGCCAGGGTGGGACAGGAGCCAGGGGAGGAGAAGGGGGAGGAAGAACAGGGAAGGAGAGAGAGGGGAGAAAAGGAGGGGGAGGGGGGAGAAAGGGAGGAGGGCAGGAGGAGGGGACCGCAGGGATAATGCAGCCAAGGCATAGGATTCCTGGAGGAGCGAAGGGCCAGGGCTATGGGACCCCAGGGGAAAAGTGTGGGCTTAGAGGTGCTTTCTGGTCACTTCGATTTGTCTTGCCTTGGCCCCCTCCCTCAAACTCACACCTACTCCTGGTCCTCTGGGCAAAGGGCCCACAGAAGAGGGACCCAGGACAGACACACCTAGGCTTGTCACTTAGAACGTGTGGGGAGCGTTTAAATGCAGCGTGCTAGGATGGAAGGAGAGCCGAGACCTCCCCTGGGAGGCCATGGGAGCCTGGAGGAGTGTGAGAACTGCTGTTTCTTCAGGAGGCAAATGAATATCCGTGCCAAACTCGCTCTTCGCACACACAAATAAGCTTCCCAAATCAGTCATTGCCAAGTTTGGGACTGCCCTCCTGGCCCCTCAGCTGGAAAAGCACCCAGTCGTACATGACAGTCAGCTATGGTCCAGGGCTGTCCATCTCACAGGATGTCCCTGCTAGGGTGGGATGAGAGACCATTCCTGCAGGTGAAGGTCACTCGTGAGAAGTCACGCTGCAGGTGGAGCAGGTATGGGGCGGTCCACCTGTCTCACCAGATGCTCTCTGCCTGGTCCTCAGAGTCCACTGATCCTTTCTAAGCAGAAGAGACAGAAAACACCAGGGGTATTGGCACAGTCCTGGCAGAACACTTCACTCTGTAGAGCAGCTCTGTTAGAGAGAAGGGCACCAGGGACACTGGGGTACCCACCCCACCCCCAAACCTCAAGGCCATCTCTAAAAGCCTCTGGGAGCTCAAGACTGTGCTGGGACTAGGTAGGCACCCACCCTTCTGCAGCATAGTCAGCGGGCAGCTTGCCTGGGCACCCCTCCCCCTTTCCCTCGTAGAGATGCGTGGGATGGCATCCGTCGAGTGTCTACCATACATCTGGGGCCTGTAGGAGCAAGAAGCTGTCCTATGCCCTCTGACTTTCCTGTTCCAGAAGCACCCAGAAAAGGTGCAAGTCTGGGGGATACTCATAGACCTTGGAGGCCAGACATCCAGAGAACTACACATACACATCCAGAAGCTCAGGTATAGTTATAACTGGGGCATTGGAAGTCACTGCTGGAGTAAGCCCATCTGCCTGGGGGCTTCCTCTGGCCTGTGTGGGTGTCACGACCAATCTGTCATCGCAGGACTCTTAAGGACTGAAACACAGCACCTCCAGGACAGTCTTGCACTAGATAGAAGAGCTGTCTGTAGCCACTGTTGTCTAGTCTGTGAAGAACTCGCCCGAAGTACAGAAAACCAGACGACCGCTGTGAGGTCGCGTGGAGGAAAGCAGGTTGTCCTGTACCCACGCCTTCCTTTCTGTTTCCCGCTGAAGAAAAGCACATGTAGCCATGGCACATCCAAGATGTTCTCACAATTAGGAACCTCTGATGGAATCACTCAGACATCCCGTCTGCCCTCACTTCCTCTTACCCTCACTTCCTCTTACCCTCACCTACTCTTGCCCACCCCGTGTCATTACACCCCTAGTCCCATACTCCCCTCCTCACCCCACGAGTCCCACCTACAGCCTGCTGAGCTGTGGACAGATGACAGACCCCAACTCCTTGTGGGGAGCTCCCAGACACAATCCACTTGGAGAGCCACCATGGCTCTCAGGTAACAGAGGTGTGTGGACAGTCCCAGCTGTGGGCAGGGGGTGGGCTGGATGGGGGGGTGGTGCCACAATTTCTAAGTCAGGGACGCTAGAGGAGAGCCTCACGTGTTGGCAGTGCACCTTGGCAGGCTGTGCAGGCCGTAACACAGCCTGAGACAGCTACTGCCGGCCTGATCCTGCATTAACCAGGCTCCCAGGGCCCATCCTGCCCCAACCTTCCCAAGCCCGGGACGACCCCTGCCTGCCCTGCTGCTGCAGCTTGCTTTCTGCTTCCCCTTGGCTCTTTTGTTCACACTAAGTCTCCATTGTTTCTGAACACTGCTTCACGCGTGTGTGTTCGCACATGCGTGTCAAGTTTTATTCCAATCCTTAAATGAGGTCTTGGCTGAGAATCTACGATTCCCGGGTGGCCTCAATCTTGCAAAGATTGCTTTTTTAACGCCGTTAGGCCTTAATTCTAACAGGCCTCCTCTCCATCACCGAACCGGGTCACTTTGACCTGACACGGGCCAGAAAAATCTTCCATCTAGGGAGGAGACAGTGCCTAGGAGGGAAGGAGCGGGAGCTGGGAAGACCGAGCTCGGAACCCTCCCTTAATTCGATGAAATTCTAGAATGATCTAATTTCTGGGAGCGAGTGCGGCCTGATTGCTGCGGGTAACTTCATGATGCGATTCAGTCTATGGCAAACAGTCATTTTCTTTTTTGTGTCTGGATTTTCAAGCAGCAGGACGGGGAAGTGGGAGCGTAGAGTCCCCCCACCACCACCACCACCACCACACCTGGCTTGCGCTCAAGTCCCGGGCGTGAACAGAAGGTCATCTGGCCTGGCCAGGTGCCTGGCCCCCCATGGCGGGTCCGGTCTTGAGGGCCAAGAGAGGAAATTGAGGGAAGAAGACAACAGGAGAAAGTTCCAGAACGTAAACCAGAGCCCTGCGGGACCCTAGGACTCGGAGACGGAGTACGTCAGAATCCACCTATCAGCCCTCCTTCTCAGCCAGCCGTTTTGAGGTTCAAGGGAGCAGAGAGGAAGATGAGGTGGAGGGAAATGGCTGTTCGCATTCCCAGGACCTCCCACTCCCCACCCCCCACCCCTGCCCCAACATCCTTGCACACAACCCAGTATACATGCCAGAGAGGCTAGGGGTCATGGACTCTGCCCACTGCTTGTCACTTAGCACTGAGACCATGCCAGAACATCTTAGGGAGATAGCCTAGCCAATAAAACACTTCCCTCAAAATCATGAGGATGGGAGGTCAAGCCTCATGTCCTGTGTGGAACGCCAGGCCTGATGGTGTGTACCTGTAACCCCCCGGAACTGGAGAGGTACAGGCTGGAGGATCCCTGGAGAGCCAGACAAGCTAGTCTATTCAGCGAGCCCAGGGCCAATGAGAGGTGCTATATCAATGGATATCAACTGAATTCATGAGACCTCTGACCTCTGCATACATAAGCACACATGTGCATACGCACGCACAAACACCGCCACACCCTGTTTTAAAGCTGAGAGCTTCAAACACTAAAGGAAGAAACCTAGAAGCAAAACCTTCATTCCAGAAGGTTCTAAATGAAGCTGTATAGAGGACATGATGCGGGCTACAGAGACAAACAAAAGCTCAGAGACACAGCCCTCACTCTTAGGAGGCAACCGAGACCTGGAGAGGACAGAGATGGACAGTAAATGTTAACCGGGTGTCAACCAGGCCCTCTCCTGCAGGCCTGTGATGAACCTGTGTTGAACCTCAGCCTTCTTAAGCTTCAGCGATGCTACTCAGCACCATGCTTGGGGCTTGCTCAGGGGCACCACCAGGATCTCCCTCCTGTCGCTGGGCCTGTGAGACCTGACAGAGCTCTTCCAGGGGGGCGGGGCAGTGTGACAGCAGTCAGTGTTCTAAATATAAAAATGTAAATGGATGTGGCATCCAGTGTTGGGGCTGTAGACACCAAAGGCCATGCTTCAGGCCTTCCACCAAGGAACAGTGTCCAGTCTCAGGTTCTGATGTCCAGAGGCCAGAGCGGCAGGCAGCACCAGGCCTTCCCAGGAGACACCATCCTCAGCCCACCCTGACAGCCCTCAGAACCACACTGGCACCCCCAGGGTTTCCATGCGCCATTGCTTCTAATCATCGATGCTCTGTGGGTTTCGCACGACGCCAGAAGGCTTTTGTTCACTGTGTCCCTGAAGAGGACGCCACCGTGGTACATCACCTCATGCACTGGCCGAGACTGAGTCGCCAGGACCTCAGCAAAGGACCTGCTAACAACCCCTACTGATGCCCAGGAGCATCAGCATAGAAGATAGAAACTACCCCTCCACAAAAACAAAACAAACAACAGATAAAGACAGCCTAGTGCAGCATCCAAGAGGTAAGTTCAACTAGACCATAAGGATTAAATGCCAAGGCACACGGGCTCCCAGAGAAGACCTCACTATGCAGGCCTGGAGATCTTTTCCCTCACTGAGGCTCCAAGTGTCCCCAGCCCAGAGCCTGCTCACCTGGCGACCGTGTTTGTAAAGCATCGGCCACGTGCAGGGCACTGAAGCACCCGAAATCACGACAAAGGCAGGACTATGCACAGCAACCCAAGATCTGAACGCTAAAGCACAGGGGGCCACTGAGTCTTCCCTTCACGGTCTCCCGTCTGCAACTATCCGCACAAGCTGCACAAAGCCCACGGCGCAGACAAGGCCAGCATCCAGCCAGGCTTTGAACCCCACCCTGTGGGTGGGGCACTTTGGGAGACAGTGTGCTGACCAGACAGTGAAGGGATGAGCTGATCCCTCGCTACACAGAGGCTGTGAATCCCAGAAACCTTTGCAGGAGGAGTGCAAGGTTGACGATCCTGGCTCGTCTGTTGGGGCAACAGCATCTTAAATCCTACAAAAAAAACCCACAATCGTCAAGACCAACCTGGTAACAGAAGACATCGGCAGCACATGCACAGGGCTAAATATAAATAGTATTGATTTGTCTGCCATCTTAAAATAGCCATTCTACTCCCGTTCGCCATCAGCATCAATAATCATGAGCCGATTCCCTGAACAAGGGGTTGCTGCAGTCAGCCCCAGTGGTGTGCACCTATAATTTCTGGACAGCTTCCAGAATGTTCTTGGCACCATCTTGAGTAAGCTAGACCCCTCTGGAGCAATCCATAACCTTCCAGAACAACCCAGAACCCTCCTAGCTCTGTTCTCTCCTTCACCTGCTAAAAACTCACTCTAAACTCAGCAAAGAAATCCAGCTTGCAGACAGACCAAGTGTTCCTCTTCTTTGTAAGTGTTCTGCTATTTGGTAGCTGACCCTGGCTCCGGGATGATTTATTCACGCACTCCCAACGTCGTGGGCAGGGGTGACCATAAGGAGGCATATATGGCTGGCTGCTCCTATAGGGTACACCACCATTATACTTCTGGCCCCATGGGTAGACTTGAGACCCACCTCCTTCTCCAGATCAGAAACCTAAGGAGCATCCCTATAGATCAGCAGGAGCCATGTCCCCATGGTGGCTCCTTCTCCAGGGTCCACACTTCTAACTAGATGTCTGCAGGACACTGTAGCACCAGGTGGGGGTCTGGAACTCCAACATCCCCTCCCACACCAGCAGATCCCATGAGCCACTAGACAAGGCAAGACCAGGGGCAAGACATCCCACAGGGCCACTTGCCAGAGAGCCAGGTAGGACAGAGTTCCAAGGCCATTAGGTGGCCCCGTCCAGTCCTCAGAATTCTGCTAATCCTGCCTGGAGACCTTGGAGGAGCTCTGGGGAAAAAGCAAGTCTCCACGTGGTTCCTGCCCACAGCTTGCTAACAAGCTGAAGAGACAGGTGCACAACACCCACCCAATCTGTCACCTTCCATTTTTCTTCACCAGTGCTGAGTTCAGCTCCCAGAAAACAGTCCTGAGGACAGACACCCATGAGGAAGGCCCGGTGTGTCCTTCCTGCAGATGTCCTACATGGCTACTGCCTCGTATGCAACTACAACTCACGAATCGCCTCTCTGTGACAAGTACCACATACAAACCCAGACCTTCCCAGTGCTACTGTCATTGATCTAGCCTAATGGCCAGTTCCCAAGATGCTCCAGGGGACATACACAAGTCAGCTCGGGCCTCAGTCTCCCACCTGCCAGCCACAGCACACACACAGCCCAATGTTTGCTCAAGAAAGTGATGCCTGATGTACAGGGTACGTACATTTTTCCAAAGTGCTGACACCAGAGTGTGTTTACCCCCTAGCTTGCTGAAACGTCCCCGCTGAGAAAAAGCAAGGCTGGCCCAAGTGAAAACAGGAGCCTGCTGGCCCAATGGTGCGCGAGAGACTCAGGTTTGCACTAGGCATGAGTGAGGGCTGGCTGGCCGCTAAGCAGACAAGAGAGACACAGTCTTCAGCAGACTTGGAGAAGGCTTTCAGTGTCTTTCCCGGCTCAAGGGACAGACACACGAGTCACACCCAAAGCCCCCTGCAGTCTCCATGGTGTTGTATGGCCTCGGAGCTCAGCACCAGCCCATGAGGAGAGATGGGATGCCCTACTGATGCGGTGGGATAGGGAGACTAGACAGTGCTTTGCACAGGAGACCCGGGTGAGGCTCTCATTCTCACCTAAGTCCCCACCCCTGGAATGTGTCCCCTGATTCCAGCTGGTGCGCCCACTACCATATCACCCTCCTGAGTGAGTGGTGGAGAGGAAGTCAGCCTCACCCTGGGGCCAACAGGAAACATACTACTGCCCTCCCCAACCAGAAACTCCTGGGCTACAGAGTCTCCAAAAGTGGCCAGCCAGCTATCCCTACAGGAGAGGGGGCAGCCAGACTCACATGGCACAGCACACAGGCGAGTACCGCCTGTAGCTGGTCTCTTCTCCGTGTGGCTGGTCACACAGGGTGGGGGGAGGGGGTGGCGCAGGTGCTAGCCTCCCTCAAGATGACAGGTATTGTATGGAATATGATCATATATAGGAATATGTTTACATACTATGAACTCCCCGGGCTCCCCACCGAGCCTCAGCAGATAGGATCGTTAATAAGGTCTCGTGCAGGAGGAAGCCAACCCAAAGAGGTCCTGGTTGGCTTCCTGTTCTGCCTAGGACTCCTTTCTGCTCCCGTTCACATCCCCTCCCCACAGAAAGGCCCTGTCAGAGAGCGCTGCCTCGGCACAGGCACAGCAGCAGAACAGGTGCTGGAGCGAGCCAACAGGTGTGAGGTGCCTCGGGTACTACTGCCCCAGCAGGAACAGCCATGCACAAGCAAGGGCTAAGGAACAAAGCCAGCAGAGACCGCCGCACACAGGCACGCCGGCCTGTTGCTGAAGGCCTTAACTTAGTTCTCTTGGCTATAATTATTTTAGCGTGGGAGACCACTTCTGTCTCCAGAACCGCGCACTCCGTGGTGCTGGAAAATCCCCATTCTCCGGTTCCTCCCCGCAATGGAAGAGCTCCACAGGAAGAGATGAAGGATGCCTGGATGAAGGGCTTAATTCCTACCCGACGGCTTCCCTCAGAACGAGAGAGGCCCGGGCACTGCGAAGGCCTTGGAAGTAACCATGGCAACTCGAGGGAGTTTGAAACAATAAGTTTGTGAGTTTAGGGTTATTGGGCGCTTGCGGGGCTCAGGTGCTAGCCTCCCTCAAGATGACAGGCCCCAAATAGCTCACTGAGGAGCACTGTGGGGACACTGTCCAAGGAACTGCCTCTAGGGATACTCCCTCCATTGCCTTCAGCAGATTCTCACCTGGACACACACACACACACACACACACACACACACACACCCATGTTACTGGGCTGGGGATGAGTCAACTGGTAGAGTGTCTACCCAGCATGCACCAAGGGTTCAATTCTTAGCAACACATCCACCAGTTATAGCGGCACGTGTGTGCTTGTAACGCTAGGGCCCTGAAGGTGGAAATAGGAGAATCAGATGTTCAAGGTCATCCTCGGCTACAACTCCAGTCGCAGAGTAGCCTGATACATAAAACTGTAAAAACAAATAAATAAATAGGTTTTTTTTTAAAGATGCAAGAGGCCACTGGAAGGGTCCAGATGGGCTCAGTGGAGGTAAATGTGAGCCCCTGTCCTAGGACCGCCCTCCTCTGAGCAGGGGACAACAGTAAGATGTACGTGTTGAAGGATATCCTCCTGCCTGTGGATGCCTTGCCTCACAAGCTCACATACTCGCAAGCGCATATGCTGCCATCAGTCACCCAAAGAGACTGCTGTAGCAGGCAGCACTGAGGTACGGCCTCCTTGGTGGCTGCAGTGTCCATGGCACAACAATGGCAGGTCTGGCCCACCCTTGTCTGCACCCGGCAAGCTGAGCTTATTACACATTGACTCTGGGGGAACAGAACAGCCTGTGTCATGGCTGCCTCGGTGGCCAAGGCTGGGGCTGTGAAAAGCGGAAGAATTTTTTTTTTTTTTTTTTTTTTTTTTTTTTAAGAAAGAAAAATCCTAAATGGCCCTTTCAGCCTTTCGGCGCACATAATTGTAGTATCCGAGTTAATGAAAGGCCTGGCCTGCTGGCTGGCTGAATAACCACTGATGCCACAGCCCGGGCCTCACAGGGAGCAGCTCCATCTCCGTGTGGAAATCAGACCACAGTGGGGTGGCGGGAGGGGCGGGGAAGGAGGAGGGGAAACGCACGAAATAAAGAGCGCTTCCAGGAGCGACAACTCTCCCACGCGGGATCATATTGGCAATTAGCCGGTGGGAGGCCCGCGGAACGCTGGCGTCTCCTCACCACCAGGACAAAGTTTCCTTGAGGAACCTGCCAGCATCTTCAAGGTACTGAAATAACACACAGAACAAATGATGAAGGATGACTGTGGGGTTTGACTGCTACTTAGAAGTCCAGCGCCTGGCAGCCTCACAGAGGGCTATGGGATCCAGACACTCAGAGAGGTGGAGAGGATCCAAGAAGTGAGTGTGCACATACACTCACACGACATGAAATATGTGCATATGAGGGCAGGAACACACATGTGTTTGCAAACATGCAATGGTCCCAACAAGCAGGAGGCATGTCCTCACATCTGGAAGCACACGCGTGCGTGTGCCTTTACACCCCTGGCTGTGCACATTCACCCTGAATTTGTGGCTTTTATAATAGCCACATTACAAAATAACGCGTATAAACACCTTGTAAAAAGGACACTGGGAATTCCCCACTAACTACTTTAGTGTGAACCACAGTAAAAACAAACAAACAAGCAAACAAAACAAAAACAAAAAACAAACCAGGGTCTCCAGGCCCCAACTCTGGTAGAGCTTAGAGCATATCAGCCTCCTGCATAGTCTTCTGGAATCTTCCACCCTGTGCCAAAGGAGGAGCATGCTTAAAGGCTCTGGGACGCAGTCTGGCACAGCTGTCTAAGTGGAGGTGACGGATTTATTCTAACCATCCTGCCTCTTAACAACCTCGCCCTCCTCCAAGCCTGCACAGCTTTAATTGTCCACCGAGCAGGCCAGGGAGGAGCCGTAAATCTTTCCTCCCCGGCTGCTTGACCTCCAACAGCTACCCCTTCACCGGATCCACCTGGAGAGCTGGCTCGGAAACACAGAGAAGGGAATGGAGGCCGGGCATCACATGAGAAAGTGACTGGTGGGTCACAGACAGTCAGGGGACTTAAGGCTGAGCTCTGAAGCAATGCTGCACCTGGACTCTGAGTCAGGACCTCTGCTTTGAGGGTGCTGGCTGGATATGGCTGCTGCAGTGCCCTTCGAATTCTCCAGGAGAGAACACTGGGCCCAGAGGCATCCCAGAGTTCCTTTGGCCAACTGCAAAGCTAAACAGCAAGACGGAAAATACTGGCAAAGAAGGTTTCTCTGCGCTCCTCACGGTGTGGCAGGATCTGACAGTGACCCAAGGACCTCTCAGATGTGTCTGGAGAGGTGTGTACCTAGAAGCTCAGTCACAGAGTCTGAAGCTCGCCCCCTTCCCCTCCATCAGCCCAGGTATCTTCTCTTATTCCGATACACATTAGTGCATCTCAAAGGGGCTGGCGGTCGGATGACCACCCAAAGATGCCTTTTCTCGCCTTTGTTTTTTTCCTAGCATTCGTTTGGTTTATGGAAAGCCATCCTTGGAGTCTGTGGCTTTCCCAGGCAGGTCTTGTGTGTCTTCATAGGCTCTGAGGGAAACATGCCAAGGAAGGGGCAGAAATTAGCTCCCTGGAAGACAGGCAGGCTGATCACTTCTGAGAAGAAAATGAGGCTGTGGAGGAGGGGGCGTCTTCAACATACAAACTCTGACCCCACAGTTTAGGCCTGTCTGTTCTGTGGATAGCTCCGTTTCAGAGTGGGAGTTCGGCCTAAGGGCTGGTACCCCAGCAATCTTGTTTGCTGCTCAAGCACAGACAAGGCAGGAAAGCCAAGGCCACAGTCTACCACGCAACCATCACACAGAACCAACTAGACATGTGCATTTTCTAACTTAAGGCAACCTAATCTGGAGACCCTGACAGGGAGTGGTGCGTAGTCAGAAGAATGCAGATTCAGGCTGGGGAGATGGCTCAGAGGTTAAGAGCACTGTCTGTTCTTCCAACGGTCCTGAGTTCAATTCCCAGCAGCCCAAAAGCGGCTCGACAACCATCTACAATGGGATCTGGTGCCCTCTTCTGGCGGGCAGGCACACATGCAGGCAGAATGCGTATTTTAAAAAAAGAAGATTCTCTATTTGCTCTTCCTGATTTAAAACAAATTTTACTCGTGTGTCTGTGCACATGCATGAGTATGTGGCACCCTCCTCTGCAACGCTGCCCACCTCCTTGGAAACCGGGCCCCTCACTGCCCTGGAGCTCACCAATTAGGCTAGAGCAGGTGGCCAGTGAGCCCGAGCGAGGGTCCCCCTGTCTCCATCTCACGACCACCAGCTTCTTGCACGCATCCTGGGGCTTGATCTTGGGTCCTCTTGTCTGCACAGCAAGTGCCTTACCAGCTGAGCCACCTCTCCAGCCCCACCCCACATCTGTCTTTCCTAAGTGTCCCACGATGAGACGCACAGTGAGGAAATGGGCATGCTGGCAGACGGCCCTCTGACGGTCATCACAGACCCTATAACCAGAGCCTTACAGATCAGGGAAAGAACAGTGCCCCCACAAACAAACACATCGCCACCCTCCGGCTGTTGTCCTGGTCTTCTGGGCACCACCGAAGGCTGATCCAGCTGTCTCAGGATCAAGCGAAGCCGCCTTGTGGGCTGCCGGGGAGTGTTGATTACAATACTATGCTGCTGACAACCGTAATTCTCACCTTAAGTTCTTCTGGCACTTCTCTTTTCTGCCTAAGATTCCAAAGTACTTGAGTAATATGTACCCTCAGATAGCACCGCCTCGAGGCCCCATTACGGGGGGTGGGGGAGCCCTTGCTTGAGATCCGGCGCCCACATGCAGCGCGTGCCAGCAGCCTGTGTTAGGCAGCCCCTGCGGGCCTGGTTCCCCCTCATCTGTCCCTGCATTAGCCCCCACCCCTCAACCCCCCCCCAGCTGAGCTTAATGGCATCTCCTCAGTGAGGGAAGAGTCAATATCTTAGAGAGGCAGGCAGGCTCTCTGTTTATTTCTAATGGGCCTCTCAGAGCTACGCCTCGCTTTTTCACGTGCTGAGTCCTGAGAACCTGAAAACATCCTTCACGCTGTGGGTGGGGCGAGTGGGTTCACTCAGCTTGGGAGGGACATGGTGAAACAACAACTCACTGACCCGGGAGTCCAGGATGCTGAGGGTGGTCGTCATGATGTCTTCCTCCTAGCTGGCCACGACCAGCACCCCAAAGCCATAAAATGTCTATTGCCCTAGCAGCTCCAGATGTGGTTAGAAGCTCCAGATGTGGTTTTCCTGATTCTCATAAGGAGTGGCGACATGAGGCACATCCAGTGGGCACTTCAGGGGACACGCAGGAACCTAACCTCTTGGGCACTGTGTCCACGTTGACCCCTAACGCACAGGTCTTTGGGCAGGGCTTCATATCTCCTGCCCCTGAACATGAGCTGCTAGGCTCTAACCTGGATCTCCTGCCCAGCCACAGGGTGCTCCTGTGATGCTAGGCTCTAACCTGGAGGCACCCTGCCCCCGAGGTCACCAGAGCAAGGAGAGGTCATCTCTGGCGTCTCCACCTCACCTGTGCTGTGATGCTGAGCATCCTGCCTCCATCACCTATGAGGCCACATGGACCTACTTTTTAAATAGCACCCTCTTGTAATCAGGAAATGGTACTGACCCTGGTCTCTCACCCCCTCATGTGACCCTGGGGCGTCCTCTCTCCTCTGCTGCCTCACCACAAGCAGGTGCCTCCTACACAGCGGTAGGTGGTAAAGCCAGTCTGCACCAATGGCCCTGCAGCAGGCCAGTCTCAGCTGGACCCCTGCGGCCTCAGCGATTGCTCTGGGTGATGTGGTCGGTAAGCTTGTGACCTCTTCCATAACAGGCTGCAGCCAACTACTCAAGGCCAGACGCCTGTCCCTGCCCAGACCCCAGCACTGCCATGACAGGCTATGCAGGCCATTTCCCGCAGGCTCTGGTGCCTTAGACAAGTAACTCATGCCCAACTTTGCTATTCCAGGGACTGTATTCTGTTTCACTGTCCATCTAGCTGTCCAGGTGACAGGTGCCTTTAGTTTTCTCTTTCCGTTCTCATGGGTATTTGGTGTTCATGTATGTGTGTGCACGCTTGTGTGTGGAGGGTCACGTGTATGGGTATGCGTGCAAGTGATGTGTAGACCTAAGGTCGATGTTGATGCTGTTCTCCCACCTTGTTCACTGAGTCAGGGCCTCTCGACCGAACCCAGAGCCCAATATGGCTAGTCTCCATAGTCAGTTTGTCCTGAAGATTGCCTACCTCTGCCTTCCAAGGCTGGAATTGCAGCAGGGGCTTCCATACCCACCTGGAATTTCACATGGGTTCTGAGGGCCTGAACCCAGGTCGTCACACTGGCACAGCAAGCTCCGTAAGCACCGAGCCCTCTCTCCAGCCCAGCGGGCGATTCTGCGAGCTCAAGGGAAGGGTCGTTGGTTAACAGTTAACTACTGAAGCCAAAAGGATAAAGGGCCAGGCCAAGCCTTCAGGAAGATGAGCAGTGATGGCATTCGAGTTGGGACACTAGCAGAGGCTACCAGGAGCCTCACATAAACTGAAATGAAAGCACGGTCCTGGGTTTCCTCTCTCACCTTAGATCTCAAGGTGATGGCACTTCGGGGACTGCACAGTGTGTGGTGACCTCCCGTGAACTATTAAGAGGTCACCCTGAGCATCTGGCGCTGTGGTTCTATGCCAAGGACTTGCTTGGCATAGGTCAGGCCCTGGTTCCATCCCCAGCACTGCAAAAAGTTAATAGATGTTTAAGTCCGCCTGATGTTTCCCTGATAGGAACAGAGTGAGCGAATCTTTCTCACTGATATAAGGATTAAAAATAAAGAAAGGTGAGAGGCAGGAGGCACCAGCAGGCGCTTCCGTTCAGACCCTGGGGTGTCACCTGGCACCTACTCCTTAAGGAGAAAGTTCCAGAAAAAAAAAATAGAATTTCTACCAGGTGGTGGTGACACACACCTTTAATCCCAGCACTTGGGAGGCAGAGGCAGGTAGATCTCTGGTTTCAAGGCCAGCCTGGTCTACAGAGTGAATTCCAGCACAGCCAGGGCTACATTACGCTACACACACACACACACAGACACACACATATGCACACACACACATGCACACACACATATGCACACACACACATGCACACACACACATGCACACACACACACATGCACACACACACACACACACACACACACACACACACACACACCCCAAAAAGGATAGATTTCTTCCTCCTCTTCTTCAATATAGTGACCAAACCACTTATCTGGACTCAGTAATTCAGAGAAAATTTATTAAGGTTTAGTGAGAAATTATATTTTGTTATTTTTATTGTCTTAATTATACATACATGGGGGCCATGCACATGTGGGTGCTCATAAAGTTCAGAGGTGCCTGCTGTCCCTGGAGCTGGAAATGCAGGCAGTTGTGGCTTGTCTGGTGTGGGCGCTGGGAACTGAACTCAAGTCCTCTGTAAGAGCAGAATTCATTCTTAACTGCTGAGCTGTCGTCTCCCCAGCTTCAAGAAATCATCTCTAAGTGTAAACCTTGTTTCAAGCTGAATCCATCTCTTAAATTTTACTTGACTATCTTGTGTTACGGATTTTTGTCTGCATATGTTGGCGCACCATATGTATACAGTGCCCTCAGAGGCCATTGGGTCTCCTGGGACTGGAGTTACAGACAGTGTGAGCCACCCTGTAGGTGTTGGGAACTGAACTCTGGCCCTCTGGAAGATTAGCCGTGCTCTTTACTACTGAGTTATCTCTCCAGCCCGCTGAATCCATCGCCTTTTAAACACATGTAAGGCTCATGTCTTTGGGCTTCAGTGGATTTTATATGGAGCCTCGCTTCAAAAGAACTGCCAGCTCGCCAGTCCTCGTCCTCCTTGCTCCCACCACAGGAGGCCCAGCACACGAACCGTTACTTTCCTGGTACCTAAGATGTGCAACTACCGGTCCTGCTTCCTTCATCCTCAAGTCACAGCTGATGACGAGACAAGGGGACATTGGTGGTGAGCAGAGCCACAGCCCTCGGTACCTGAACTGCCCAAAGACGGAAATCTGAATGGATCTCCGGTCTGCGTACAGCTGTCCCAGCTGCCCAGCAGCGAAGAGCCGAATGTGAGGGTACATGTTAGGAAAACTGCAGTGATGGGAGGTGGTGTCAGTCTGGACGCAGCAGTTTCTTGTAAAAGGTCTGTAGTAGTTTCAGTGAGATGCTCCAATCTGATTCCCTGGCCCCCAGTGGGCAGCACTGTTTGGGAAGGTTCAGGAGGCGTGCCCTTCCTTGTTGGAGGAGGCATGTCATCGCGGGTAGGTTTTGAGAGTCTGGAGTTACTCCTCTTGCCTTCCTGTTTAGAGTCCGAGATGCGAGCCCTCAGCTTCCTGGCCCTGCTCCATGCCTTTGCTCCACCTTCATGGACTCATTAACTCCAGATAAACTCACCTCTGCAAGCTGCCTTTGTTGTGGTGTTTCATCATAGCTGCAGCAGACGGGCCTGAAGACCTGTCCCTGGGTGGGCTTCCGGGCACAGTCCCACCGCAGCCAAGTGCTGGCACTCTCCCTCCGCAGCAGATTAGCATCCAATGGAGACTGCATGCAAAGAAGAACATGTCGGGAGGGCAGCAGCCATCCACCATGTTTCTGTCCTGAGACACTGGTAAACGGTCTGGACAATGAGCCAAGCCCATAAAACACATCCAGAAATACCCATGGTCCCTTTCTGGTAGGAATGTGTTCTGGCCTTAAGTTCATAGGATCTCAGAAAAGAATTGTGATTAAGACTGTCCTGCTTCAGGGCCTAAGAGGAAACTGAAGGCCTCTCAGTGGGTGTGTAAGAAGGGGCAGCAGGCGCTTCGGTCAGCCAGGGGAGGTGGAAGGTGGCCATGTACCATGAAGAAGTGGAGACTGGATTTCTTCCATTTTTACTCGTAAGGAGATTTCTGGAATCCACATCTCCTTTCTTCGGGAGTATGGCAGTAGGGGACACATCCCAACTCATCTTTGTTTTCTGCTGTCTCCTCTCTCTCTCTCTCTCTCTCTCTCTCTCTCTCTCTCTCTCTCTCTC
>OU015746.1:2723320-2735660 GCA_907169655.1 Acomys percivali | reverse complement strand
CTCTCTCTCTCTCTCTCTCTCTCTCTCTCTCTCTCCCTCTCTCTCTCCTCCCCCCCCCTTCGTTCCTCTGGCTGGCTCGGCTGGAGCGAGAAGGCAGCAGGAGCACGCGGCGGCGCCGGCGGAGGCTGTGGCGGTGGTGGCGGCGGCGGCACGGGCGGGCGGAGCGCGCAGCTCGGCAAGGGAGGGAGGGGGGCTCCGGCGGTCGCGCGGCCAAGGAGGGCGGCGGGGCAGGGAGGGCAGAGAGCCAGCTGAATGTGTCCACGGGAGCCCCGGAGTCCCAGCTCCAACCTCGCAGAACGAGGACGCGCAGGGTGGTGCGACTTGCAGGGCACCCTAGAGCCCAGTGGCAGCTGGCTTCATCCGAGCCCCACCACCACCACCACCAGGGTCCCACCTCCCCTCCCTCTTTCCCTTCCTCTGGGCGGTCTCAGCCCTATCGACACTCAGCAGGATCCCATCCCGCTGGGACTGGTTTCTTTCGCTCTGCTCAGGGGTCCCTAGAAAGACTTGGTCGCTGAGCGGCAGGAATGAATATCCCCTCCCCCCACAGCTTTCCAGCTGGTCTGCAGCGCCCGCGCCTCCTAACTGGCCGCTGGGGAAGACCCTTAATAGGCCTGGAGTTCCATGCCATGCCTTCCTGAGAATCACAGGGAAGGGAGGCTACAGGGAGGGTACACTTGTCCCCATTGATGATCCCCATGGCCTTAAATATTTCCGTCAGCCTAAAATCAGAAGAATTCCAGCCTCCCCTCCCCCCCCCAAAAAAAAAACCCAGGGAAAGGGAGTTTAGCATGGTCTGAGGTCTGGCATCTCTAGTCTTGGTGAGGGAGAGGGGGTGGGAGGAAGGCATTGCCTCTGAGCCGTCAAGATGAGACCCAGGTGTAACAGTGGGGCCAGCCCTCCCCCGCCCCCTTCCGCTCCAGAGGTCAGCGAAGGGCCTAGATGGTTCCCAAAGGTTTGAACTGGGCCTGGCTACTCTTCTCAAATAAAAGACAGCCACCATGCAGCGACAGGACTTAGGGCCCTGCACTCTGAAAGGACATCTCTAATCTAAAAACAAACATTGAAACAAAAACAAAACAAAAAATCCCCGTGATCCAGGTTGCTGTTTCTAGACACGCCATCAGCTTCTTGCTTGTACCTAACTACAGCTTTCTGTCTGAGGCATGCACCGTGGAAGCTGGGGCTTTGTGGGTAAGGGGACTAGAAGAGGGGGAACAGAGAAGGTAGGGGTGAGAGCACCTCTGAGGAACTCTCTGGAGCTGGGCTGCAGGCTGCCTTCCTGCAGAGTGAGGACAGACAGAGTCCAAGCTAAGTGGCTGCAGCCTACTCAGGAGCTTTTAATTTCTGGTCCTTCGGCCTGTCTGGGCCATTGATCTGTCTTGCCCAGCGGGAATCACGTGCTTCAGAGCAAGTAAGCAGTCTGGCCCTGCAACTGAGCATAAACGCCTCTCGACTCATCTCCAGGACAGCCGCGAATGAGGGTCTCTGAAAACCACCCGGCCCCAAATTCGAGATGGCACAGCCCTGCCTCCACAGACCAACTGTTTCTTTTTGTATGATCAGGTGACCCAAGCTTTCACAGTCTGTGACTGCTGGCTAGGCCCATCCACACCCGTCATTCCCCTGCCTCGCCTCCCCGGGGGGCCGTCAACAGTTTCTCCCTCCTTTTCCCCTTGGCCCGGTTCCCACTGCCCTTCTGATCCTGCTCTTACAGACCTCCCAGAGACCCAAGTCTGGTTCCCCATACTGCACCGTGTGCTGCGGAATATTACTTAGCACGAGCTGTGAGCTTCCCGCGGAGGGGCCCAGGACAGACACTCTAGTCCCACACCCACCTCCTGGAGCCCATTCCCAGAAAGGTCTGCAGGTGGCGCCAGACAGGTTCCAGGCACACAGAGCTCAGAGAGCATCCACTCAGAGAGCAGGGATGCTAAACAGAAGCCCAGACGGAGACAGAGGTAGCTCATGTGCCCTGCGGGGGCGCCCAACAGCCATCAAAGGATCTGCCCAGCAAACGGTGGCGGGACCTGTGCGTGCATCTCTATATCAGGACTGACAAGGATGTCTTCCCACTGGAGACCATCCAGGAGAATTTTATTTTTAGATTAATTGTGTTTGTGCGAGCATGCATGCATGCATGCATACATGCGTGAGTGCACGTGACAAGTAAGTGTAGTGCCTTCAGAAGCCAGAAGAGGGGATTGGATCTCAATTATAAGCAGTTGGGCACCTCCTGACTGGATGCCAGGAACTAAACTCTGGTCATCGGGAAGAGCAGGAAGTGCTCTTAACCACTGAGCCATCGCTCCAGCCCTACAGAAATTTTGGGTTTTGGTGAGTTTTTTTGTTTTTTTTTTTTTAAGCATATGAGGGAATAGAAGATCCAAGAATAAGCCCCTCCTCCCCAGGATAGAGACTAGAAAGAAAGCAAAGATTCCACTCTGGCCATTACAGGGACACAGCTCACCCTCAGAAAAACATGCCGAGGCACAAAAAGAGACAGTTTGAAAATCCTGTGACCATCAACCTGCTAGGACCTAGAATCCTAACGGAAACAAGTGTCTAGATGTGTGTAGGACCTCACTAATGCTGCAACCCTGAAATACAGCTCCTCCTCGTGTTGTGGTGACACCCAACCATAACATATTCTAACTGCTGCTTCAGAGCTGTGACTGTGCTTCTCTCGTGATCTGACATGTAAGATATCTGATCTGCCACCCCCGTGGGGTCACCACCCACAGGCTGAAAACCGTTGCTCTAGAGGGAGTTGAGTTAGGAAGATGCACCTCCATGTAGTTGATACTACCCTATGGGCTAGGGTCCTCAACCCCGTAAAAACAGGGGCAGGGATCACCTCCAGCACCCGTCTCTCCCTGCTCCCTGGCAGAGGATGCGAGGCAACCAGCCACCTCACACTCCTGATGCCCTGCCCTCCCCATCTTGGTGGGCTGTACCCTAAAACTGTAGGTTAGAGCAAGCCCTGACTCCTGTGAGTTGCCTTTTATGTATTTTGCCATAGCAATGAGAAAAACGATTAATACTGATCTGAACCTCCTCCCCTGCCCCCACCCCAAAAAGACCGGGAATGTAGCAAGAAGATAGCCACATGTTATGGGCTGCTGGAAAGAAACAGGACTCAGGAGCAGAGCTGAGCCCTGCCTGCTGTGGTGAAGGTCAGTACCAGAGTCCTCACAGAGAGAAAGGCAGAGTCGCAAATGCCTGGGAAGTCCCCTAGCCCAGACAACCCTGACACTGTAGACCAGTAGCCAGGGCCTGCCCTCAGCACTCTGACTAGCCACAGAAGGAAGCCTACGCCTACCTTCAGCCCCATGTAAGGCTGAAGGACAGCTCTGCAGGCCCCACCCCTAAAGCTGGTAGCCAGGGCCCTAACTAAGCACAGCCTCTGAAAGAAGGAAAGAGGGAGCCATGTAACAACCTTCCCCTGGGGAGGGGGCAGTGGGGGCCCTGGAGGAGACAGACATTGGGCAGGGAGGAGAAAATATCAGAAATAGACATATTTAATATCCTCAAAGAGATCAGAGGAGATATTGCAACCAGAACCAGGAGCAGGGTGCTATTTTAAGAACATTTAGAGAACAAAAAAGGCCGGGAATTAAAAGCATGCGAGCCGAAACAAAAAAAAAACTCAGCAGACTGGTTGGAAGATAAAAGTAAGTGAATGTTCCAGAAGGCAAAGAAAAAAAAAGACAAAGAAGGGGAAAAAATAAGAAAGGAGGAAAAATTAGATGGTGTGCTGATGAGAGCTGGCATCCACACAAAGAAATGAGAGGAAGAGGGAGCATCTCAAATTATTTAATTCAAGAAATTCTCCACACAATGGATCGGAATTGACCCACATCAAAGTATATCCTCACGAATACAAAACACTGAAGATGAAAAGAAAAATAAATATCAAGTTTCAAGTTCGATGAAAAACAGCAAGAATGAGTGTGGGTTCCAGGAATCTCGACAGGACAAGCCAACAGATGCTAGATCCTGGAGCTACGGCCCAGGACACTGGTTGGCGGTGGCCGATGGCCTAGTATCCCTCGCTTAGCCCAAAGAATGATCAGACATGAAGTCAGAACAAAGACACTCACAAAAAGCAACATCGCAGAACAATTCATTTCTTAAGCAGTATTTCCCAACTACTGCAGGATGTGTCCCAACAAAAACAAAGGAGGAAAGCATGTAGAGGGTCCCACTGGAGAGATGAGATGGAGATCCAGTAAGAGCAAGGGCAGAGAATCCACAGGCTGGGAAAATGGGCTAGCAGGAGAGCAGCCCACTGCCCAGCATCCACTGCCCACCTGTACCAGGCAGGAGGTCATTGACCAGGTGAGAACAGAGAGGCTGCAGACCCAACCTTCCAATGTACCCAACGCCGCCTGCCATCTACTACCCACTGTCCACTGTCTACTGCCCACCATGTGCTGCCCACTGGCCACATCAACTGCCCACTGTCCACTGCCCAGCATCCACTGCCTACCGTCTGCTGCCCACTGTCCACTGCCCACCATCTGCTGCCCACCATTCACACCACACACGCACACGCGCACACACACACACACACGCATGCACCACATCACACAACAGAACACACACACACATACATGCATGTACACACACACACATGCACACACACACACGTAATCTTGTGTTCCCATCTATGCCAATTGACATGCTCAACAATAAAATGTTCATGGAAAGTAAAACTAAAGAAATTTCTCATCAGCCTTTACTAGACACATAGAAGCACCTTGGGCTGAGCTTACGGTGCCTCGGCTGCCCTTTCATCCAACAGAGAGAAGTCCAAGGTTGCTCAGCACTGTTGTAACCTCAAAGAGGAGAATGGACAAACCCCTAGGCAAACCCCCACCCAGGCTCTCTGCCAGATCCTTTGCCTACAGGGTCTCCCGCTGGGCTCTGTGAAGATTGCCGTAGTGGGGCAGGTGATGGGATAGGTTACTGTGACCTGAAGGAATCTAATAGTAAAACAACACACTTGTGCTCTCACACAAAAGCACCAGTGGACACACAAACACTTCCCTGTGAGCAGGGTGTAGTGGTGCACTCTAGTAACCCAAGAGAAGAGCTGAGGCAGGAGGGCCGGGTTCAGGGTCATGAGCTTGAGGTCAGCAGTAGCCCCTGGTCACACGGTTGCCAGCGAGGCAGAAGGGTGATGACCCTTTACCTGGAGGCTTCAGCCTTTCTCTCTCTCTCTCTCTCTCTCTCTCTCTCTCTCTCTCTCTCTCTCTGCCCCCCTCCCTCCCTCCCTCCTTCCCTCCCTCTCTCCCTCCCTCCTGCCTTCTGGCTCCCTCCGGAGCTCTCCCCAGGGACTCTCTCCTCCAACCTCAAGGCCCCTCCTCTCCCATCTCCCCAGCCCTGGAAGCTCTTGCCAGACAGCCTGAAGACATGACAGGCCTGGCTCTCCCCTCAGGACATTCCTGGCCTGTGTTGCAGGCTCCCTAGGTTATGCCCTTCTTCAGAAACAGCCCTACTTTCCACACCACCTCCCCACACCCAGGGGAAGTACACTCCAGACTACCCAACAGCCAGCCTGAGCCCTCCTCCTCCAGGTACACCTGACACCTGAAGGCAGCCTTGCTACCCACTCTCCGGAACCTTCTTCCAGCCCTCCCCAACACTCTCTCTCTCTCTCTCTCTCTCTCTCTCTCTCTCTCTCTCTCTCTCTCTCTCTCCCTCTTGCTCTTCTCTCTCAGGACTATGGTTTGGGCTTCTCCTTGCACACCAGCTTCCCAGTCGAGCAGAGCACAGGGAAGGCCTGCCAGCTCAGCTGTCCCCTCCTCACTGATGTCATCTGTTTCCCACTCTCACTGGAAAATAAGTCACCAGAGCTGAATGCACTCACTTCCTAGCAGCCCCCTTTGTGCGTCGCAGAGAGAGAAGGAGACCTCCCCGGCAGCTACAGACGTGGTCCCCAGCGGCTACAGATGCTACCAAGGGTTGCTCCACATAAGGGGAGTGGGTGGGTGTCACAAATGAACCTCCCATCTGACATCTTATTCATCAGCCACCCCCCCCCCGCCAGGAGCTGGACCCAGTGACTTTCAGACCTAACATCCGACTTCTCCAAAAGAGGGCAAACGACTGGCAAACTCTCCTGTCTCCCGTCAGGAGGAAAGAAAATGTCAGAAGCGACCCGGCAGTTCCATGCCATGGCTGGTATGGTCCACTCTCTGTTGGGGAACAGCCATGGCCTCAGAGTACATGGGAAGGAATGGAGGTTTTCTAAGATTCCATCGACGTTGAAAACCAGAGGACATGGCCGGCTCTGAGACCCTCCTGGGACTGAGGACATGGTCCTACATGGGGGCGGGAGGCGGGGGGGGGGGGCAGCGTCTGCTCACTCCTCTGAGGTCTCTGAGGGCCACTTGCCTCAAGTGGGACACACGTCGTATCTTTCAGCTCAGCCCATGATTATACAATAATAACCGCCCAGAAAACAAATTAAAAATAGGAAAAATCCATCGGAGCCGTGGGTCTGCTGCTGCAGGGTGGTGTCGGATTGCTAGGCAACCCTAGGCGATCCTGCTGGAAGGAGGTCTGTAGGAGCTGCCTGCACAGAAGAAGGGCTCTTGTCCCTATTGTGCGGGTGTACTCAGCCAGGTCTGAACAGAGAGGAGGCGCCGGCTCAGGCTGGTGGCAGAGCACACGTCCTTCTTTGGACAACTGGATTTTTCAGGAGGATGACAGAGAGAAGAGGAGAGGGGTGGCCATGTGATGACTTAACATCTGGACCCACCCTGAAAAGTCAGCCTGATTTCTGCTTCCCGAGGCCCAGGTGTTTGGAATTGTGCAGGCATTAAAAAAAAAAAAAAAAAAAAAAAAAAAGTCAGGATGTTAAAGGCTCTTCCTGGTTCCCAGAATCCTTTCAGCAGGAAGCAGATGTAGGCTAGGTTTGGAAAGCTGGAAAGAGCCCAAGGGGGATGGATGGAAGAGACCCTGGGGGACAGACAGGAAAATGGATCCAGAAAATAATGAGGGCCCAAAGGCTGGGTTTGTGCTCCCAAGAGCGAGATGGAAGCAAAAAGCCCACATGCTTCTTCCACCATTTCAGCCGAGCCTTAATCTCATTAAAACATTTGTGGATGTGAAAATATTGACTAGTAAGCATCAAATTCTTAAAAGGGGTGGGAAGCACCGTGAAAACAACAGACATTTTCCATTTGATTTGAAGCTCTGCCCAGCACTGGGAAGGGGACCCAGAGCTCCTGGCTGCTGAGGAGGGTCACTGCGCCACCACAGCAAAGTCTCACAGATTCAGTGCCTTAATATAGAAATGTCAATCAGGCAGGTACGAGAGCCCACACACCTGCCATCCCAGCTCTCAGGAGGCCGAGGCAGAAGATTTCAAGTTCTAGGCAGCCTGGATTATTTAGCAAGGTCAAACTCAGTAAGAGATCTGGGGAGAGAGGGCTCAGTGGACAGAGCATGGGACCCAACTCCAGACCCCCAGAAGCCTTGTGGAAAAGCCTTTCTCACCAAGTCACTTTCGGCCAGTATTTTGTCAAGGCAACAGAGGAGTAAATAATAGCAACATTTGTGCCACACATGGGCATGTGCATTCATGCACACACAAATACCACATGCACACATGCGCGTGTGCGCCTGAGTGAGCGCACACACACACACACACACACACACACACACACACACACACACATACACACACACACACAAAGCAGAAACGGAAAAAAAATGTGCTTGACGGAGAAGGCATCAGTAAGGCCATGTTCCCTTGATCTTGGTTTCCATCTCTGTGGTAGCTGTTGATTGACAGCACTGTTCTAACTTGCCTGTCCTCGTGGTCATAGACGATGGGCAGGCAAGATGAGTACCATGCGCCTGAGACCCACGCGAGTTCCAACCTCCTTGATAGACAAGGTCAGTTTTTGTTGTTGCTTTTAGGGGATTGTTGTTATTATTACAGTTTTGGAGACGGCTGCTTTGCTTTGCCTTGCCTTGCCTTGCCTTGCCTTGCCTTGCCTTGCCTTGCCTTGCCTTGCCTTGCCTTGCCTTGCTTTGAGATGGAATCTCTCTGCATAGCCCTGGCTGGCTTGGAACTTGCTCTGTAGACCAGGCTAACCTCAACTTCACACAGACATGCTACTCTACCTCCTAAGTACTGCAGTTCAAGGCCTGCACTAAATACCCAGCTGCTCCGGATGACAGGCTCAGCACCTCAGGAGACAGCCCTGTTGGTGGGAAGAGCCTCCGTAGCTGGATAGGACCCTCTCGCGCTGATGCCTGCCTCAGGGACACTCTCGCGCTGCCTCTGGGCATCTGTCCTAGGCTCTTGTTCTGCTACTGGCCACGTTGCATCTACAGTCAGGAAGCAAACACAGGTGAATGCGGGTGCGCGGCTCCATTTCTCTTTCTCATTCAGTCCCATGGGACGGTGCTGCCCATCAATTAATCCGGTCTAAACAACCTCTCACAGGCTTGCCAGGGGGCCCAGCCTAAACTAGAAACCCCTCACTGTGTGCCCAGGGATGTGTCTCCTGGCTGACTCTAGACTCTTGTCAACTCAATCAATATTAAGCATCATTAAGCACCATGTTCTGTAGGCACCCCTGTCTGGGGTCCATGGCTCCCTACTGAGCCACAGGCCAAGTCAGCCGCAGGTGTGCCTGGGTCCGCTCACACACACATGCTCCTGTTAAACGTAGCCCACCAGTCATCTACTGCTGAGGGTCTGCCTTCAATGACCCCTCACCAAGAGCCAGAATCCCCTCTTTGGGCTCAGGGCAACCAACCCTGTCACACAGTGTCCCTCAGAGTGGGCAATTCCTGCTTTGCGAATGGACTCAGGGAATGCTGGGTGTTTTGAGAGTGAACTGATAAAATCAACTGCACGTGTCTACAGGGGACATCTGACGTACAGTCCTCTGGACGTTTCCTCCTGCCCTGTGCCTACCCACCCATCTGCTTCCTGCCTGGTCTGTTTAGCACAGGTAAGCTTAAATTTTCTGTTATTTTACATATATGAAAGGATGGGGCACCTGCTGCAGTTTCCTGGCTTCTTTCACTCAGCACAACTCCCACAGAAAGGTCTGTACAGCTGCGTGTGTCCTTTCCATGGCCACATAATATTCCCCTGCATGGATGGGCTATCGCTTGCTTCCCTGTTTGTGTATATTTCAGTTATTTTGTTTACGGACTCGACACACATTTGACTTGTTTCTGGTTGCGGGGTGACTCAGAGCAATCTGCTGTGAACATACATGCGGATGTGCACACATCTTTATTCCATGTTGTATGGTGTATGTGTTTGCACAAATGTGCCCACCTGTGGGTGCATGGACAGGTGCCAAAGATTGGTTTTGGGTTTCTTCCTCTATTGCTCTCCATTTTATTCTTTGAGACAACGTCTCTCACTGAGCCTGGAGCTGCCCATCTAGGACCGCCCAGCCAGACTCTGGGACCCTCCTGTCTCTGACTCTTCGTATGGGGTTACAGGCACGAGCCACCATATCTGGCTTTTTACGTGGGTTTGGTGAATCTGTACTCAGATCCTGATACTTGCACAGCAAACGTCTTACCTAAGGAGCAATCTCCCCAGCCTTAATTTCTTTTTTAAATAAATGAACTACACAATGATAGGTCTCTCTTTGCCCCTGTCTGATTCTCTCTCACATATGGGGAGAGGTGAAGAGCTGTTGAGTGTTGGGGAGCACAGCCTATGAGGAGAGTGGGGAGCACAGCCTATGAGGAGAGTGGGGAGCACAGCCTACAAGGAGAGTGGGGAGCACAGCCTATGAGGAGAGTGGGGAGCACAGCCTACGAGGAGAGTTGGGAGCACAGCCTACGAGGAGAGTGGGGAGCTCCTATCTGTGGCTGCTCCAGAGAAAGACGTGCTGATGAATAATTGATGGGAAACCGCTCGTTATGTAAACAGAAGAGGAACGCGTACAGTTATGGAGACAGTGATGGCAGCCTACATCTGGGGCAACATGTGGCATCTGGCATCCTCCCTACTCAGATGAGAGTGAGGGGCTGTGAGACCAGAGGGAGGAAATGCAGGAAGGAAACAGAGAGAGGCCTTGGCTAGGGGCCTTCTCCCACCCCGACCCAGCCAGAGATCCCTCCTGCCCAGTGATCTTTGCACTTCCGCCTCAGCCAGGGCTGGACTCACAGGTCATCACCCTGCCTGGCCTGGCTAACACACCATGTGATCCGGAAACAACCCCGTCTCTTCTGCTAGGGAATACGTAGCTCCCCAGTGTCCGCAAGGATGCTCTGATATGAAGTCAGCATCGAGACTCCAGTGGGGGTCACCCATCCGGTGAAGGAACCACATGATGGCAGGAGGGAAATGACTCCCACAGACTGCACTCTGCTGCATGCCTCCGTGGCATGCCATGGCACATGCATGATGGGATGCCCAGGGCTCCACCTGGGCTCAAATGCCAGCAGCATCCCTCACAGTGAAGTTGGCCCCTCTCTTTCTCAGATCACACCCAGTCTGGCAGCTAGGTGCTTTCCTGCGGTTGTACCCTGACCATTTAGATAAAAAGGAGAATGACATCGCAGCTAAAGGGACGGGACACTCCCTATATTTTCTCCCCCAAGAGGTTTGTGGATTGAGAACCACCCTATATGAAAATGTGAAAAGGCTGAGGAACCTAGGAGAGAACACTGGCATCGTGTGACCCCCTGTAGCTCAGCCACTTAACTTGGATGGTTGATTCAAAAAAAAAACAACAAAAACAAAACTCATTTCCAGAAGCAGTAACCCTAGAAGGGTAGCTCAGCGAGTGGAGCTCCTGCCATGCAAGCATAAGGGAGCTATAGCCTCCATTCAGTAAGACCATGTCTTAGTGAGGGCTCCATCGCTGTGAAGAGACACCATGGCCAAGGCAACCCTTATAAAGGAAAACATTTAATTAGGGCTGGCGCACAGTATAGAGGTTTTGTCCGTTACCACTATCATACAAAGCACGGCGGCGTGCAGGCAGACACGGTGCTGGAGAAGGAGCTTAGAGTGCCACATCTTGGTCCTCAGGCAGCAGAAGGAGATTGTGTCATACTGGCCAGACTTGAGCATAGGAGACCTTGAAGCCCCGCCTCCACAGGGACACACTTCCTCCAACAAGGCCACGCCTCCTCCTAATAGCGCTATACTCCCTATGAGCCAAACATTCAAACACATAAGCCTATGAGGGTCATTCCTATTCAAACCACCACAGACCATGTCTCAAAAAGCAACAAGGTGGAGGAGAGAGAGAGAGAGAGAGAGAGAGAGAGAGAGAGAGAGAGAGATGAACACACACAAACACGTGCACACAGTCACACAATAAGAAAATGCTTTCCCACACCACTCCCAAGGCCCTGTTCTAGAATCTTCCACATCTTCAATCCTGTTGAGAGACTTCAAAATGACACTTCCATCTCACAAGGATAGGGCTGCAGGCAGGGAAGGAGGCGGACGCTGCCCTGGGCACACATGCTGAGTGCCTAGCAGATGGGAAGTGTTCAGTGGCCACACGAGGCGAGCGCTCCCAGCAAGATGTAGGAAGCCACCACCCACCCACCCACCCACCCACTCACGAGAAGCCCTGACATCTCTATCAATATTTTCGTCCACCGTCCCACACACTCACACAGCCATCCTCTCCTCCAACTCCATCTTTAAACGCCAAAGTCGGCCACATATGTTGGAGGACACCATCACAGGCAGGGCTGGAAGAGGCAACCCGCAGAGGAAGACTTAAAAATGACCCAAAGCAGTTGGACCTCACCAGTCACCAAACCAATGCAAATCAAAATAAAAACATTCCCAACTGCCCTACTTGACAGGCCTGCTGGTGCCTGGGGCTGGGGCATGCACTGCGAGGCACAGGGACATGACTTCCCTGACTCTTTCCTGTGGGAACCCTCCGCTTTGCTTTCATCTTTCTGGAGGTCAGAGTTGTGTGCCAACCAAATGCCTTCCACACACAGCTGAGCTTTGGCTCGGCAATCTCACTCCCAGGATTCACCCTGGGAGACGCTCATAAACAAATGTGGAGATTTGCCTAGGAAGATTCGTGTGCCTGCACATCCTCAGCATCACAGCTAACATCAAAAGACAGGAAACAAACCAAACATCCAACTCCGGGGTGCTTGGTAAATAGTTGGTGCACTCATTAAAAATCCTACCATAGAAGAATATCACAGGGAGATGCCAAGTGTTTATAAACCACAGGAGCGGGGTGGAAAGAGGAACTGCAGGGTGGCAGGGTGATTTTGAGATTCTAATAAACTTCTCTGTGAGTTTGGACAACAGGTGACGTGTGTGTGTGTGTGTGTGTGTGTGTGTGTGTGTGTGTGT